>VWZK01018686.1:0-54710 GCA_013396935.1 Baryphthengus martii | reverse complement strand
AACAGTCCCAATTCTCTCAGCCTTTCCTCGTAGGGGAGATGGTCAAGTCTCTTAATCATCCTCTAGCGCTCTGTTGAACTCTTTCCAATAGATCCCTGTTTCTTGCCCAAAACTGGATACAGTATCCCAGGTGTGGTCTCACCAGGGCAGAGTAGAGGGGGAGGAGAACCTCCCTAGACCTGCTGGACATGGTTTTCTTAGAGCACCCCAGGATACCATTGGCCCTCTTGGCTGCAAGGGCACATTGCTGTCCCAGGGAGTACTTACTATCCACTAGGACTCCAAGGTCTTTCTCCATGGAGCTGCTTTCCAGCAGATGGAGCTGCTTTCTAGCAGGAAAAAGCCTTTTATTTCTTAGTTACGGTCTGCAGATCCCTTAGAAATTTTCCATGGGCTGCCAGATCTGCTGTCAGACCCACACCCACTAAACTGTCCTCTTCTCTTTCCCTACTGCATACACATGCTTTTACTTATAGTATATGTTCTTGACAAATGCAAAGTTCGTCTCTGACCAAGGGATTCCAAAAGAGTAGCCTTTGCCATGATTACCCTTCTCAGCTTGTATTGACTTTGAGTTTTGAGAGATTTCCTGCTAAAGACTACTGAGGCCTACTGCTAGCTAGAAAAAGAAAAAAAAAAAAAAAGTTTTGGTTTTTTTTTTAATCAAAAGGAAAAACAAACTTGAAGCAGTCAAATGTTAAAGTTTCCAAGGCAGTCTGAGCACCAGGAGACAAGACATTGCTCAGAACCAGTAGGCTCAGTTTTCAGTGCTCCTTTATGCTATTGTCTTCAGTTCCAACACTCTTCCAGCACTGCAGTTGTTTTCTACATCACTACAAGGTCTTTTATACTTTCATTAATATGAACAGGGATTTTCAAACTCTTAAACCCTATGTCTTACGGTGAGGACTCTGCCTAGGCCCTTGTCTGAATCAAGGCCACATTTGTCCGTGTCAGATACCTCAGCAGTAGAAATTTAAACTGCTAGCAAGACCTCTAATGGTGTACATGGCACTATATATTATAGAAATAACCAGAAATCAGACAAGAGAGATTAAAAATACGTAGTTAGGGATGGTATTTGTTGTAAAAAATTATATGAACTATGACTGTGCCCTTGTGTCTCCTTTGCCTTGATTTTTTACTGTGCAAACAGGAAAACACCCAAAAGACCACAAATAACATGCCTTTTGTGCACCTGTTTTATGGAGAATCCGTTGAAATGATGAGGTATATGGTGTGCAGGCTGTTTTGTAGCGACTCCTTTGGGTCTCTCCTCACAGAAGGGTATTACCATACTGGCTGACAAGAGAAGTGCTTGAAATAAACTCAATATAGCTGTTCCATCTATTTTAGTACAGCAGAGGGGATACTCCTAGCTGCAGTTCCAGGCTCTGCCTGAACCCTCTGTGTCCCTCATTCAGTCTGTTGATGTCCTCCATAGCATGAACTTACTGCTGATCTCAATGCTTGTTCTTTCTGAATATAAGAAGTAACTCTGAACTGACTTCCCAAACAATAGCAAAAAGGTTCAAAGCAATGGGTGCAATTAATTGTAGCTGTTGTGAGCAGCTGAACAGGCCTGAAGAAGACTTTAGAAAGGTATGCAGCTGCCCGGGTGCAGAAAATATTTCCGAAGGCACTGCATGAGCTCTGCTGATTATTCACCTTGTCCAAGCTTATAGGGGCAATTTGACACAAGATCATGTCTGGAGCTTTTTAACAGGCAAGTGGGATCATGGTTTGGACAGGTATGATTGTGGTGGTGGCGGCTCCTTGACACAGCTCTTTGAATCAAGAATGTTGCAGGGAGTAGTCACTGGACCCGACGGACAATGGTTATGAGGCAAATTCTGGTCAATGAGAGTACAGATTCTGACTTTGCATTGGTTAAAGAATCTTCAGTTTTGCAAAATGGAAATACAAAAAATTGAATGGGAAGAAATCCAGTTTTGAATCTCTCAGAAGGGAATTGCAAAAGAACTGAACTGTTTTTAAAAGCCTTAAATCCCCTGAAGCTTCTGATTAATTTATTGAAAAAGTGTTCATAAAAGATGTAACCAAACCCAAATCTGTTGCTTTGGTAAAGAACGTATTCAGGATGAAAAACCCAGGGCTCTACCCTGCCAGCATGGAGAGAGCATTTCTGCTGTCATCTGAGTAGGCACCTGTCACTCCCATCAAAGCAGGAACAGCGTGATTTCTGGCCTAATTTCTAGAATATCAGTGATATTGAATGGAGATCAGGGTGTTCAGAAACTATGCAAACCAGGATCCAAAACTACAAGCACTGCTTCTTTTTCTTTTCTCTGCCCCAATAAAAGCCTCAAGGAATATGAAGTCATCTCAAAGTCTATTTCTGTTCCCCAGGCTTTTCTTTCCACAGTGATGGGCTGATCCTCGCATATCTGCATGATGGTCTGACCCACTTTGAACAAAGTTCCATGCTGATCAGTGAAAATTAGAATACTCTTTCGTGACTTTTTATTATTCAAAAGGAAAGGAGACCCAGAGCAGCATGCTATGTTCAGTGCTGTGTGACACTTGTGAGTAGCCAAGGTGTAGTAAAGCAGACACGTGGAGAAACAGAAGTCTGCCTTATGATACAAAACCTTTCTCCAGGCATCCAACCTAGTACTATCCAGAACATTGTTGTGGCTAGAGCTGTGGGACGTTAGTTCTATGCATGAAAATGAAGTTTTCTTTTTAGTTATAATTGTGATTTAGCCTAGTGTCAGGGCTGTGCAAACAAGTGCACTTAAGACATTAACTCCTTGGGAGGTCCAGCAGTTCCTCCTGACTTGTCACCTGCAGGGATGAGACAATGGACTGATTTGATGTAGTGGACAATTTGAGGTGATAGCTTCAAACCTGATGATTGACTGAAACTTTGCAATCAGATATTTAACAGTCACAGGAGACCTCTAGGACAATTCTAAACATTCCTCAGTTCAGGTCCTGCTGTGTCTAGTCCACTTTGTATACTTAAAGATGTTGATTAACATCCTGACTGGAGTGTCCCAAAGACTTCCCTAGATGTTCCTGTTTTAGAGGTGATGCAATTTCACATAGGTAAGGCATTTATAAACACTCAGTGGGAATTTTTCCTGTAGAAACTGTCACAGAGGACTGTCTTTAGTATGTTGTCAAGTTGGATTATGAATGTGCTGGGCTGGTCACATATGACTGTGGCCAGCTGGATTATAGGAACTGATCAGAACGGAGATTTGGGATGTCTCTTTCCATCCAGCTGAAGATGCTGTTGCAGATACCAGGTAACCTTGCAATGGAGGCTACTGTCACTACTGGTCAGAAACCTGTTGTCCCATTAGAAGGTTTTATTTCATATGCAGGCATTGGCCTGTGCCAAGATCTGCCCTGATTACTTTTTTCTTTTAACAGCAACTCTGTCCTGAGTATCCATGTGACACCTTGCTCCTTGCACTGTGGCACATAGAAAGGGAGGGATACCAGAATGAACCTGTAAGTAGGGAGAAATCGTAGAATCGTAGAATGGCTAGGGTTGGAAGGGACCTTAAAGATCATCTAGTTCCAACCCCCCTGCATAGGCAGGGACACCCTCTACTAGATCAGGTTACTCAGGGCCCCATCCAACCTGGCCTTAAACACTTCCAGGGATGAGGCAGCCACAACTTCCTTGGGCAACCTGTTCCAGCATCTCACCACCCTCACAGGAAAGAATTTTTTCCTAATGTCTAACCTAAATCTCCCCTCTTCAACTTTGTAACCTATGTTTTCTTTAAAGACAAGAGCTGCACAGCCAAAACTCTGACTGGCACTGCAGCCTGTGGGATCTCCTTACAAGCTATCTGCTCAGGTATTTACTTCATGGGCGCTTGTTCTGCTTAGTGACTTCTTTCCTTACTTTATTTATGTGTAACGACTGATCCAAATCTGAGAACCAGAAACTGCACCAGGTAAATTGTTGAGATAAAGCAATTTCCCTGCTGAGAAGTCAGTGCCAGGAAATCAATTTGCTTCAGCACTGAGCTTAGTGTTTGGGGCAGAAGTGATGTGCATGGAGGTAAGAGCCTGTTGGACACTTCTCTCCACTGTCATGCCACCATTATGCCACAGCTGACATCAGGCTGTACTACTGGAAGGGGATCAGGCTCCTTCTTCTAATGGTAGTCAGTAAATACACCTTGGATATCTAAATAACAGAGTTAGAGAAAAATGTTTTTTACTTTTCATATAAAAAGAGATGAAATACTTGTGGGAAGCTTTAGGCATGTCATAATAAGTATAACTGAATATTAAGGACCTGAATACATGGATGATTTGGGAGTTTTGATTTTTTTACTCCCACATAAAAGTCAAGTTTTCTTACTAGGGAAAGCGGATGCATTCCACAAAATTGATCAATCAAACCCCTAGTTTCCTACTGAAAAAAAATATATTTTGTTTGGGATATTTTTACTGTCCCATCTAAGTGTGTACTTGGGTGTTTAATGCTAGGTAAGCAAATTAAATAATAACAACAAAAAAGGTAAGATTTATATCTTTTGTATTCTTACTCTCTCAAATTCCAATTCCATTTAATCAAAGTTCATTCTACCTTCCATGTTACTCTGATGATGAAAGGAACAGCTGTATCAAGAAATTGCATAATATGATCAGTGGCATTGCTATGAATTACCAGATAAAGTGTTCAGGTAATGCCTGCCACCACTTACAGCATTATTCTGCACTAACAATCTCTTTCTAGAAACCTAGTCCAAATCTGCTGCTTGCATTCTGGAGTCTTACTGTCCTGTACTGTTCTTTGTGTATGCTTAGAGTTCTGTTTTGGAATTTAATGTCTATTTTCTTTATTAAGTCTGTAAAGATTAAAGTAAAATTTAATTAATAAGAAGCATTTTATCCTACCCTAAATTTGATTTAACTGCAAAATGAGTAGAGCTTGGTAAACTTTTTTTTCCCTGTACAGTACTTAATATAGTTTTAATAGCAATATTCATAAATTAGTAGGCTCTTTTATATTTCAAGCAAGTGATTGTGTTAAGTTTATGTCACTGCTCTTGTGACTGTATTAATTGCAGGGACTATGCAACATCCAATCTTGAACCAATACACGCAATGGACCTGCAGTTCACCAGATCCAGTGCAAAGCCTTCCTTTCGATTGCTCTTTAAAGTAAAACTAGAGGTACTACATATAACATATAAAAAGGGGAAGGTCAGCTCTATCTGGAAGGTGCAGTCCTTCAAGGATTTGCCTCACTTTGCCTTCCAAGGACTTTCTATGTCAAAAGCTCCCATAAGCAAATTTCCTGACATCTTTGTCAGAAGACATCAGATCTTTGGAGAAACAGATACTTAGTTGTTGCATTTGTGGGACCGAGTCATAAAAATAGTAGAATGAGCATGATTTTGTGACAATTGTAATGAACATTTGGCAAATCTTTTGGAAAGCTGTCTCTATTTGCGCATTAACTAAACCAACACTCCTTCCTGATAGTAGAAAACCCCAACAAAGATGACAGTAAATAAAATTTAGTCTGAGATTTTCTCAAACTAGTTTGACTTGCTAAAGGTACTTTATTACTTTTGGGACAACCCTTTCTGTGTGGGTTACAGCTTCTGTAAAGGAAGAATATCGTGAAGGGTTATCAGGACCAACCCAAGTATTTCTATCAATGAAGTAAAATTAATGTATTAGGGCCAGTCCCATGGGTTCTGATATAACAAAACCTTTAAATGTGCATATGTTTCAGTGCAAGTATATTTTTGCAAACGTCATTGGGTATAGAGCAGAATAATTGAAAAATTGTTTACAAATAAAGCCTTTGCTGTGCCAAATTAAAGTTGAAAATACACAAGCAAGCTACTAGATTTGTTTTTTGAGTCATGATTCTCAGGTTCAGTATCCTTGAACATATCCTTTTAGGCTGCTGCATATCTGCCACATACTTTGGATAATAAAGGTGGTTAAGAAAGGTCCCCCTTTTGTATTTACATTTGTCCTGCACTGTAAACTTTGCAATCAGTGCCATTTATGAGAAATGGATCTGTGGAAGATCTAGTATCATACTGAGTGAACACAAATGCTTGGAGCCAGATAGTAAATCAGGGAAGTGAGGCACAAGTAACCTCCTTGTTCCTTTTTCTTTCTGATAAGTAGAATCTCAGACTTTCTCAGCTCTAAATCATACTGTAAATTTTGCACCTAAATTTGACAGGTCTTTAAGGTGTCAAGAGCTAAGAAGGTTGAAGTGACACTTCTCTTCTGACTATTTTTAAACTAAAAAGACAGTGGCTACCATGCTTCATGCTGAAGCCAGGACTAGCAGCATGTGTGAGTGTGATCTGAGCACAATCACCAGATCAGATCTCTCAGGCTACTTTATACCATAAGGCACCAGTTTTTGAATCCCAAAGGGCCAAGAGAGAGACATGCTTGAAACTGAACTGGCATGCAGCAGGAGTCCAAGACATGCAGCATCACAGCTTTAAGCACATGACTATAGGTGGACAAAGCAGAGCCAAAGGGTTGCTTGGCTAAAATTAACATGTGAGCAGTCTGACTTTCCTTTGACTCTTGCTCCATGTACCCACCCAGACATGAGGAATTCTTAATGTGTTTGCAAGAGGGAGGGACTTACCCCTGTGCCTGGCCTCCTCCGGTGATGCTTCCTGGCCAAGCTGTGCTTACTGGCCAACACTGGTGACAACAGCTTGTTGTCATTGATATAGAGATAATGTCTCATATGTCTAGGGTGTCATAGCTGTGCACATTCTTTTTGTTTTGTACTTTAAAAAATCAGAATTAACCCCTTCTCCATGGAAGTTCACTTCAATGAGTCACTAAGATTAGAAGTGAAAATGACTACACAATTTTTTTAATATTAATTCAAGTGAATGGCTTCAATAAATAAAATAGCAAAAATAAATATGGTAACAATAAATTGATTTAGTCATACTTTGTGTAAAGAGTGAATACTCATATGATCTCAACACTACTGCTGTGATACAGTCAAATATTTATAGTTTCATTTGTAACGTGCAATATATAGTGCAGAGATTATGTGTTCTTTACCAAGGTCAAGGGATCTGTAGGAAAGGACAAGGTTGCCTATTGGACCAGACATCCTAACACTCATATGTGAGCATTTGTGGCTTCTGTATGATTTGACCTGTGCCTCTGTTAAGTGATTTAAGAATGAGATTTTCAAGCCTCTTTGAGACATTAGTTGTAATTAGAGCTATGCCTCCCAGGTCCTCTTGTCCACTGAAGAAACTTAAGGCATTTTATTTTTGGCATTGCAGCGTATGCGGTTATAGATGAGGGGAAAATATGTAAAAAAAAAACCCTAAACAAAACACAGAAAAAATAAACACAAAATAATGACAACCTCTGCTTCCAGCAGCAGCACAGAGCTAATCCCTGCAGTGTGCGTTTGTCTCGGCTAGCTTTAAATAGCTGAAGCAGTGAAGGCCTCCATATCTTTTAAAACTATTTCACAACCCCTGATCATTTTTGAGACTGAATTATCACCTTCTTTATTTTCTAAAGGTTGTGTCTTAGCATTAGGGTTGTTAGAAAGCAGGTGAGAATGAAATCACGTAGCTATGTGCGGAGACAGGAGCAGCCATTGGAGCTGCGCATGCCTGGCTGGAGTTCACAAAGCATAAGCCAATTTTTGCGCCCACAGAGCAGTTCATTTCTTGGCAGCTGAATCAGAATAAAGCTCCAAGGCTACAGTGGCCCAGAGCCTGCTGTGACTCGGTGACCACAGAACCTAATTTGTGCTGGATAAAGCCCTAAAGAGATTAACTGACTCATAACATATGCTACTTTACCTTCTACAAATGAACCTCTGATACAATGCCATGTTTCCTATCCTTCTCTGAATTTTGCAAATGCTCCACCACTTAGTCACAGATATGGGGGAACCTGAAGAAGAAAAAAACCCACCCCCTCAAATTTATCATTCATACAATTTTTATTTTTTTTGCAAGCACTTTAAAAAACTACATTTTTTTTTTCTGCTAGGAATGTGACATTTCACATTAAGGTGTCTATAAAAAATGCATGCATTCATTTGAGGGAATCTCTAAAAAACAGCAGTGCAGGTGCATTACCTGCAGCACAGTCATGTAGGAGAGCTAGGTACACCCAGTGTTGAGTTTAACAAGGGACAGGCCACATATAAGGCTATAAAAGTCACTGAATCTCTTCAATCTCACTAGGACTATAAAAAGTTCATTGTAGGTGGTCAGCTGCTCAAAAGAGGGACCATGAGGAGCAGGGCTATCATCCAACAGGGTCCAGTATTTCTAAAATGGCCCAAGCTGTGAGGCTGATACACTCTGTGATCCAATTGTTCCTGACTCCATAGTGTGGAGTTGACCAGGATGAATTATTCTTCCCTGGTAGCCCACACACAGCGCTATTACATTGGGGAGAACATGCTGATATTTGCCCAGATCATATTTTGAGATGGAATTTGTGGCTCCAGGGAAATACAGTATATAGAGCATACAAGACTGTGAGAGGCTCAATTAATTTCCATCTCGTGAAACCCTACCTTCTCAAAGGATTCACTGAAAGGCTGCCCAGGATGGTCATAGGTACAAATCATCTTCCACAAAAGCAATGACTTGACACCCTTGGTCTTAAGTTTCATAAATCCTTTTGAAAACCCAACACTGTTCTACACTGTTGAAGTGAAAGACATTTGTTATCAGTTATTTCAAATACAGCTAACTTGATTAAATTCAAGGCATTATGTCCTATCAGAATAAAAACAAATATCAGCACAGCCATTATAAATGAGCTAATAAATACTGAATCAGATGAATGATGTTGCTGATTAACAGCTTTACATTTCTTACCTACTTTACTGTCATAACTTAAAGCCAAATATATCTGCAGACTGCATTCAGATGAGGTTTAAATAGGAATGATTCTGTATTAAATGACATATTAGAAAGGATTTTGTCTCTTTAAGATAATACAGACCTCGTACACTAAAACCTCTATGTGTCTAGTCAAAATTGGAAACTTCATGGATTTAAAGCAACTAGCTAGGATCCTTCCTGGTGTCCTTCTTTCCTGAGATTTTCCAAAAGTCCTTAAAAATCAGGGCATCCAAATCCAAGTGAGAAACGAAAACCTTACTCCTTTAATGCTTTTTGAAAAACATAGGTTTACACTGCTATTCTCAGCAGATATATGTGAAAAAAAATAATTATTGCAGTTTACCTTCTAGGTATATACTCCAGAGATCGAGTGAAGCTTATCAGCTGCCATGATGCACTCACACCTTGAGTACTGTGTCCAGTTTTGGGCACCACAGTATAAGAAGGACATTGAGATGCTGGAGTGGGTACAGAGAAGGACAATGAAGCTGGTAAAGGGTTTGGAAAACATGTCTTATGAGGAGAGGCTGAGGGAGCTGGGATTGTTTAAGAAGAGGAGGCTGAGAGGAGACCTTATTGCTCTCTATAGCTATCTGAAGGGAGGTTGTAGTGAGGTGGGTGTTGGCCTCTTCTCCCTGGTAACTGACAATAGCACAAGAAGTAATGGTCTCAAACTGTGCCAGGGAAGGTTTAGATTGGACATTGGAAGAATGTCTTTACTGAAAGAGTGATTAGACATTGGAACAGCCTGCCCAGGGAAGTGGTGGAGTCACCATCCCTGGAGGTGTTCAAAGGGCAATTGGATATGGCACTTCAGGGCATGGTCTAGTTATCATGGAGCCATTGAGGAGTAGATTGGACTTGATGATCCTAGAGGTCTTTTCCAACCTCAGTTATTCCATGGTTTTATGATTCTGTGTGATTGCACTCATTTTGCTTTTCTCATCAGGGTCGGTGGCGGTGGGTGAGCTGATAAGCAGGAGCTTGTGCTGCTGTAGAACAGTTGCCATCTGTTGTGGGAAGACAGTCTAAAGTTCAGCTTAGTGAAGTTCCCAGTATCAATGGATTCAAGGGGGCAAATTCTACACCATACCCTACCAGCATGCCTTCAGGTGAATCAAAACCCACAATTAATGTTCTCTCATAGAGCACACTTGTTTTTCAGCTCAAAGAGGCAACCAGCCTGCACAGGCTGCACATTTTTATGCTCACAAAACAATTTGATTTTTGTGTCTGTGATCTTCTTAACTTATATATTCATTGGTTTCCTAAAATATAAAGTGAGTTGGGCAGAGCAAGTCTTTAGTGTAGCTGATTAACTGGGGTTCTTCTTCCTCTCCCTTTTCTTTCCCGACTTCTCCTAACAATGAAACTAGGTCTTAGAGCCACCAGAAAAACACAAAGCTCAGAAGGTGTCATGCTGGTAAGATGTAAAAAAACAGAGTTATTTCTGCAGAAATACGCTCAGAAGTGAAATAAGCTCAGAAGTTTCACGACCTGAGCATAGACCCTGTGCTCCTCGGCCTGTTAAGTGCCTGTGTTGAATCTAGGCCCAGGTGAACAAGTCAATCCTTAAAGATCATAAAATTGACATAGGTCCATTGGACTCAGTGGAACTATGCAGCCAAGGATCCTTGTTTAGCTCAAGGGAACCGGTATGATTTTAATATGGGAGGACTTGAGTGTTAAAATCTCTTCACTAAAAACCTAGGGTTAAGAAAAAAGAAAAGAAGGGAAAAAAGGAAAGAAAAGCAGAAAGGGAGAGAAATTGTAAATATCATTGGCAGCAAGCAGACTAGAAGCAGCTGTCTCTGGCAGACGTGTTTCATTCAGATCAAACAGAGAGCTGTGGGTGTTTGGAAATAACCCACATTTACTATATATTTGACTACAAGCTTTCCGTTTGTTTGGAGGCAATCAGGAATTTATGCTCAAACAAGAACTTTTGTCACTGAGGTTTTGTTCAGAAAGCACCATTTTCCTGTGGCACCATCATGTGAGTGCCAGGATGCCACATGGAACACAGGCAATCCATGGCAGGAGGAGAGCTCCTGATTTCACAGTTTTTGGTCACACAGTCCTGGAGGTAAATGGAGCTGTTTTCAAAATGTGCCTTTCTTCAGGAACCTAAATGCTCTCGTGATCTGGGGAGGACGAAAGATGAAGATGACCTTGTGCTTTGGATGTGATAGTTGTTAAACCATGGCATCTGACAGCCATTACCATCGCTAACTCCTCAGGACTCCTGTGAACAGTGTTTCCCATGAGGGACTCGGCCATCTGCCATGTACTCACAGGGATGGCAATCAGTCTTGGGGGCTCAGAACTCATCCTGTATCATCTGCAGAGATCCTCTGTCCTTCTTAATAAGAACACTGAAAGCCTGTAATTTTTGTCTTACTAGCTCTGTCACATTTCCTCCCTGTTTGATTTCTTTTCAGTTCTTCCCTATATAAATGCTTTTTTTTTTCTTTTCTTATGTGCACTCTAGCGTTTTAATTTTAGTGTTTAAGGCCTTTCATAATATAGTAGTGCTGCTTGTTTCATCACAGCTATTAAGATCAATTGCAAGGAGCATGTAAGATGATAGAATGTAATTACAGTGTTGGAGGCTTGCCCAGACTGCCAGCACCTGCATTCCTGAATAAATAAATAAATAAATAAATATTGGAAAATCTAAGTGGCACCAGCAAGGTGCCTTGGTGTAGACAGTGCTTTTTGCTAGTGCTCTTGAGGCAGGTCTTCAGCCTGCCTTGGGGCTTCCCTTTGCAAACTGTGAGACTGCTTCAAGGATGTTCAAAGTGAGGTTGGATAGGGTTTTAAGCAACCTACTCTAGTTGAAGATGACCATGCTTATTCCCGGAGGGTTGGACTAGATGACTTTTAAAGGTCCCTTCCAAACCAAACCACCCTATGATTCTAAGACTCTTGTGCCTGCTAGTCCCTATCTTGCTGGAAGGAGGATGACTGCACCTGGCAGAACGTCTTTGTCCCACATGTACAGTTGTCCACGGGATCTCACAGTGGTACCAGGAGAAAACTGCAAATCCTTGAGGTGGTAAGTGACGAAAAAGGGCCTGATGATTTTCTTGCATTAGGAAAAACATAGCTCTACTAAAAATTATACAAAACTGGTGGAAAGTGCTTTCCAAAATAGATCTCTTCACTGATCTGTATTAGGGTATATCTCCACCAAAGAGTGTAAGGGACAGGCAACCAGACACAGGGAAAGGCAAACATCTTTTACACTGGTTTTGCCTTATGGGGAGAACTTAGCATGAAATTATGCCCTGAGATACCATAATGTGGTACTTACACTCTCAGTCTCCTGCAGATCACCTCAAGATGAGACAAGTTTTCAAAAAGGACTGAAAACATTTCTTCAGCAAAAATCACTCTTGTTTTTAAATTGTGCAAAAGAAAGACTGCTTCCCCAAATGATTACACACACTAGAAAACTGTGTTCCTCTGTTTGTTATTCAAAGAAATAGATGCATATGGGCCTGCTATTTATGTGTGTAGGCACCATGATAAATCTCCATGATAAATCCCCCGTGAAAATAACAGTTCAGAATGTACTAAAACACTGTGGTATTATAGAACACTTTAAAAAGTGTGGATTTGTTTTCCACCTTTTTCCCCAGTAAGAAATATTAGACTCAGCAGTAAGGGCTTACAACAGAGCCGCAGTAGTACTGTAAACTGTAGGATTTATGAGCCAGATCTGTAGAACATAAATTTTCCAGCAAGGGCTATAATTATATAAAATGCTACATGAATCCAACAATGTGAAGCAATCTATTTTTAGGGCAAAAGTTTTCCAGTTTTCAGGGTTTCGGTCTTTGGCTGGGAATTAAAAACCCAACAGGACTGAGATGTTCAACAGCTTGTTGGAAATGGCATGTGTCTTTTGCTAACTAGACACAAATCCCTCTGAAACCTTGGGAAGGCTCTCCCCACACCATTACCTGAACTGGTGAGCTCTGGTATGTCTCTGGTAATAACACTGGTATTATACAACAGGTAGTCCAGATTAGTGTGAATAAATGTTTAGAGCTCATGGACAGAAGCAGGGGTTCATAGGAAGAAGGGACCTCGCTGAAATATTTTTATAAGCTAACAGTTCTGAAGTGCTATCAAGCCTACAACAGGTCTTCACAGCACCTAAATAGCTGCAGGTTGTCTCCCTTGAGCAGATAGGTATTTAGCCTAAATCCAGGTCATATTTTTAGGTCACCTCCAAGTCTGAATTTCTATTGAATGCATCTCAGTCAATTGAAACTCTTCATGAAGTGTTTTTCTTCCCTTTCCATGGACTGGCTTTGTGCGGACTTCACAGAGAACAAACAGATGTTCTTCTCACCCCAGATCATTAGTGCTACTTGTTGTGGATATGAATATTGTGCTAGTGAAATCAGCTGAAATAACCTCAGAACTGTGTTTTATATATATCCTCATTTGGACCATGCTCTTCATAAAAGCAGATGTGTACTTTCTCAGATTGTCCTGCCTATATGTCCATCTGTTCCTATGGAAGCCAATTAACTCCTACAATGAATTTCTCTCAATGCTATTCCTTTCTCCTCTTGCTGCCTTTTGTTTTTGCTACATCTTATCATTCAGAACTTTTGAAATTAGACCCTCATCCTGTAGGCATGTCCATGAAGTGGGACACTAGGCTAGTCAATGGTTTCTTCAGTTACATGATTAATCTACATAGGAAGATCCAATTACATCTTTATAAGTTCATTTCCTTAAGTTCTCTGGCTGTGTTCACAGCGTTCATGAACATATTGTGCAATATCTCACACCCCCCCACCCCGTCATCATGATCATCACCAGTAATTTGATGTAGTTGGGGGGTAACCACACCTTTCTTTTAAAGTCTGATTTAGGTATCTGAAAAAGATACTTCAGATCACCATTCCATAAGACCTATTGTTTTGGTTCCTGCATTGGACTTCTCTAATTTGCACTCAAGTCAAATACTTAAAGAAAGCCAAAGAAGGTTGTAGTTCGTAGTTCACAGCTCAACAATGTATAAAAAAAGTTAAAGAAAAAATGATGTAAATCTTAAGAAAAAGTGGATGTAAGCCATAATTTTAACTTTCATATGATGCCTTCATCTCTTTCTCTTTGTTTCCTCAAACCAGGGAGTGCAGGATTGTCCTACATCACAGAAGGTTCATTGTGATAAATGCATTAAAGAATAAGATGTGGATAAAGTAGCATAACAGAAACCACTTCATACCCACATACATGAATGCATATGTACTTACAGGTTGCAGACACACATAAAATAATAACTCAGAAATACTTTAAAAAGTATTCCTTGTGTTTTTATACCAACTTCATAGTTTTCTGAAGCCTAGTTCATGAGATTTGGAAGTGACTACTTTGTGATTTGAAACAGCCTCCAGACATCTCCCACCAGTTCTTTATATAAATCTCTAGTGAAATCTAGCCACTGATTTCAAAGAATATTAAAATCTGTCTTTGTGTTTTATTTTATAAATTTAATCTACCACTTTCCATTTGCACATTTATGATACTAAAAATGACTATGTGGTGCTTTCCCCTTAGAAGCTGTCAGTTTTTCCCTCCATGGATACTGTTTCCAATGCTCATATTTGTCACTAGCAAAGCTAGCTGAGTGAGCTATTTAGCCATATAATAAAGCAACAATGAAGGAAGCAAGAGGACCAATTGAATTGGTGCTATTTTTTTCAACAAAATCCTTTCAGCAATTGCCTCTCTCTTCATAGGGACTTTCATGGCATTATTTCACTAAATGACACCATGAATGTAATTACTTTGATTCAGAGTGTTGGAATCACACAGGTAAAAAATTACACTGCCCCCTGATGAGTAATAATTCAATTATTCAGTGGTCTTATAACAGTTTGAAATAGCCTATTCTCATTTCACAAACTTCATATTTACTACTTGAAATAAACCATTTCTACAAAGTGAAATATTAGATCTATATATCTTAGCACACGTAACCTCTCAAATGGATCACCACATAACGGCGTATCTTTGGTGATTTTAATGTTAAAGAGACTGCAGAGATGCTGAGTCTCTTGGGTTACACCATCTCGATAGATGCGTGCATATATTTTGCCTATTTACTACCTGATGAATCAAGACTTTGTTATAAATATCAAGCAGCAAATGTGCATAGAGTGAGATTTGATCTCAGTGGCTCCAGAGCTATTGGAATTCATCCTGAACTGGAAGCAGAATCTAAATATGTGTCCAAAGAGACAATCCTTGGACATGACTCTTCTCATCTGTGCTCCAGCATAAATGAAGCAAATAACACTGCCAAAGCCAAGACAGTATAAAACAGGGGTGAAGAGGAGAAAAAACAACCCTGCTTGCTGAAAGGTCAATTCAAAGTCAGACTTTTGGGGTAAAATGCGCAGATACTTTCAAATGTTTTAAGCGCCAAACTCCTAATTATGCAATCTACAAATTATATTTGGACATCTAGGAACTTGTTAAAATCCCAGATGGATGTCTGTTTTCACGTTTATGTGCCTAAATATTTTTTTAAACTTTAGGTGTCTTAAACTACTGTGGTGTGACATACACAAGCTGTATTCGGCTCAGAAGTGCAGCATTCCTCCAGGCTGACTGCAGGAGGCATCAGTGAGGAATTTCCAGACTGTAATTGCTGGGTTTGATCCTAAATAAAAGCAGCAGCAGATGCTGCAACCTCTTTTTCATCTGATACTTGGCAGCTTGAAGTTTTTCTCCAGGATGTGGCAGATATAGATTCTATTTCTGAATTTGCCTGAAGATGTCCAAACTTCTACTTCCTTGGGGACTTCCTTGACACATGGCTTATCATCGATTTGATTGAATAGCTTTCAGTCTTTCCCATGGAAGCTGTGCCACTATACATGAAGTATTTAAGGATGTTTTTCAGTCTCATAAGAGCAAGATGTGCTCCACAAGTTCTCAGCTGAGAGACAGCGTACACCGCTGAGAGTGGAGGTGGCAGAGGGCTGTCTGCCAGTCACTTCTATTAAATTGTCATTACAACAAGGAGGTGATTTTCCTTGCAGGTAGACTCAGTCCCTAGACAATGGAATCATTCTGTCTCTGTCAAAGAATTTCCTCAACCAGAACTGAAGTCTGGTATTGTAGTACATTTTTCCCAGCTTTGTTTAAAAGCAATGGTCATTTAGATGGTTTTGTAAAAGTCAATGTCACAACTGAATGTAAAAATATCATTTTATAACTTGCAATAACTAATTTCCACTAAGGAAATGTACCAAAACTTTGTAATAAATGACCACAAAGTTATAATAAGATGAGAGATGAATCCCTCAAGGAAAAATGAGAAAAATGAAAACAGATGAAAAAGAAAATTAAGCTCATTATCTACCAAGACTTAGTGCTGTTCACCAGTATTCAGACACACGTCTCCATAAGTCTAAAAAAAATCTGAAAGATTGTGAGCATGCATAAGCTCTATGGATTATTGTGCATGTATAGAAATGCAAACTCACATGCAAGGAAAGATAATCAAAGAGCAAAACTTTCTCATGTGTTTTTGAGAGGAAGGAAATTTCTGGTGATTTCATGTTTCCAGTAATAATGCCTATGATCTCTAAAATTCTGGCTATATACTTTAATACTTACCAGTCTGACAATACTTATATGATAATTTCCAGACAAAGTTTAATTTCAAACAAAATTTAGTTACCCTGATAATGCAGCTATGAAGTTCAGAAATTCTGTTCATACTTTAAAATGAGCAACCTGAATAATGAAGACTTCAAGAGACCAACTCATTGCAATCAGCAGCCTGAAAGAGAATGGAAAGCTCAGTTTGGACTGAACAGCTTTTCTGTAACACTTCACATTCTTAAAGCTAAACATGTTGTGTGGTTTTGGAGGACTAGGAACTAAATTTTTACTGTGATCTACCATGCTAAGATCTCTGTCTGGTATAGTGATTTTTAAGTAGCATTCCTCTTCTTAGGAAGAAGCTTAATAATTTCTGTAAAAGTAAGTCCAAGTTTTAATCTTTCCATTAAAACCAATAGCAAAACTCTGAGTTAGTGAAGATGTGATTTGATCCACCTATGCCACAATGCAAAACAGTGTTGACTTTTCCTCGTCATGTAACATCTACTAGTGTTATTTCATCTCTCAGAAACATAAAATTACTCCTATGGATAAAGCTTTCAGTTGATTGGAAGGCAGAAAAGTCAAGATCAGCTTGTCTACTGTTGTCTGTCCTGATTACATCTTAAGAATATGTGTCTAGTGTTGAAGTGAGTTTGAAGTAGAATTCATTCCCAAAACCCCCTGCTATGTTGCCACCCAATACCAAAGGTGAGTAGTCCCAGCAGCTGTCTCAGTTTTTTTTCACTTTAATGTACCTCAGGTAGCTGAAGATCAGCCTGGCCTCTCTGTCATGCCTAAGCACAACTGTCATCCCAAGAGCAGACACTTCTGTGCCTGCCTCCCTTGAGGGCTTTCCTCAGAAGAAGAAGAAGTCTGGCACACGTCTCTAAGACTATCATCCATTCAAAGAGGAATGATGTTTGCTGCTGTCCTCTAAAAGTCAGTTGAAAAAGAGTTTTTACTTCCTTTTAAAAAATAGCATTTGGAAGGAAAAGACCCTTATCTTTTTTGACAGATGTCATCTCACCACGTGCCATCACTAAGGGGAATTCTTTGCTTACCCAAGTGTGCATAGCAGCTGAGGGGAAATCAGGAGGAGGAATTCAATCCCTCTTCTCAATGCTTTTCAGAGAACAATTCAAGATTCATTACCTTGATGAAGCAAAGGAGCATGAGCATGGCTGCATAGTTTATTGAATAGGGCAATTGTTAGGCTAGGAGGGATTTGGGATCTCTCCCATGATTATTCTAGTTTTTTCTTAGATGATTGTTTAATATTGAATTCCATTCCAGAGACAAGCACATAAAATTCAGAGGTCAGAACAATCATTGACTAAGTTTATTTTTGGAGCTAGTGCTAAATATAATGTGTTTGCAGCCTTGTTTTGGCTAGGTGGAGACATTTATGTATAATAATGTATTTGAAAACACACAATTCTGTGGGAAAGAATTGCCATGCTGAGTATCTTGGTTTATGTGAGATGAGACTGCCTGTTAACAAATTCTGCAAGACTTGCCAGGATGCATTTGACAGTCCTCCCTATCAACTTTTTCTCTTGATCAAATAAAATCACCCTCTGACTGGTATGATGCCAGTGACCTAAATTCCAGTTTTAGTGAGAGTTGTTGAAACTGAAGGAAATGGATTGAGGGCTGAGAACTAGTTGTTTACAAAGCGGCGCTGTGTGGCAGCACATTGTACATTTTAAATATTTTTTTTTACTGTGAAAACTGGGGATTCAGTAAGGGTACCCAGACAGCTTTCTGTTTTATGGGAAATCAGAGGAACATTGCTCATCCATATTCCAAGCAAAAAATAAAATTACAATAAACAAGAGTATTATATAAGAAAATAAAAATAAATCCTGCTAGACCTTTTCAAAACAGAAGTCTCAGCTATTCTCACCCATTATGCAGTTTGAGTATGTTTCAGATCAATATTTGATATGTGGTATAATAGCTCTCCTTTTCCCTTAAACAGAGTTGATTTGAGAAGGGAAGGCAGAAAAGCTCTATTGCTGTCTAACTGGTATTGATTTCATAACTGCTGAATTTAGAGCAAAAGAGACTCCAGTAAAGCAATACATTTTTATTTCACATGATATATTCCCTAAGGAGAACACAGAAAAAAGAGGACAAAGAAGGATTTGGGAAAGCTCATTAGCACAGATCATAAAAATCAAAGAAATCATAGAGGGAGAATTCAGGATGGCTGACATGGCCACTCCAGAAGAAGGATCAGTCACATCTATGTCGTTCCTGACAGATGATTCTCTGAGCTACTCTTGAGAATCTGCAGTGACAGAGACACTAAAATCTCCCTAGGTGATCAGTCATCATGTTTAAATAACCTAATAATCAAAAAGATTTCACTGATACCTTACTTAAATTTCTGTGACTTTAATTCTACAGCTGTCCTTTCCCTTGGACTTGTTTCCCACAGTTATAAATTCTTTAATTTCCTATTTTCTTGAAATCTGTTGGTTTTATTCTCCTTTACTTTCCTTAGACAAGAATGCCATTGTTCAGTGGCCAGTGCCAACTTACCCTCCCTTTACTTTCACATCACCAATTCCCTGTTGTTGCAATAAACTGTAGAAGACTATTCCCTCAGCTTCCTGCCTTCAATTTATTTCAAGAACTAGATAGTTTATGTTCTGCTACATTAGCTGACATCTCCATTACTCTCAACTTCTGATGATTCTTCTGGCTGCTCAGACTAAACTTTTCATCTTGATCTTTCTGGCTTGGTAGTCTAAGGTAGATTGAAAGAGAAACTGTGGGATGCATTAGTATCATTAAACTTCCCTTGTCATCATTATTCAGTCACTTCCAGTCAGTCTATTCTCTTTATCTGCTGAACCTGAAACAAGTATATGTATCTATTATAAAGTAAATCTCTTCAGATTTTCCTGCTCTATCCTCTTGAGTGGTAATTTTCCATATTAATATTCTAGTTATGCCAATTATCCCACTACTTATAGCAGTTAAGCTGTACATTTTATTATATGCATTATGCTTTTAGTCCATGTAGTTTATTCTCAATATCTCTTGCATTGAAATATATACGTGAAAATACAGTCATCAAAGATGTAATTTGGAGCCATTAATCTACTATTGACAATGGACTTGAACCTTAACGTGGTCTCTGATCACATGTGCATTAGTATCTCCTGGTACCATGGATGAATTTAGGAGGATAGTGAAAGGTAGGTGGATGCATATCACCTGTTTCAATGCCTATGAAAAGAATGCCTCTTTGAAATATAAATAGTACTGTTATACTCAAATATTATAATGGAAGTAGTAACTATAATAATTTCTAATTTAATAGAATATATAATTTGTGATTTAAAACAATCAATCAAAATGTAGTTTTACTTGTTTATAGTTTAGGCTTACTTGCAAATTTTTCATTTGAAAATACGGTTATTCAGGTCTAAACCAATTTCCTATAAAACTGCAAGGAGTCTAAGCTCTTACATTAATGAATCTTAAGCATCTAAGTTAGGAGCAGATCAATTGTCTGCTTCTGAGCATGGGTGAGGTGAGATGGATTGGATGCCTCCCTAATGTACGTGGAAGTATTTGAAAATGCATACTAGGATATACACATCTGTAGGGCCTTTGAATTTCAATGGGATTTGGACAAGTGAGATAGCTTTGAAAATTTCATTCTTAGGATGTAAATAGTATTGTTGTTAATTTTCAGTACAAGATACATTATAAAAAGCTGACAACATGGTCACGATGTGCACAAAATCCAGAACTCGGTATAACAGAAAGTGTTTTCTTGTTATAAGGCCAACATTTTAGTCTTAAAACTTTGCATAAATATTATTTCTGTTTGTTTTCAAATACTTTTTTTTTTTTTTTTCCANTTTTTTTTCAAATTTTTTTTTTTTTTTTTTTTCCAAAAAAGAGATCTCATCAGGCAAGACTGTGTCCCATAGAATATCTGTCTCTCTACATTACTTCTATGGGCACCAAAACAATCATCAACAAAGAAAAGGGGAGCCTTATGCCAAATCAGTTGTCTGTCTCAAGCAAGGGAGATATTTTGGGGTAATTCAACGCTTCCATAGTTGTGCATTATTATCTAATTTCAAAGTCTCATACAGAACTTGCTAAAACAAACAGTCCTGTGGACCACAGGTCACTTTGGATCAAACTGAAATCAAAGTTCCAGCTTCTCAGATGATGCCAGCCTTATTCTGTGAAATACCCAAATTTCTTTCATTCTCAGATGCTTTGTAGATTCATGAGCCCACAGGACTCAAATCAAGAAAAAAATGGATGTGAAAAATCTGGAGAAATTTTCCTATTCCATAGATTGACCTGACAGGCCAGAAATTCACAATGTACACAACCAAGATAATGAACAAAGCTAATTAATTTCCTCTCATACATAAAATGAAAAGTTTCACATCTTCTCTTCCGTTTGTATTTCTTGTTATTAATTTTAGTCACTCTCTGAAAATCCTTGTCAATCTGTCTTTTTTTAATTAATATTGGTTTTGAAAAATTGAAATGTCTTTGGATGTTGCACTTTAGCAACTGGAGAAGGAATTTTAACAGTTGTGAAAGGAAAAAAATTACTCTTCTAAGGTAATTAGGTATCTGGGGAGAATGATATATTTTGTGACCAATACTAAGACTATTACAAGGACATTTGGATTCACTTTTCCTATTGTAACTTTCCTAGATACAAACATTATATGACAAACTAATATAACAGTACAGACTTGAAAATCAAAATTCTGTCCCAGAGTAATTTGTGTGATTTTTGTTTGCTTTTCTATTTCATCTCAGATTGAGAAGCTGGAGTTTTTTACAGATCACATTCTAAAATATTTCATTTATACTCAATTACATTGTTTTAACTTTCACAATATCTTCAATAATAGATCTTTAATGTCAGAATGATGCAACTCAAACCATTTTAACTATATGAAAGTGTGAAAATTAAGAAAATTATGATTGCTAAATTGTTTTATTGCATGGAATTAACATTTTCAGATGGAAAATTGTGCCTTTGCAGGATGTTTTCATAATATTTTATTATTTTGACATGTTATTATGGGGAAGCTTTTTCTCTTACAGTGTTGTAAAAATATTTCTATAATTGGAGTGCTGACTAATTATGGAGCCTGTTACACATACCAGTATCCTAAAACTTCCTATTCTTGCTCTGAAGAAATATACCTTGTTAATTATTTAAGCAACATTCACAGGAAATAGGAATCTGTACAGCAAAAAGGCAATTTTATATATATATATTTATTTTTTTTTGGAAGCTTTTAAAGATTAATATTAGTCCTAAAATTAAGGATTTTTCTGGTGAAGAACCAATCACAAAGGACAAAATTTATCTGTGATCATATTAATAAATTTTATATTTCTTTTTACCAGTTGATCTCAGAGCATGCTGCTATCACTTTTCCAGTTTTAGAAATAGGGAAACTAAGGCACATCTGAAGACAGTGAGTGACTTGTCTGTGTCGCTTCTTCTTGAGTCTTTTATTCCACCTGCATTCTGAAAGATACTGATGTGTGTTTAATAGTGTATTTTTCCTTTCTTCCACCGGTATATATATACATGAAAAAGAAAAATGTTCTTTTTCACTCTGTGATGAAGGTGGAATTAAACCAAGAGTCATGATGTCACTGAGCTTTGTAGAGCAATAGGTCCCAAGTCACAGATACTATTGCTATCATGCACTCTGACATAGCTGCACAATTATATTTTACACTGTCACAAGAGATTATTTTCATCTTCCTGCTGTATCTATTGAAAGGCCATCCAATCTTAATGAAAAAAGATGGAGATTTTTACCTCTTGTTATTCTGTTCCAAGAATATTTGGGTCAAGGGCAAAGATCAGGCAGATACAATGTGTCATTTCTCAAAATGCATAATGTCATGATAGCATAATCTGTGTAGAGAGTACAGGTGGAAATGGTTTGGCTTTAGGATTGTGTTTCAAACCTGTATTTGTGTTATTTAGAGGTATCAGAACTGAAATGTCAGATGTCTCTATTACTAGCACCTTGGGGAAGATAAAGAGGTACTTTCCCTAGCGTGTAGACCTGCTACAGCTCTGAACCTGATATGCTTTCACTTCAGAAGCAAAATCATCCTCTCCAAAGTGTACCTCTGTGGCTCTGTTATATGCTGTTGCTAGTCACAGCCACAGTGTTTCTGCAGAGTTTTCAAGTTCTTTTGAGGGAGGCTTGTCAGGCTTCCTCTGCATGAACTTTGTTTGACCTGGCTGCAGCTTTGTTTGACTTCATTTACCTCAGGCATCAATTTCTCTTATTGACCAGGTGTCAGTGGCTAAATTGTGTCACTTCTTTATCTTTCTATGGTACCACTGTATGTTGATAGTAGTAACAAAACGTAAATAAATGTTTAATGTAAAATAAATATATATTTCATGTAAAATAAAATATTTATGACTCTAGTACAATGGTGTTTTGTAGCGAAATACAGACCTGGTATGAGAGCAAAGGCCTTTAGAAGTGGAGACAATGTATGTTGTGTAGAGAAGTACAGGCATGGGATGAGAACTGGGGCATAGGCTGACACTATAAACAACTAGTTAAAGAAAAGCAGACCTACAACTGGAAAAAGTAGACATTAGGTGTGACAGAGGAGTACAAAGAAAGAGAAATAACATAAGCAAAGGCACTAGATACTGTAAATTCAGATGTAACATGGAGCCGGAAATGAATGAAGAAAAAAAAAAAGTGTAAAAACATGTTAGAAAACATAAAAATCACTCTGAGTAGATCCTAGAGGGAGGAAGAAGAAACTGTCTACATGAAAATCACATTCCTCCTGTCAATGGACTTCAAAGGCTGATGACTGTCTACACACTCCGGAAATCTGAGTCTACTGATTTTAAGACCAGAGAATCAGCAGAAGCATGAGCATAACCTCAGGAAAAAAAGGGACTAAACCTAATTGTATTTATTATAATTTCAATTGTAATATTGTCATTATTGAGATTTCTAGCAGTATTACTGTGTGTTCTTCAGCAGCTGAAAGTAACCTCACAATTACATGCCCTGGTTCTCATGGGGGACTTCAGTCACCCTGATATTTGCTGGAAAGGCAACACATTGAGGCACACACAGTCTGGGAGGTTCCTGCGATGAATTGATGATAACTTTTTGACACAGGTGGTGGAAGAGCTAATGAGGAGAGCTGTGCTGCTGGACTCTGTACTAACAAAGAAGGTCCAGTTAGAGATGTGAAAATTGGGGTCAGCCTTGGCTACACTGACCATGAGACGGTGGAGCTCAGGATCATTCGAGGAGGAAGCAGGGCAGTAAGTAGGATTGCAATCCTGGACTTCAGGAGAGCTAACTTTGACCTCTTCAAAGACCTGCTTGGAGGAATCCCATGGGTTAGGACTCTAGAAGCTAGAGGAGCCCAAGAGACCTGATTCATATTCAAGCATCACTTCCTCCTAGCTCATGGGCAGTGCATCCCTATGAGTAAAAAATCAAGTAGAGGAGTCTGGAGACCTGCATGGATGAAAAAAAAGCTTCTGGAAAACCTCAAATGGAAGAAAGAAGTTTATAGTATGCAGAGACCGGTTGCTCAGGAGGAATATAGAAGTGCCAGAGTATGCAGGGATGCAACAAGGAAGGCCAAAACCCTCTTGGAATTAAATCTGGCAAATAAACTGTAAAACAAAAAGGGCTTCTTCAAGTACATCAGTAGGAAAAGAAAGATGAGGGAAAATGTGGGCCTGCTGATGATGAGGTGGGTGCCCTGGTGACAGAGGATACATAGAAGATGGAGCAACTCAGTGTCTTCTTTGCTTCAGTCTTTACTACTAAGATTGACCCTTGGGGATCCCAGTCCCTTAAGGTAAGAGAGAAAGTCTGAAGAAAGGAAGGCTCTCTGTTGGTCAATGAGGATTGAATTAATGATCATTTAGGCAAGCTGAACACTCACAAATGCATGGACCCCAATGGGATCCACCCACGAGTGCTGAGGGATCTGGCTGATGTTATTGCTAATCCACTCTCCATCATCTTTGAGAGGTCATGGAGAACAGAAGAGGTGCTTAAGGACTGGAGGAAAGCCAGTGTCACTCCAGTTTTCACAAAGGGCAAGAAAGAGGATCCAAGAAACTACAGGGCAGTCAACCTCACCTGCATCCCTGGAAAGGTGATGGAACAGCTCATTCTGGAGGTCATTTCTAAGCATGTGAAGGAAAAGAAGGTTAGTATGGATTCGCCAAGGGGAAATCATACTTGATCAATCTGATAGCCTTCTGTGACTGTGTGACTAGCTGGGTAGCTGGGGGGAGAGCAGTGGATGTTGTCTATCTCAACTTCAGTAAGGCTTTTGACACTGTTTCCCATAACATCCTCATAGGTAAGCTTTGGATGTGTGACTTAGGTGAGTGGACAGTGAGGTGGATTGAGAACTGGCTGAGAGACAGAGCTCAGAGGGTTGTGATCAGAGGTGCAGAGTCTAGTTGGAGACCTGTAGCTAGCAGTATTTTCCAGAGGTCAATACTGGGTCCAACTTTGTTCAAACATTTGGCAGTGACCTGGATGAAGGGATGGAGTGTACTCTCAGCAAGTTTGCTGATGATATAAAACCAGGAGCAGTGACTAACACACCAGAAGGCTGTGCTGCCCTTCAGCAAGACCTGGACAGGCTGGAGAGTTGGGCAGAGAGGAACCTAATGGAGTTCAACAAGGCCAAGTGTAGAGTCCTGCACCTGTGGAGGAATAATCCCATGCACCAGTACAGATTAGGGGTTGTCTTGCTGCAAAGCAGCTCCACAGAGAAGAACCTTTGAGTCCCAGTGTTCAACAAGTTAGCCATGAGCCAGCAATATGCTTTTGTGGCCAAGAAGGCCAATGGTGTCCTGGGGTTCATTAAGATCATGACCAGCAGATTGAGGGAGGTACTTCTCCCACTCTACTCTGTCCTGATGAGGCCACATCTGGAATGCTGTGTCCAATTCTGGGCTTGCCAATCCAAGAGAGACATTGGAGGGAGTCCAATGGAGTGCTACAAAGATGATTACGGGACTGGAACATCTCTCGTGAGGAAAGGTTGAGAGACCTGGTACTGTTTAGCCTGAAGAAGAGAAAGCTAGGAAGGGATCTTATCAATGCTTATAAATATCTAAATGGCAAATGTCAAGAGGATGGAGCCAGACTCTTTTCAGTGGTGCCCAGTGATAGGATGAGGAGCAACAGGCCCAAACCAGAACTCAGGAAGCTTCACCTAAACATAAGGAAAAGCTTCTTTACTTTGGGTGTAATGAAGCCCTGGAACAGGCTGCCAGGAGCAGTTGTGGAGTCTCCTTCTCTGGAGACTTTCAAAACCCTCCTGGACGCATTCTCGTGCAACCTGATCTAGGTAAACTTGCTTTGGCAGTGGAATTGGACTAGATCTACAGAGATCCCTTCCAATACCTACCATTCTGTGATTCTGTGACTCTGTGATTCTGTGATTCTTTCTTTTTCTGTGTTAGTTTTTTCTGTGACTAATAATGATTATTGAATTGGATTGTTAAGAGTTCATTAATAATAAGAATAAAATTCTGGCTTTAAAATGTTGACCTTTTTTTGTAAGATGTGTGTCTCTTTGCCCATAAACAAGATTATAAATGTAACAGAAGAAAATCTCTCTGGGGTCAGCATGTATATTGGAGTATTATTTGTACCATAGATTTCCAGGCTGTTTGCTTCTGGTAGTGTATATATCTCAGTTTACTGACACCCTGCAGGTCTGACTTGGCTTTTAGCTGTGATTTATCCCACTAATATACCGGCAGAAATATTCATTTATTTTAGCTTATTTTTATAGACATTTTTATAACCACTGCCTTTAATAATTCAGATCAATTGCTTGTCTTCTTTCTAGGATGTTGCCAAAATAAGAAAAAGCATTTTTACTGTAAGCATGATTGAAGACTGCAACAAGTTACCTGCAGATGTTGTAGACTCCTTATCCTTGAAGATACTCAAAACTCAACTGGATCCATTGGCACTGAGAAGCCTGTTCTACTTCACCTTACTCTAGACAGAGGATATTGGGCAAAGTGATCTCCAGAGGTGTCTTCTTACTTCAGCCCTTATGTGATTCTATGATTTTGACTGGTGCTACAAGAAATGCCACAGTAATCTGTCATGATTCTGCTTCCTTGCTGGCTGTTTCTGGACAGTGTAAACACAGTCCTGAGTAGAGACATGTCTGACATAAAAATGATTTTATTTCATTTCTCTGGGAGACGGGTTTTGCAAAGAACAAGGCTTCTTCTAACAGTCTCTGGCTTCAGTCAGAATACAGGTTACTCAGCACGTTGATGGTTACCCACAGGATCAAATTAACTGGCAGATGACTGCATTCTTGTTCCATTTAGCATGTGACCCTTCTCATGTGAGAAGTCTTTGTTTCTTTGTATAGATCTGTTAAGACTAATGGCATGAATTTTGTAGATAAGAACTTGTGAGATCAGCACAGGGAACATATTATTTAGGGAGGCTGGATATTTTAACAACACAAAACATTAGGAACAGGCTAGACACATGTAAATAGTTCTGTCTGAACTTGAGACTAGACTAGGTAACCTCTTCAGACCCCTTCTTGGCTTTTCTGTAATTTGTTCACACAGAGAAGCTGAACTGTAGCACCTGGGGGCAAAATGTGTCAGTCTGTTCAAGTGGACTTTTATTTTCCTGCGAGACTAGCCTCAGCTAGAATCAATAGCATAAACAACAGGCACTTGATTACTTCTACGCAGTTATGCCATCGGTGATTACAGACCCAGTCCTAGACTCACCGTCAGTGCTATAAATGACTAGCAGATCCAGTGTGCAAGCAGTATAATATTTAATGTGACTTCTATTACATAGGGGAACACTTTACTGATTTCTTTTGAACCAAGTTTGTCCTTTTATAGCTACTGTCTTGAATATGTTAAGGGCGAATGTCACGAGGATGGAGCCAGGCTCTTCTCAGTGATGCCCAATGACAGGACAAGGGGTAATGGGTACAAGCTGGAGCACAGGAGGTTCCGCTTAAACTCTAGAAGGAACTTCTTTACAGTAAGGGTGACAGACCACTGGAACAGGCTGCCCAGGGGGGTTGTGGATTCTCCTTCTCTGGAGACATTCAAGACCCGCCTGGACACCTTCCTGTGTGATGTCATTTAGGTTCCTGCTCTGGCAGGGGGATTGGACTTGATGATCCTTTGAGGTCCCTTCCAATCCCTAACATTCTGTGATTCTGTGATTCTGTGATTCTGTGAAGGCACTGGCTAAAGACTTCTGATGGCAGTGTTTCTTCCTGCATACTTACAAGATGAGATCTTGGGAAATCTGAATTAGAAGGGGGCAGGTCTAGACTTGTTGACAGTGGAAGAGTGGCCTATTCACAAAGGGGCTGAATACTATCAGTCTCACACTCAGTAGAAGCCTGGATGTCCCGTTCCACGCTGAACTGCAAGCTACAGATATCGGCAGAAAAGGCCATGCTGAACTTCTGTTGATGTGCATTGGATTTTAAGGGTGGAAAGAAAATTTAGCAGCCTTCATTTCTATTTTACTCTGTATAACAGGTACATGGAATCACGGAATAGGGTGAGCACTGTGGTATGTTGGTGATCAGGAATTTGGGTGTAGCCTAAAACTTGATTTCTTAAAACCAATGACCATGTCTTTTTACTGGATAGTATGAAGACCTGTGCTAACTTGTGGTTTGTCAAAATGTTGGAGAGCTATTTGGTATTCAGTAAATATATGGGTTGCCAACTGTTAGAAGGAAAGTAGTAAAAGCATAGAGTCTGCCTGTGGAATACTCTATGCCAGGAACTCAGTGAGCCAAAACCTAGACCTGGCTGTTGGGAGGATGGAAGTGAATTTATACCTGATTGTAATACTTGTGTACATGCTAAGTATGTAGGGGCAGACACATAGAAAGGTGAAATATCAAAAACCAGATTGCCTAAGTCCTAAAAACTTGCTAAAGGAGGACACATTAAAAATGAGTTATGGAGGCTGTTCTCTCCCATCATCTTCAGGAGCAGTGCCAATTTATACAAGGCAAAGTTCACATTATCTTGAATCACTATCTAACCTTCATGTGGTCTGTGAAAAGAAAGAGATTCGTTTGAAGGGTTAATTCACAGATGGTTTTGTATTAGTGCTTTCTCTGAAGAGAGCAAAAGTACTCTTTAACAGCAGAGGGATATAAAACTCAGCAAGACTAAACTATTAAGTTAGAAGCCCTAAAGGTAGGCAGAGTGAAAGCTCTCACATTCTACCTTTTGCAAATACATCATTACCTTTTGATTGCCATTTCTATTGACTTCCATTGTGAAATATAAACCTTCTATCATGTTAACAATAAAAGAGCAGTGGCAGAAAAACTGTATAGTTCACAAAGACACATTTCTGGCTTCTGGAATCTGTCATTTCCTGATGTGTTTGGGCTTGACCCAAACCCTTTTCGAGCCAATGGACACACTCCCACTGTCTTCAACGGGCATCAGTCAGTCTTGTGAAATCCAGCACACCTTAATATTTGTAAAAATAAGTACCTATTTGAAAAGAAGATAAAAAAGCAGTTCTGGGAGAATCGGAGATAACGAGGCTTAATTTCCCTTGAATCTGATGTTTGTGAGTTCTTTCTGAAGCAACTCATGATTGGAGTATTTGGTAGTTTTCTTGCCTGTGCAAGATGTGTTTGGGGTTTTGCTAAGATGTGAAACTTGTATTTCAGCCTTTCTCTTCATCCAAGGGTAAAAAGGCAAAAATGTGCACAAATTTAGTTATTTTAGAGAGTTCTTTGCCACATTTGAACAACATTGAAATGGGATTAGAGAAGGACACAAACAAGGAAAGAAAATAATAATGTGATCACATAAGCCTCTTTTTTTTTGTTTTTTCAAAGAAACTGAGCTATAAAAAACTTCTCTTCCCTTGCCATGACATTTGCAATAGACTGGGAAAGGGCTGGAATAGTAGAAGCTGCCCAAATCAAAATAGGTGTTTTTAATAGCATGCAAATGTGAGGGAAGAAATATTCTGTTTGAAATCCTACAAGGCCAGTACGATTAATACTTTGTCCTTACCCAGCCATGTCAGTGTTGTGATAAATGGTATTTTAAACTAGCAACTATTTTTAAAAGATGTTCTGCTGTTGCTGTTACAATTGCCTTTATAGGTATACCAATCTTAATATCTCCTAGGCTTTGTGTTCTCAGTGGTTGTTTTTCTAGATGAAGGTTCTTCCCTCATGGTTGCTGCAGTTCAAGGGTTAGAATTACACTAGTTCAAAACTTTCGAAGGTGTCATCTAGCAATGAGTGTTTAGATTTAAATAACAAAAGCACCCTTAGGAAAAACCTTCAAGATTCAATTCAGTTTACACTAAGATGCTAATGACTAACCCATAGCAATAAATATTCATTTGCGGGTAGTGTGTTAACTCAGCTGTCCAGCGATGTGCAGTAATCACATAAAAGTAATATTAAGTTAAACAGTCATTAATTTCTAATTGTTTTCAATTCATAATGTCCCTTCAAACCAGCTCAAATATGTGGCTGTGGTAACCCAGCAGAATGGTCATGAAATGCTCTTTTATCTCAAGGAGAAAAATGAGTTTGAGTAACTACAACTACTCTACTCCCATTCCCCTTTTTTTTCTCAGGAGCTTCAACTTAAGCACATCCTAGAAAATCTTCCTGGCCTAAAATTAAAGAATGTAGAGGGTGTTGAAAGGCATCCTCTTAGAGAAGTAACTGATCCAAATTCCTGGGAATTTCCAAGGGATAAAAAATGGCAAACATATAACAGAAAAAAGGCACTCCTATTTTGGAGGTGAATTTCCATGAATAATTACCCTGCCATGATTCAGACATTACCTAAGACTATAACTTTTTGTGATATTTTCATGTTAGTTCATCTCCCCATCTCTAAAACATGAATGACCCATCAGGATCACAAAGGACTGTCCAAGATTCCCTAGGGGAAAAAACTTGCTTAGATAAAATTTGATCTGGATCTGAAGACTTATGTTTGGTGAGCATCAGTCCTGTCTGAACAGCAGTAAATGAACAATTTATGTGGTTCCAAGTATTCTCCCTAGCAGCTCACCCTTGGAGCAAAAAGGTACAAGTCCCTTCGCCTGGTCTGAAGTGGATAAGCACTCGGCCAGCATTCTCATCTCAAAGGATATTATGTTGGTTGGGGGAGATGTCATTGCTGAAAATCAAAGCAAATTCAGAGATGTGGAAGCTGGTCCAATTTCTGTTATGAGTAAATGTGGCTTTTTCTGTTTTCTAGCATTTTGCATATGTTATCTTGCACAAAGTTGCTTGAGAAACATTCAGTTTGGAGCTGAGCCTCTGAAACAGGCAGATTCCTGCTTTTTGTGACAGCAACCCAGCTGTATTCTCCTAGTGGCTTCAAGTAAGGGAAGAATGAGGGAAAGTTGGGAATGTTTTTTATATCCTGGAAAAACTCTTCAGGAAGAAACCCTCTTCCATCTTCTCTTGCCTCTTCCCTTAAATGATTCTACGCCTATATCTGCTGCTAGCAAGAAATACTCTCAAGTCCTCTTCTTCTGCCTATCTAGTATCAATAGGTAACTTTGTACATCTTTTATAGGTTCTTCTCTCTTAGCTAGGTGGAGATCACTTCATAGTAGCAATTCTATGTGCAACTATCATAACTGTCATGAGCATGGATTACTTGTGGAACTTACCACAATGGCAGTTGATAATTGTTGGTTGATATGAGAATAGAAATAAGTGTTTTTATTGAGGCAAAGGTAGCTTCTACTGGCATTGCCCTGTGTGGTGCAAGCACCTACGGAGCAGGTGGATCCAGCCACTGGATAAAATTATTCATAGGAAAATAATACCTCATTATTATTTTCCAGTAATAAAAAAATATGAATACTTAAAAACAAAAAGAATGTCTGATGCTGTGTTTCTAGAAGGTGGTGATGTAGAACCATAACTCACATGTGCTAGTGACAAGGATGCCTTTAAGGTTTACACTGAGTATTTCAAAGAGGCAGCAGTTTACACCATGATTAAAATAGTCTGTTTGCCTGGAACAACCATTTAAGCAGTCTAATATCCATTCCTGTCTCCGAAAGTGATTTCTAGCATGAGTCTTTTGTAATTTCTATTAATATTGCAGAATGGAGAAGATTGATACTGATTCACTCACCAACTGAGTTAATTTTTCTTCAAGTGTGGATGCCTGTTAAGAATGTGCCCATGTAATGTAATAAAACTTGCTCATACCATTTTCAATCAGGTCTCAGTGCGTATATTTTCCCCAGCATCTCCCCTTTAATAATAATTGCCAGAGGAAGTGGAGGACATGAATGAATACTGGATGATTCAGTGGCCTCTGATAATTCTGTCCATTGTGATACAGGAAAGCCTGAAAGCTCAAGAAGAACAATAGTTACTGGTAAAAGAGGAGTGAACTCATCAATATTGTAGGCTCAATTTTGCTTTCTAATACATAGAAAAGGAGAATTATGAAAGAAATAGCTAAAAAAGTCTCTTTTAGTGCCTTGTAGATTTGCTCGTTGGCCCTGGCCACATATCTCTTGCTTGCTACACTCAACTCTATCTGTGTCCTCCAGTTGTTTAGATAATTTAAATTGACACTTTCTATGACAAATAATGCATAAAAGAATTTAACATAACCCCTTTATAATGTGACTTTTTTATTACCATATTCCCTTTCCTCTGAAAATATTTTTTCCTGTGCTCTTGTCTGGTATTTACAGCAAAGACCATTGCAAAGTCAGTGTTTACTGGTCAACTGCATGGAGAAATAAAAGAAAACAGAGGTTCATAGCCACTCCTGTGTGATTTGCATTGACAAACATTGAGCTTTTTTTGCCCCTTTGGGTTTATTTTAATAACCACCTTGTCTCTACTGAAAGATTCATTCCAACATGCTTACAGCTACAGAAGCCAAATTTTCTGGTCTATTACTCTCATCTCTTCTTTCTTTAACATTGGCACCACACTTAGATTTCCTCTGGTCGTCTGGTGACATCTCTGATTTTAATGACTTTTTGATCTATGCCAGAGAATATGCTGACTCCCAGTTTTGTATCCCATAGTGAATCCCATCAGATCCTGCAGATGTTGATTTGATGTTTGCTTGTTCCACTAATAAGCCTTGTAGTTTGGATGTGATCCTGGCCTTATATTCCCAGAGCAGTAGTTGCCTTCTGCTCTGTCTGATCTGTTATGCTAATGTAGCTTGCGACTAGCACAAACCAAAAGAGTAGTGATTTCCCCTTCAGGGGACATAATAGATTCATCAAGCCACTGTTCTGTGCTCAGTAGTGTCTGATACAGATACATCTGTTCAATAAATCATATATCCAGAATTATCAGTAGGACAGAGGCATTTTTCCTGGAAGCATGAGATTTAATTACCTTAACACGTGTAATTCCACCTTTTATTACCAGCAATAAAAAAAAATATATCACCTTAAAAGCTGAACCACAGTGCTTGACTCTGTGACTACCAACAAGAACAGACTCTTTGCCTTGCTTGTGTTTTTCTGTGATTTTGTTGAATATAGGAAAAATGCAAAAGCATCGTCAGATTAACAAAAAAAGTAGTCTGAAAGGAGAATCCTCCTCATCTTAGGTGTAATAATGTCATGAGCGTGCAGCTGACCCACCACAATATGCAGCAGAGAGATTAATTTAAACCAGCGAATGTGGAAAGGCTGATTTGCTGCTGTTATGGGCATGTGTGAGAGCCCCAGGAGGTTTTTTCTTTAGCACTCTGCATCTCATGGCCTTTCCAGGTCAATAGAAAGCCCTGGTGAATATTCTGTCCACAAATGAATTAGCTCGTAATGATATCTGCAGAGCCATGATGGCATTCAGAAACCTTCATATCCTTGTCTAATATATGAAACAAGTTTTATTTTCCTGCTGGAAAGGGCAGAATCTCTTCCTGTGTCCTTGTAATGCTATTGTCTTCATTGTAATCTTTGGCTGCTACTGCCCTCAAGACAAGGATGAAATGACAATGGGAAAAACATATCTTAGGAAAACTTTCCAGCCATAGGAAATGCATGGTGTATGGAACTCACCATGAATTAGCCATTCCCCCATGTGGTGAAAAAACAGTTCATGAAATGTGAGTAGTGAGACCTGGGAGAAGCTGCCCTTGTGCAACACAGCAGTTCCTTTCCCTCAGGAACTTGGTAGGAATGAAAAGACATGAGACTCTCTTCCCAGAGATTGTGTTGCAGTGTGGTGCTTCTGTGGGAGGCAGTGGTGGTCCTGAGTTCTTGCAGATGCTCCAAATTCAGACTCTTCTGCCTTACAGTATTTCACTGCTCAAAGTAAAAGCAGTGGTTTGGCAGCCTTTTGTGCATACATCTGCTTGGGTTTCACATGTCTGTGTCACACTCACCAGCACAGCCTTTTATAGTTCACTTCTCTCTAGTACTTCTCTGGGCTAAATCATTCAGTTGGTTTAATCTTTCAGTTTGTGGCCTTCGAGAAGGTGTATAAATTATCTTCTCTGTATGATCTATCAGCCCCAAATAAAAAATTAATAGTAAAATGATAGACATATATTCTTCACAGATTATTCCTCTTTGTAGGCTGGATTGTAAACAGAATTGCAAGTCCACACAAGAAATCAGGAAAACTAATAATTTCCCTTCTGTTCCTATATGATCTATCTAGTCTTCAGTTGGACCATGATGAAACAGACTACATTATTTACCTGATTTCTCAAACTCTAGCACTCACAGTGAGTGTATGTCTCATTCTGTCTTTTTGCATTCACTGTCCAGCATAGTCTACATTGTGGTGCAGTGCAGTGTCAGCTATTCCTGCTCAAATGGGGGGAAAAAAGCATAAATTGGTTATGTTGGAAACATGGCTGCTCTCTAGTTTATCAAAATCTGTGTCAGTTCAAAATTATCATGGTAATACTGTTGTGTGAAGTGGGTGTGTGTGTGTGTAATTTAAAAAGAGAAAAGCCCCCTTGTGTTCTAGCCAGTCCTCAGAGATTAAAGGGGCTAGAGGCGGCTGGACTGATATCTTAAGAGGTACATCAATTAAGATGTGTCGCTACAGGTCCGACTCCAGACCATACTTAGGTCCGGTTAGTAGTCAAGATTCACAAATAACGTAGTCACTATGTCTATAGGTCCAGCACCAGATTCACGAACAGCCTATACGCTGTAGGTCCAGTTCCCTGAGAGGGAGCAGTTAGATACATGAATAACACAGTTTTCCCGTGATTATAGGTCTGATACCAGATGCACGAACAGTTTATACTGTAGGTCTGGTTGCATTCACTAGAAGCAATCGGATTCATGAATTACACGGTTTATTTACACTTGCAACATACACAGATTCTTTAAGATTGCCAGTGATATATATACTAAGCTGCAGAAATCATTATATAGCTCAAAATACAAGTAATTTCCTGGGGTAAAACAAACAAACAGACAGACACTCAGCATAGGTAAGGCACAAGTCTTACCAAAAGGCGTCCCTTTTGGGAGGGCGAGGAGGACAAACCTGTCGGTCCGTCCCTAGGATTTGGTGTCGGATTCTCGTCTCCCTCAGGTCCGAAATAGGACCCACATTTATACTTCAGTTTCCTATTAATGTGCAAAGTTTTAAGTGTGGAGATGTGACTGTAGGCCAAACCTTTAAGTGTGGTTATCAGGTGCACAGGACACCTCTTGATGAGCTTTCCAGCCTTGATCGCTTCTGCTGGGAACAGGCCATTGTCACATTCCCTTCTGCTGGGAACAGTCAACTACAGAGATAAGCCAGAGAATGGGAGTGTAGACTACTCCACATTCAGTGTCAACATAACACAGACCACGGAATTTCTATTGCGCCTCAGTGTCTGCTTTAGACACTAGATACTTATCAACAGTGATGAGTTTTGATGGCATGTGTTCTCTGCTTTCAAATGTTTCTGTGCTCTCTGATTCCAACAAATACATAGGAGTCAGTATAAGGTATCTGCTTCTATAGTTTTCCACATGTAATAATATCTTTTTTTTTCTCCTCCTACAAGCTTTTAGTTGTATTTCTAAGGAAAGATCTTGTTGAGAACACATTTTTCACAGACTTTCTGCAAGGAATGGACCTGCTAACAGAATGGCCTATTGATATGCTGCCTTGCAATGACCAAAGAACTTGTGCTTACTCATTCTTCAGATAAATTCTTTAATTTATCATAATTTCAGTAGAAAACTGATACCAAATCTCAGATACTAATCAGGAGTTCTGAGGTTGTCATTACTATAATTTTGTCACAGTTACTTTTATCTTACTTGGTTGTAGTATATAAACATATAATCAATATGTTTATGTTTATTTTAAATAGCATATAAACATACTAGAATTTATTTAAGAAAAATGCCATTCTAAAGTGGTGATGGGAATGTTTGCTGGTCAAAAAGAAATATCACTATAATCCATGTGTTGTTTTTTTTCCTTCTGAACTGCTCATCTTCCCCATCATAACCTCAAGCCACAGCTTTGACTTGCTGCTGGAAAGGGATTGCAGCACAGAGGTGGTAGGCTGAGAGGTGAAGGAGGTGGAATCTCCCTTACAGCTCCAAATAGACTCAGTAGCAATATTTCTAAATATAAAATTCAAGATGACCACATGTGGGGTTTTTTCATTAAAAATCAATGCTTGCCATGGAAATCAAATGTAAATACTTTGTTTTCCTAAACATTAAAGATTCTGTCAAAAAAAAAAATGTTCAGGAGGAAAATTTGTTAGGGTTGTAGAGCTCCTGTGGTAATCAGAATTCTCCAACAGATGTGAGCTGTTTCTAACAGATATAGTATTAATTAAGTTAATTTGAATAGAGGATTTGGCATTGGAAAATTTTTTGTGAGGGATGGTTGGTTATACCCTGATTCTAAACTTGGACTGCTGCTGTAAATGTGAGTGGCCTCAGTCTAATTTAGTTCTGTTGCTTCTAACACATTATCAGGTGGGGATATATCTGCTCATACATTGCAGGCTTTGCTAATTAGGTTGCAAGACATGTTAGGCCAGGTTCCTGCTAGAGTGGATCTGTAACTTCTGAACTAGAGCTGAATTGAACCTCATTGCTTCGGAAAGTGAACCAAGGGATGATGGAGTTCATTTATTGTTGCCTAGAATGAACCAGCCAGGCACTGTGTGAATAACTTGTGTAAAATCAAAGAACTAAAAAGGGGTTGTAAAAATATGAGAATGAGCGTAGGCCTAGGGAAGTAAATTTAAGAGCTCCTTCTCTGACTGTCTCAAATATTTGAACAACAGGGCATTCAGTGAAATGAAAATGAGAAACAGTTAAAGCTGCTAAAATACAAAATTATCCACAATTATAATTATCTACAAAACGTACAATTAGCCTGAAGAACTCATTGCCACAGGAAATCACACATCTCCACTATAGAAGAAGGGGTGTACAATAATATACAGAGTTATTCTAATTAATACTAACAGTACAGTTAACATAATTAATGTTCCAGGCTACAAGACTAAAATCAGTCACTAATACAAGGGGAATATGTTACCTAATGTGAAGGACACTTTATTCTACAGTTGCCTAAAACTTAATCTTTTCCAATATATCTGCTCCTGTTATGAGACAAGACAGTAGGAGAACCTTACAGCTGATTAATAGGGCAGAAACCACATTCATGTAAGATCTTTGAAAACTAAGAAAAATCCCACCCAAGCTAATTTAGACCTTGATGCTTCCTTCACTTTTAGTTAAATATCAATAAATAAAATATTATTTTTTTTAAGATTGGTCTTCAAAGTTGCAGAACCTTGTTTGTCTTTTGAACATTTACTTTGGTCCTTTTGATCTTTTCCTATCCTTTTGTATTTATTTCTAAAGCTCACAAACACAGCTTTACAAAATCAACTTTCACTCTTCTTAATACTGCCGTTGAAGGAGTTACTGAATAGAAGGTTTTCTTTTAAATTAGCATTTGTAAGATACTTAATGAATAAAATGCCAGACTTGCTGACTTGTCTACTTTTCAAATTTATTCAAATACAGTCAGAATATAGACCTGGAATACTACAACTTTCATTTATGCCAGTGTTAATTCCTGTTAAAGTGTACTTGTCTCCTCTCTGCTTTGTCTTTAAAAGATCTACATGATATGTGTCATCAGTACTACATTTAAGCATGGAGTCAGTACTCAGGCAAAGTAGGTAGCTGCTGATAGCAGATTTTTATCATCGAACACAGAATATTTTAGGTTGAAAGGGAAGCTTTGAAGGTCGTTTAGTCCAGTCTCCTGTCCAAAGCAAGTCTAATTGGATGAGGTTGCCAGAGAGTGTGTCCCATTGAATTGGAATACCTCCAAGGACTGAGATTTCATAACATCTTTGTGCAGTCTCTTCTAGTGTTTGACCATGCTTACAGAAAAGATTTTTCCTAGTATCGAACTGGAATTCCTCATGTTTCACTGAACCTTCTCTCTAGGCTGAGCAAGCACAGCTCTCTCACCCTCTCCTCGTATGTTCTGTGCACTAACCTCCTGTCCATCTTGGTGGTGGGGGATGGAGGCTGCACTTACTCTGTATATCAATATCTTTCTTGTATTGGGAAGTTCAAAACTGAGCTCACCGTTCCAGATGCCCAGATAATGAATCACTCACCTGAATCTGTTAGATGCTTCCTTACTAATGCAGCCTAGGAGGCTGTTGGCTTTCCTTGCTGCAAAGGTGCATTGCTAGTTTGTGTTCAGCTTAGTATTCACCAGGACCTCTATGCGGATAAGCCTTGGGGAGTTACATGCTAAAAGTTTGGCCCCCAGCGTATGCTGTTGCCTAGGTATAGTCCATCCTAGATGCAAGACCATGCGCTTTGCTTTTTATGAACATCATGAGATTTCTGCTAGCGCACTTCTCCGGGCTGCCCAGGTCCTTCTGAGAAGCAGCCTTGTCCTCTAGTATACTGACTGTTTGATGTCATATCCAAATTTACTGAGAGTGTACCCTGTCCCATCATCCAGGTCATTAATGAAGGCATTAAACAGTGATGATTCCAGTACCCTTGAAAGACCCTGCTAGTTGCTCACTGGCAGGTGGCCTTCCACTACTCATCATGACTCTTTAAGCTTGGCAGTATAGCCAGATTTCCACCCATCTTATTGTTCACTTATCCAGCCTCCACTCACCAGTTTGGTGATGAGAATAAGGAAATGTTTCAAAGGCCCTGATAAAATCAAGGCATAGAAAATTCACTGCTTTCCCCCTTGTCCATAGCACCAGTGACTTCATCATAGAAAGGAATAAGGCCAGCTTCACGTGTGACTTGCTGTTGGTAAACCTGCACTGACTGTTCCCAATCACCTCTCTGTCTTTCATGAGCTTAGAAATAACTTCTAAGTAGAATTTTTTTCCATCACCTTGCTAGGGACTGATCAACCTGTACTCTGATGCTGATTTTGAAAATGTATGTCATTTGGTTTTTCTGCAGCCCTCAGAAACCTCCCATGATTGCGATGACCTTTAAAAGATGATGCAGAATGGCTCTGAAATGACATCTGCCAGTTCCTTCAGCACCCTTGGATACATCCTATCTGGTTACATGGACTTGTGTATGTCTAACTGGCTTTTCATTTACCCTATTCACTCTCTAGTTCATTTATTAGTATTAGTATTAGCATTAGCATTAGCATTAGCATTAGCATTAGTATTATTTTATGGTATTGTCCAAAATCCTAATGATTACATTATTCATGAGATTTAAGAAGATTTTTTTTGGTACATCTCTCTTTTTGGCCAGGAACTGTCTTTACAAAGGACTCCAATACATCACTCAAGATTTATGTGATCAAAACAGCAAGTGAACCAACAGTATTTACCAGCCTGGATATAATACCTGCTATTGTCTTCCATCATTAGTTTTCTTGATTGATGTACTAATTAGTATATTCTCATTAGCACCTACTTTTGCTGAAAGCAAATAAGGTCATGAAGCCGCAGGTAAAATGCTTGAGGCTTTCAAAACAAGATATAGCATTTTGTAGAGTAACATTCTTAATCACCTCTATAATTTGTGGAGAACAGAGTTGTTGAAGAACAGTGTTTTAAATTCAAAGACCTCATGGAAGACTTTTATTATTAGTACTCAGAACTGCCAACTTATTTGGAACTTACCTTTGTAGCCTATTTATTAGAGTTCATAGAAGAGACCACTTAGCATTAAGTGAAGCATGAAGACAATTGGAATTAGTAAATGATAATGATTGTGATGCAACTACACTTGTAGTTTGACCTCTCTATGCATAACAGTAATGACTGGGAGAAATAAAGTGGACGTTAAAAAAGAGCAGCTAAGAGGCAGCAAAAAAGACTCTGAATTAAGCCATTGAAGGAAAGGTGCAACCACGAAAAGCAAGTACATTGATCTGAATTAATGTCTCCTTTTTGCCCCTCCTTTGTCATCTTGCTATTCTGGGCAGATCTTCAGATATGTAACTGAAGCTTGAAACATGGGTTGTTTATGCTCAAGCCAATGGCTCTACTCTGATTTTACATGAGTGGAAAATCTAGCTACTTTCTATCTAGGGTCTAGTATACCTAAATTGTTAACTGGAAATCTAGGTTCATTCAGTACAATTGAACAAAACTTGGAGTATGTCTGGAAACAGCCGGATTTAAAAATTCTAACATTCCAAGACACAAGAAAATCTGTGGTAGGATAAAGTGCTGGATTTCCAGGAACTGATGTAGCTAGCACAAAATTCAGTCAGAGCAGTCAAAGCAAGACAGTGCTCCTCTTTCTCACAGTTCTTTCACCAAGAATGACTAGTGTATCTCACAGCCTTGTATAATCAACAGCCAACCCCAAACCCCTTGTAACTTCATTTTCACAGGTTATAATGATTCTCTGCATGCACCAAAAGATGCAATCAGGTGGCACCTGATGCAGCAGAAAGATGTAGTGTTATTGTCACCTGTGAAGGCCTTTACATACAAGTTGGACAACAATTCAGGTGATTAGGTGTCTGGAACAGCTTAGGAATTGCCCACATCTTGAGGCAGGGTGATGGACTGAGGGTTCTTTATGTATTTTCTTTGTTGCTCTCAGCATTTTTTTCATCTTTTAAGTTATTATTTTGAGGATGCTGCATAGAGGTTCGCCAATCGTCTTTAGACAGTTCTTGATGAAACTGATAAAACAATTCTACAAAAAAAAATGTATTTGGAGTTTGGGATTTCTTATGGGTGTATTATTTTCTACAGACCAGCATGACTCTTGAGTGACAGTATGATTTTATTATGATTCATCAACTGTAGTGCTTAAGCTTTTCTTCTTAATGATATTAATAATGGAATTAATAACAATATTGACATAGGTAGAATTTATTCGTGATAAAAATAGCATTATGTACTTTGTTCAAAATCCATGTCATTTGAGAGGATTTGGCTTACGTTGGACAATTGAAAAGGTAAAGTTTATACACTGATAGCATTCAGAACACATTATTTTCTGAATTAGTGACAAATCAGCTTTACTGGCAGATGGAAAATTTCAGAGTGAGTAAAAATACTCACAGAAGCATAATTTAAAACTCAAGAAGCTTGTCTAATAGGATGATTTTGAATTCTTTGTTGGTCTGCAATAGACAAAGTTCCTAAATACTGTATTGTTGTTTAAATTGATTTTGAGTATATACAATAGCTGTTCATCTGAAAGCAAGAATGGAAAAAAGAAAGGATGAAATAAAGCAGATGATATACTATTTGTCATCTGATTGAAGTGTATGGAAAGGGAAAAGGTATATTTTCTTCTAGAGCAGTGACAAAACCCAACAAAAGCAGGAATTAAATGAAAGCATTTAGCGACAAAATTGGTTTATGATCCTGGAATGCCTCAGAGGTAACAATAGAAAGGACAAATTTAGAGCTGGAAAACATACTGAGTTTAGTTGAGCCACAACTCCAGGCTTGAACTTGGCTCACAGAGCATTTATCAATTATGACTGATAATTTTTCACATATAGAAGTATTATCTGAGCACAGTTGTAAGTAAATGAACTATTAATTCAATATATGATTTTCTGTAAGTATTTACAGGTAATTATCAAACTTATTTCTCCTACTGAATGAAAAGGGAAATATAAATAATTTCATTAATTTATAGATTATTTTACTCGGCATGTTAATTTCTGGAAGTGCTCTGTCTATGGAAACACAGAGAAAATCAAGGCAAAATAATACACTCTTAATTTTTCTATCAGAATCGTTAGTTTGAGGTGATTTTGCTTCTGTGCAATAATTTTAATGATGTAGGGCTAAGTCCTACGAGAGGAATGTTACTAGCCTCCTGAACAGAGCAAGTTAGCCTGATTTCTTCAATATAGATCTGATTTCTCAAATGAAAATTGTGTTTAAAAAATTTATTATTTAAACAAATCCTGTGTTTGAAATTCAATTTTTTTCTTTTTATGGTTCAGTTTGTCTTTTTAGTTTGTAAAACTACTAAAAATGCAGTATAAATTACAAAATACTGTAAACACAACTTCATTAGATTCTTATCATAAGAAGTCATAATGCAATGCCTTGACCTGGTTGAGATGCTCCATTTAAATTTTCTTCAAAAATAAGGGAACACCTAGCTGAAGGCCCTTGATTTAAATGTCTTGGAGACCTAACTTAAACCAGTGGTCTCACCTTTATAGCTGACGGATAAAGTATTGGGCACCTCTATAGGAATGGGGACAAGCCAAGGTGAGGTCATGACATCAGGGGTCAGCATCAGGCCCAGTGAGGCGAATCAGGGTCGTCCCTGTGCCAAACAGAGCCTCATGATTGCCAGGCAGGGACATGGGGATGAGGAAAGACCAGGGACAGGTTAGAACATCAACCTACTCTATAGGTACTTTATACCAATATTAATCTTGTAATTTATACTTCTGTTGAGTTTCTTATACACAAAGTTCAGTTTAAAGTTGTATTCACTCCAACAAAAAATAAGCACTCTCATTTTAGTTTTACTAGTAGCAATTGCATTCAAAGTTGTGGCAAACTGCAATGAGGACAATTGTCAAGTCCTCGAGGTACTGGGAGACTTCCCAGCTTGACCTTGGACTTGTCCCATCACTATAAACTTGCCTGATGCTAGGGCAGCCCCAGCCTGCCCTGATCCATGTTTAGGGATGGTGGGATAGGCCCTGTCAGCAAGACTTTGCCCTGCCAGCCCTCATGGGAAGGTCCCATTGCTCTTGCCCCCAGGGAGGTGGCAGCCTACGTGCTGCCCTGGAACGTACCCTTCCACTTAGTGTGAACTACCTCCATCAGCCTGGGTTGAAGTGGAAGTTTCTCACATCCATGCCTATTCTTCTGGTCCTTTATGACTGCCCTGTTGCAATTCAGTAGAAGATAACTAAGAAGTTTTCTACAGTGACACCCCTGCAAGAAACTGCTGGGGGAGACACACTTTGTGACTGCTTTGAACTGTATGTTTTGTCATTTATAAAATGAGTGACTTTTTTGAGGGAACTTGCCTCTCCTTGGCTTGCTTTTCTCCTTAACTGCACTGACAAAACAGCTAACTATTGAAATATTCTTGGCTATGAACTATACTCTTAGAAAACACATTTAATGTTCATATATGGTCTTTTGGCTGCCTATACTTATGCCCATCTGCTAGGATGGCATGATGCCGGCACATACAGCGGCACGCCAGGTTTTTTGGGCAAGAAGCACCAACCACTAAGGGTTTCACACAGGCAAGCTGCCGAATGCTTCAAGCACTATCTCTCTTGAAAGAATCCCGTCTTTTGTTATAGGATTGCTGCGCTGTTGCCATAGGGCTCTTTAAACCATTGGTAGCTTTGTGTCCAAATACAATACTTGATGGTTGAGGAGGAACATAAGAGGATGAAGAGTACTTGAGACTACCAAGTATCTTTTGAAATGTTTTCTGTCTTAGATCCATATGAAGCATTGATTATTCAAAATAAAATCTGTGGATATGTTAAACAGGAGCACTGAGTGGTTCATTTTATGTATCATCTTTTAAAGTGATGAAAACAGAAATCCCAGCCCTGTGTGACACAGAAGAACTTGACAGCATGGGATACATGGTGTGATCAATTAATCACAAAGCTTCAGTGTTTCCATAACAGTCGATAACCAATTAAGTAATTCTGAGCACAAAATTATCTCAATAAAAGTGGAGGGCATATGGGGACAGGAATGAGAGGTCAGATCATAAAGAGAGAGGAAATTTAGCACAGGATTTGAATTTGAAAAGAAATCAATGAACTGAAGACAAATAGCATGACTTTCCAGGAACTGCAACTTGAGGCAAAACAAAAGGCTTCCTTCAATGATGATTGGTTAATGATGGTAGGAAATGTGATGCTAAGAGTGTAAAGGGAAGAAAACAGAATAGAATAATGCAGTGGAGACTTAAATAATTTTGTCACTTCAAAACCAAAAAAAGCTTACTGTAAGTTGAAAAAAAGATTCATTTCACTTATGTTATCCATGATTAGTAACTGGAGAAAAACTGACATTTCCCCTCTGCTTCAGGAATGTTTTGCAATCTTGAGGCATGTCTTGTTCTTCATTAGATGAGTGTCCCAAGTCCTAGGCTAACTTCTGTTCAGGATTTGTACAGCTGTCTTTCTCATTCTCACCAGAACTTTCATCCATGTTAGCATTTGTATATTTATTCCTGAGGAAAAGTTCATGTTTTTTTAACAAAAGGCTCTTGTTCAAAATGTCTCTTGACAGACAAAATGTAATTGATAAATTCTCCAAAGACAGTTAGATTCAGAGGAGTTACACAGCTAGAATCAGAGGAGTGAGTAAGTTCTGGCAATGAAAAGGCTACCTAAAGGTAGTAACAACGTCAATATAGTCACTTCAGCTGTCTTTAAAATGCACTAGGAATTCACTTGGAGACATACTCCTTCCCATACTTCACTGTGGTCCTAGACTGCCTTAAAGAAAACACTTTTGTTCATTTTCATCTGATTTATTTCTAAGTTCCTTTTTTCCCTTTTCAAAATTATAATATAGTTTTCTTCCTCATTGTATTGGGTTTGGGTGAGATGGAGTTAATATTCCCCATAGAAGGTCTTATGGTGCTGTGCTTTGTATTGGGAGGTAGATAAGATGCTCGTGTTGTGTTTGCTGCTGAGCAGCGCTTGCACAGCACCAAGGCTGTCTTTCCAACATCTTTGCCCTCCTTGCCCAGTGAGATGGAGCGGGCAAGATCTTGGGAGGGGATACAGTCAGGATAGCTGACCCAAACTGACCAAAGAGGTATTCCACAACGTATGACGTATATGAAGTATAAAAAGGAAAGAAAGGAGGAGGAGGTCGGGGTCATCCATTTATGAAGACGCTTCTCCTCTGAGCAACCACTACGGGTACCAGAGCCCTGCTTCCCAGGAAAGGCCAGACATTGCCTGCTAGTGGGAAGCAGAGAATAAGATCTTGTTTTGCTTTACTTTGTGAGCATGTGGCTTGCTTTTTGCCTTTTCTTAGTGAACCAGCTTTATCGTACCGCACAGGCTCTTCCCATCTTGTTCTCTCCCTCCTTGTCATGCTGAGAGAAGTAGGGCGTAGTGATAGAGTGACTTGGTGGGTACCTGGTGCTCAGCCAAGGTCAACCCACCACACTCATCAAATCATTCACCAGATTTAGGGGTTTCTGATATATTGGAAATTTTTTGCTGAACTTGTGGTCTCAATCCAAATTATCTCCTTCCCTCTGAATCCTCTCAAAGCCAAGCAGCTTAATGGTTTCCTCACTCTACTGGGGTGTAGAAAACTTAGTTTCATGTCCTCTGCTTTGCTTACCTAGGCAATTCACAGTACTTTTAGCAAGAAATATCAAGGGATAGCCACTACAGAATGTACTATTTCTTGACAAAACCAGAACTGATAAAAGACATCTGGTTTCAATTTTTTTCCTTTAACTGGGCATTCATTAGACTTATAGAAATTTAGAGACCTCAAGGATTACATGGGACTTTTGATGTTCTAAATTTTGTATTTAAGTGCATATGACTCAAAATAACTTAGCTATCTAACTCCCAGCAACGACACTGAGGAATGAGTACCACATTACCTTCGAAGATTTGGGACGTAAAGTGGTATTTGGTCCCCTTCTTCTCTTTAAATTTTCATGCTTACAGGATCTAACATTATCTAACTACTACTGGCCACAACAAAGACAGTTAGAATGCAGCTATAAAGGGAATAATGATGTCTATTATATCTGAGATTCTGTAATAGTTTCTATTCTACAACTTTCTGAAGCTGGAATTGTCAAGGCATTTCCAAGAACGGCCTTATTGCTGAAAATATATTCCATAATGGTTCAGTAATTTTGCAATATGGGGAGAAAAATGACTTTGTTATTGTAAAAATTAGACCTCATAACTTTTTTGAACAGTTATGCCAAAACTATCCCATAATAAAAGTTGGGGGTTGGCTTGGATTCTTTTTGCTGGCCTTGTAATTTATGTAGCAATTTACACACTGCAGTGCTGTAAGAAGTACCACAGGTACTCAAACAGTTTTGAGCCTCAACTTGAGGTAAGAATTAAACATGTTCACTCATTACTTTTATAAGGATTTTCGTTATATTTATATAATTGACGTAACCACAGAATCAGAACCTACTTCTATACATCAAGATGAAGCTTCAAACAATTTTTTTTCCAAATATAATTATCTTATTCAAAGGAACTGAGAACTGAATGACTTAACAAGGTGAGAGGGAAACGAGAAATTAAGTTGTTAATGCTCTGGCAATATATTATTTTAAAAATGCATTTTTAATACAGATTGTTGATTTAATTGGTCATGATCATCCTACTCAGTTGCACTTTCAGACTCCAAGACATATAAAAGATGGTGTTACTTTTGTACTAAGATGAAACATGTTATCTTTCTGATGATAGACTTGGTATAAATTTACATAATTCCATCAAAGGTGATGGAACTACATTGACTTAAAACTGGGAAACTGGATCTATGTGAACAGCTATGTCTTAAGCATATGCTCACACCTATTCCAGCACATCACTCTTTTCCCAAAAGCTTACATGTGGCACCCGTTGTGACTGCATTTCCAGTGTCATTCATAGCAAAAGGCCTGTACGTTAGACTAGGCTCTTTGAGAGAGACTCAAAAGTATTTCTGAAATGTAGAAAGATTGTTGAGTGGGTAGAATGACAACAAAGTGTTCACAGTAGATGGATATAGATGGCTACAGCACAACTCCTGGAAGAAAATAAATAGCAAGTGTAGGGCAGTTGCATTGTTGGGGAAATTGAGGATAATCCCATGAAGCTTCCAATACTTTCCATGCAGAGATAATCTAAAAACTTTCAGACTAGATCACTTGAATATAGAAGCTCCTATAGATATAGAAACAGACTACTCTAAAAGGTGATTTTTATTGCCTCGGATCAGCAACTCATCAGCTAGATGTTGACAAGCCTGATGTCTGGTTATTGCTGTGTTGCTTTTACAATGTAAAATGGAGTATATACAAATATATACCCAGTATCGAACCCAATGTAAATGTAAGATGATTGACAGTGGTTTGCAGAATTGGTCCTGAAATAGTGACTGGGCTCTGTTGAGGCCACTGGTTCCACAATCACCTTTTCGAATAAGAGAGGAAATACAGCAATTGAATACGATAATCTTTGCTTGCTTTGCAAGGTACTTCAGAGATGGGTTTGTGAGCACAACTGTATGTAGCATGGTAAAAGCGGATAATGGTATTTCTCCTACGATGTTTGCATTCTCCTACAAAAGGAAGTGACGGTTTCTGAAGTAAGTGGAATCAGGGACTCTGAAGCATGGTCAAAGCTGCCTCTGCCTCTGCCTCATTTTAAAGACAGAGGGGAAAGGCCTTATTTATTCATAAAGCCACTCTATCTGTTGATGAAAGAACGATCTGGTCCATCACCCAGAGTGCCTTACTGTGTTTAGGTTTGTATTTATTCATTCTTCAACTTCGTTTTCCTTGCCAGGATGGATGTATTCACTGTACCGTGCTGAGGAGTCCTGGTGATGCATTTCAGGAGACAGGGGTGTTTTAAGTGGTAAATGTCCATTTAAACGCAGCAGAATCCAAATTTTACATTCCTTCTTTGACTTGCAAATGCATGAAAAAGCTTTGAAATTTATTTGGAAAAGTGCTCACTGACTTTGTGTTCCTAACTTGGTGAAAGTGTTGGGGTCCAAGTATTGCACAAAGGCATGGAACAAGCCAGGCAGAAAGAGAAACAAGAGAGAGATATGATAAAAATCTGTGGGAGAAATAGATAAGCTGTAAGTGAACATTTTCACAATGCAAACATTATATAGTTTTTTTAGATATTTATGTAATAATTACCTCATTATCTTTCAATAACACATTCTTTATTCCTACTCCTTTTGGTACCTGACACTAATTTTTGTAACTACAATAATGTAGAAATTACTGTACACACATTGTTACAACTTGAGCCTGTTTTAATTAGCTGCCTGGAAAAGAAAGATAATGGCTTAATATTTGTCTAGGGATAGTAAACATCCTATGTTTGGAGATAATCACCTTCATTCTGGAGTGGGAAGATACCCTGCAATTGCCACAGAGCTAAAAACAGTCCTTTCTTCCACAGAAGGCAGTGAGTCCTGAAAGAAATGACACCTTTCAAGCCTCAGCTATCATTAAAGTCTTTTAGACACTCTAAGATTCCATTTTATGGTGGTTACGTTTTAGCACATTTTCAGAACAGTAAAAACTGCCTTCTCCATTAATTTCTTTCATATCACAGTCTTAAAATTCCATTTGTCTGCCGGATTCATTAGTGATGTCCTTTTCAAGTACACACATGTGCAGGCTTTCTGTGTGGTCTCCTAGAAAGTATAAGCCTCCTTCCTCATTGAGGGTCTGGCATGCTCAGCCCATTAACTTGACTTCAGTAGTCTGCTAAAATCTTGTGCAATGTTGGAGACCCATCCTCTGAGAAATACTGAGCCCATTTATTTTCTTCTTATCTTTGAGAATAAATAATAGATTAAAACATTACTATTCAGCTTCCTTAACCTGTTTCCATATCTGTAGGACAGACCTGCAGAACTGGCTCTTGACTGCAAGAAATGTTTTCAATTCAACTGTGTGTCTGGACAAGTTACTTAATGTGCTTCATACATTTCATTCCAACCTTGGTGAGGCTGTACAACACTGTCTGTATTTTAGTAATGCTATAGTAGCATCTACATAGTGTAGTGAAGCTCCAATTATTATTAATAAAAATACATTTATTATTTTTTTTTCTTAGAATGCTTATGCCTGTTTTTTAGTCACATTTATGTCTGTACATTTCTTTTGTACTTTGGAGAAATTAACTGCTTTACATAAGCTGCACCAGCTTTTTCAGACTTGTACCTGGAATGCAGTAGCAAGTTGCAACATAAGTAAGATGCTGTGGAGACACTGAGGCAAGACTGAGGTGGTACTACTCCACAGAGCACAATGTCCTTCCTGGATATTTCCTGATTAATCTCCATACCAACATCTGGGGGTCATTATTGGTACAAAATGGCTATTAATCTATAAATAAGAATCCTGTTTCTGTCAGGAGAGGAGAATATCAAAGCCATGATTTGTCAAGGGAATCTCAAAAGAAAACATTCATGGAATAGTTGGAAGTCCATTACCATTAGTAATTTAGCTGAAGATTCCTCCCAACCATTTGATTCTGTGATTCTGTGAATCAGAAAAAAAAAAAAAATTCCTTATTTCTTTCCTACTGGAATTTGTTCATTCATCAGTATTGAATTGCTTTGTGGAAACAATTTCGTACTGAGCAGACAGGTCTTGTGAAACCCTGCCTGCTAAGCAGTTGTTGAAGCCTGTTTGGTTTTCTCTCTCATCTGGCCCTACACCATCTGCATAATGAGTTGCTGGAAAAATCTGTTTCAAGGCTTCAAGCTACCCAGTGAATTAAGCTCCTATTTACTATAACTTCTGGGGAATTACACCAGGCAGACCATCACAGAGCTGGTGCTCCCTTCACTTTCACAGTAAATTTCAAAATGCTGTTTTTCTTCTGCCTAAGGAAGTAAGCCAATAATGAAGTCCCGAGATTCTCTGTGAAGCAGAACTGTCTTCAGTTCAGTCTTTACAAACAATGGTCTATACTCTGTTTACAGTAAACATCTAAGGGTACACTTTAAGTTGTGTTATACCCTGTCTCTGTCCAGACAAAGCCCCTTACAAGTGTAGCAGTTTCATCCATAATATGAGTACCATTTGCAACAGTTCACAGCTCTTTTGACCCAGACTAAATTTCTTTGGTAACTATAGGAAGCTAAAACTAAAGTGCTTGCAGGTAGAGTGGATGAGGTACAACAGACAGAAGTTGCAGTAAGGGGTATTCTCATTGGACACTAAAAAACTCCACAAACACTTGAAATAGGTTGCCTAAAACACTTTTGGACTCCTCATGCTTAAAGATTCTCAAAGCTCAACAAGGCTCTGAGCAACTTGGTCAATGATGGCCCTGTTTTGAGCAAGAGTTAGATAGGATGACCTTCAGAGGACATTTCTGGTCCAAGTCCTTATGATTCAATGAATTAACAGCTATGGGTGGAGTACAATTCTCACATGAAATCCTCACTGCTCCATTCAGAAGGTTTAGATGCACCTACATGGACTAAGGAGGAAGATGTGTCATGTCAACACAGCATTTTCTCATTAACGCTCACCAGTTATTGACTTTAGACCACTTTATGCACCAAAAGAACTGTAAGATCTGCTTGCAAATTCTCTGCTTGACCCTGTAGGCGCTCCTTAGAAAGATATTAATTTCCTCATAAATCAGGACAAAATGTCACTGTAGGGATGGAGGAACTATTGATGAATCATTATTTCTAGAACATTTTGCACAACTAAAGAAGTGTTTCAAAGCAAAATAAAGTTATTCTGCCAAACTCTGCTCCACTCCATGAAAATAGGAGAATTTTTGTCCGTAAGTGGAAAGTGTTACCCTTTTGCTTTGGTATATATATACACAGTTCTAGATAGATTATAGTGAGGGATATATTTACTTCATTTTCCAGAGTTAATACATTTATAATTTACCTAGATCTGGCAGATTGCCACATGTTCTTTTCCTATATATAAAAGCCCTGATAGTGATAAAGGCATACAAAATTCAAAGTATTTGTCGTTTCTAACTAGAGATCTTAATAATTGCAGTGCAATTTTACTGCAAGAACATTAACAGTGATATTCATCTGAGATCTTGACCAAGGCACAGTAGTAGCTCAATTCACTGGTTTTATTTAAGTACTCTCCAAGTAGGAGAAGTTGAACACATTAACTGGAAAATTAATATTTTTGAATTTCAAATTTTAATATATGCCTGAAAGCTGTACTGCAAATCTAGTAGGAAAAATGTTTATTGCTCCTGGAAATGGGCCCTAGTGGGATACACTGCTACTTTACAGTAAAAGAAAAGCGATCATATTTTAGTTAGCAATCCCAGGGACTCAGACAATCTAATCCTTTTTTATTCACAAACTTGATTCTAAGTAAGCCATATATGCTGTTATACCAGTACTGTTGAAGGGTTGTTGGTTGTATATACAGCAAAAATTATTCAATCTTTGGAGCAAAGGCTTCTACATTTGAAGAATATATAGGTTTTGGGGCTCTGCCCAAAAGGAAATATAGCTCAAGTAATTGTAGTATAATTCTTGACTTTAACAATTGAGATAAACTATGAAGTGAAAGAGTTTAACATCATAAGAAATCATGGAAGAATTCTTGGTGCTACTACGAAAAGTGATTCTACAGTAAGTGTCTTTATGTGTCTCTGTTGAAAAGGCTTCTAGCATATGCCTACTTGATTTATAGTATATATACATGCCAGGATTGCAAGTGGTTGACTGACCTGCCCCTGGTATTGGAATTATTCTGAATGTGTTTGTGCAGTAGTCCCCCTGATCTAATTGCCCTGAGGGGATATCAGGTGTAATTAATCATAGTGACTATACTTTGATATGTGCATCTTTGATACATGTTAATATGGCTGTTTAAAACTCTGGAGAGCCAGCATGTTCCAAATGTCTGCAGGAGACAAGGGTGTGCTGCATGGCAAATTCCCAACCATAAATTCCCTAGCTGTTGGGCTGGATGCTTAGAAAATAGGGAAGGCTCCCAATACACAGTGAAAACCTACATTAAAAAGGAAGGTTCTTTGGATGTAAGAAGGGAATAAATGGACAAGTTTCTGCTGTAGTAGATGGCTAGCTGGACTTCAGAAGACAAGCTATGCAAGGCAGGAGAAGGAAAACCGAGATGATCTTGACCTAAGCCCCAAAATTAGATTTGATAGCAATTATAAGTTTGACTGGTTTGGTCTTTTCTATGGATTTATTCTACTAAATGAAAAGAAAATGATGTTTCAAAATGCTGTGTGAAGTAATTTCATGTTTGTCTTAAGGTATGGACAGAAGTGTTCTGGCAAATCATGCTAATACAGTTTAATATGTTGCTGCCCCAAGTTGCCTGTCTTGCCTCTCTGCTGCTGCTTGTCATCCTTGTAACAAAGATCAGCAGAATGCAAAATATGCCTGTATCCTCACTAATCCAACTTACCACCCTCTGCAACTATTCCAGGTCTCAAGTGAGCAACAGAAAAGAATGTCCCTACAGGTTTTTATAGAGGTCTCTATCAAGAAATGGTATTTTGGTACTCATGGCCTGAGAAGCAGCACTCTCAGCAGTGCATAGAGGAGGAAGAAACACTGATGATGCCGGAGCTGTGTGTACCAGAAACCAGTTCACTATCCACATCTGCTTTTTGATGGGTTATTTATCCCTTCCTCCAGGCACCCTGCACTGGTCAGTGTCAGTCAGGATAAGACAGATCAAGAATGGTGAAACTAGATGAGATCCAGAATGAATATTACAGAATCACAGAATCATATAATGACTTGAGTTGGGAAGGGACCTTAAAGGTCATCGAGTTCCACACACTCCCTCCCTCCATGGACACGGACACCTCCCACTAGACCAGGTTGCTCAGAGCCTCATCTAGCTTGGTCTTAAACTCTTCCAGGGATAAGGTGTCCACAACTTCTCTGGGCAACCCATTTCAGTGTCTCACCACTCTCATAGTAAAGAACTTCCTAATGTCTAATCTAAATCTACTCTACTCTACTTCAAAACTGTTGTACCTTGCCCTATCACCACATGCCCTTATAAAGAGTCCCTCTCTAGCTTTTGCAGGCCCCCTTCAGGTACTGGAAGGCTGTCATAAGATCTCCCTGAAGAGATCTCCCTCTTCTCCGGGCTGAACAGACCCAACTCCCTCAGCCTGTCCTTGTAGAAGAGGTGCTCCAACCCTCCGATCGTCTTTGTGGCCCTCCTCAGGACCCTCTCAAACATAAAGGCCTTGTTGAACTTCATGAGGTTGGCATAGGTCCACCTCTCCAACCTGTCAAGATCTCTCTGGATGTCATACCTTCCCTCCAACGTGTCAACTGCACCATACAACTTGGTGTCATTGGCACACTTGCTGAGGGTGCACTAGATCCCACTGTCCATGTCACTGACAATGATGTTAAAATATGAATATGGCTATACTTGAGCACGCTTTGAGCAAAACAGTCAGATAAGCTCAAGATCTTACTGCATAGCCCCTGTTAAAACTGATAATTCCTACACGCAGTTGTTACTTCAAATCATCATAAAGTTTCTTGGTGGTTTTCCTGAGGAATCAGGCATATAAAAGCTATTCCCCAGTTAGTCTTATTTGCTGAATGTGCACTTTTCTGTGCGCTTCGATCAGCTTCCAGCTCAACAATTTGAGGAACTGTGAAACTATTGAGATCAAATCCAACTCACTTGGTTGAGATCAATCATCCCATTGGTAGAAAAGGACTTTTAGGCGAGCAAGATTTCAATCTCTATAATTTCTGCTTCCTTCAAATAAATGCGTGTGTTTATCTCAGATCCACAGCTTTTTCTTAGTATGAGAAAAACATCTTTGTCTCTCTCTCTACCTAGCTCTGCTGATCTTTCACATGATATCCATCACTTCATAGTCACAGAATCACAGAATCACTATGGTTGGAAAATACCTTTAAGATCATCAAATTCCACCACTATCTACTCTATCAGGGCTACTACTACACCATATCCTTAAGCACCATACCTAGACGGTGTTTAAATACATTCAGGCATGGTGATTCAACCACTTCCCTGGGCAGTCTATTCTAGTCTCTGATAACCCTTCCGGTATAGAAGTTCTTCCTCATGTCTAACCTAAATCTCCCCTGATGTAACTTTATACTGTTTCCTCTTGTCTTGTCAGTTGTGACTTGTGAGAAGTGATCAACTCCCACCTCTCTACAACCTCCTTTCAGGTGGTTGAAGACAGTGATAAGGTCTCCTCTCAGCCTCCTTTTCCATCAGCCACTTGTCACAAGACTGTTGTGGTTTAGGGTCAGGGCAGCCCCAAAACCTAACAGATGCTCTCTGTTAATCCCCCTCCCTCCCCAAAAGGGAAGAGAAAAGGAATAAGGAGGAAAGACTTATCAACTAGAAAAGAAAACTAGAACAGCTTTAATGAAAATGGAGTATATACAAATAAATACCCAGTATCGAACCCAAACCCCCCTGATGGCAAGTATGTCACCGTCACCACTGATGTTGTGGAGCAGGCACCAGGAAAGTCCCAGACAGGGCCCAGCAGCAGACGGGAACTGAATTCAGGAGCTGGATTCTGGTACTGGATTCAGGAACACTCTGATCAGGATCGAAGGCAGAACGAACAGAGTCCTCTCCGGACTCCAGCTGTTGAAGGAACAAGGAAGAATCTGAGCAAGAACCCAGAACAAGATCCCCTGAGGCAAGAGCAACCAAGCAAGGGGCCCCAGCAGCCAAATACGGTGCCTATGGCATGGAATACCCTGTTGGTCAGTTTAAGGGCACAGATCTGTCCGCTCCTCCCTGCAGGTGCAGCTTTTACTTTCTGCACTCCCCAGTGTGGTACACAGGATCTAGCAGGGCCCTTGGTCTGCACACCAGTCCCTGGTGCTAACCCTAAATATCGGGCACTGTCACTGCTAGAAGCAGGCACTGCTTGCAAAAA
>VWZK01018682.1:40688-89711 GCA_013396935.1 Baryphthengus martii | reverse complement strand
TCGATTACAGTCTGGAATGCAAACAGATTTCACTGCTGTGAAAGTTACCAGAGAGACTACTATGGATCTCTCAAGTTTTTCCACCCACTCAAGAACAAATTACACTATCAGAAATAGCATACTGTCACATAATATCTCAAAGCCTTGAACCATGGTAACAGCTCCACTGCCATTCATTCAGTGCTAAATATCCAAGTAATTATGAAAACAGTGACCAAGCTCTAATCAGCCCTCCTAGTGTGCATCTAACCAGCATGCAGGAGCTGCAAAGTTCTTTGGGTGACCATTCTAGAAAGGCACACCAAAGGTTCTGCATGAAAAGAGTTTTCAGCTTTTGGAGCAGATAAAGGACATGATTTTGCCTCAGAATGTTCTGCATTAGAAAAATGTCCCCTTCATGGTTGTTAGAACAAAGGATAGCTTTAAAAGATTTAAACTTAAATATTTCTTTGCAGTTGTGATAAAAATTGCTAAAGTGAAAATTAATTTAGTATTTCAGCTGGTGCATGGAACAGGTGTAAAACACTACAATGTGAGCAGTATTTGCAAGAATAGATTTATTTTCTTATTGTCAATTCCATAACTATGTATTGATTAGCAAAGAAAGAGAAGACTTATATTCTGTGCAAAAAAAGCAGCTACTAGATTCTGTTGAAGGATTTAAAATATTATGGGTAATTTTTAGTGTTTCTTTGGGGCCTTTGTTGACTCTGCTAGTTTTTTTGCCCAGGGATGACATATCTTAAGAAAAATGCTTAATGATACATACTAATAAGTGTTGATCAGTGACAGGAAATTTGGGAAGTAATTCCCAGCAATTCAGTCACTGAGGTGCTTGTCCATTTGCCAAATATTTTGTCACGTCACTCAATGCTACGCAGCAGTGCTCTGCGCTCTCCAGAGGGCATCAGCAAAGAGAAAGAAATGTACTCCTGGGCTGAGAGAAACCATGTCTATACTACCTTGGCTTTTAGTGAACTTGATGTACATGTGATACATGGCAGGAAACATCAGTGTGATTGCTCAGATTTAAAGGACTGTGAGACCTTTTCCTTGTCTTCTACATCTTCCAAGTAATATTTTCAGATAATCTGCCCTCTGAAAAAACAAAAATCCCAGCAATTACAAATTGGATTTTACTCTTAGACATGAGATTTTTTTTCTCTTTCTTTTTTTTCAGTAAGAAGTTTAACTAACTAAAACATATCTCAGAATATCTTTGGGTTTTATAATGCAATATAAATCAAAGGTACTTTGCTGTCTTGGAGATAGAGGGCTGTCATCAATTCATATTCTGAATGCAACCTCATACTGCCATACAGAAGTTATTAATTGTTGAGCACCAAATACGTACTTGGCACTGTTAATCCCAGAGGAAGAAGGCAGCTCTAATCAACATAGGAATAATGTCCTGACAAAACTGTACCTACAAGTGTGAAAAAAAGGTAATGTTTCCACAAAAACACTTAAGAGGAAAGGAGCTGTACAGCCAAATCTCTTTGCAGGGCAATGACTCATCAGGTATTTGGGGACTTAAGCTCAGCATTGCAGTAACTAATTCCTAAGGTCCTTATTAATTAACAGGATTCCAATTTTGGTCTGAGATACTGAAAATGGTATTAGGTATATAAAATTCTTTCTGAATAAAGCTTTCCCCCACAAATTAACAATAATCAAAGCAGGTAGGCATCTATTATTTCAACCTCCTCTCATTTTGGCTATTTTTAATAAACCTGAAGTAAGATTTTTTTAAAGCCTGAAAGAATGAATGAAAAAGGAGAGTGGAGGGGAAGGAAGAGGAGAGTAAGAGAGGGAAGAGAGGGGAGGATTCAGAAATCTTTTCAGTATATTGATGAAATGCTGTCTTTTTGCTTTCTGCTATTTCCCCAGTCTTTTTGATGTGCTTATGTGTGGAACTTGGGAAGATTGCTGAATGTTACAGTGTCATCCACGTTTCCAGACCCAGTTACATATTTGAATTGTCAGATCTTACATACAAGCAGTATTTTTCAACTGCAAATATTACTTGGTCTTGATATGAAGAAATTATGAACTTGCATTTAATAGTAGTACAATTAAGGCTGTCCTTTAGACTGTGTATGAAGATTTCTTAGATTTCTGCACATTCAGTGATTTGTACATATATGGTAAGGAATGAAATATAAAAAAAATATTTATTTTTTTTTTTTACTGTAGGGATCACTTTGAACTACAAACATACTGTGTTCTTCAAAATCAGTTTTGTTAGATTGGTCATGCTACCTTCACATTGCACCACACTGCACTGAATACTTTTAAAGGGGTCTGAGCTTATAGTGTGACATTTTCCTATTTATATAGTGTCTAAAATAAATTATATATTATTGTGCATGACACTTTTTGTTCCTTTAAAAAAAAATCCAACATACAAACATCGTCTGCTTAATAGAAAAATTTCAGCAAGCAAAAATTACATTAAAGCCAAACTCACAATTATTTTTTTTTAAGGAGCAGTATAATGTGTGTGGTTTTTTTTGGCTAGTTGGGGTTTTTTTGATTTTAGTTTGTTTTTTTTGTTTGGTTGGTTGGGGTTTTTTTTACAGCTTATTTTAATTAAGTAATTGGAGCTGCTGAATTAAATAACATTTTTGATGGAGTGATATACAAAGCATTATACTGACTCAAAGGAAGGTTATATTGATAGCAAAATATTACCAGTATGTTTATTTACCTTCTTCCAGAAAGGATATTTCTGAAATGTTGGGCCAACCATTGTATAGGATTTTTGTATAGTAGGGCCTTATTTACACAAGACTTCTCTTTCTACCGATTCTATTCACTATGCTGAATTTCTGTCCTTTCTTCCTCAGATTTACAACAAGAGATGCCCTATGAAGGAAGGTCTCATTACTTTATTCTTTAGTTCCTTCATTATATTCAAAAGGGAAGCTACACTGCATTTGCTCTGAAGCATTTTTAATGTTAAAATCTTCTTTAGCTTTGTCAAATGGATAGATGGAGGCCTGCTTTGCAATGCCTTACCTTGGCATAGAGTTCAACATGACATTTTTCAGTTTTGCTGACTTAGAAGTGTCTCTTTTCTAATGATCTTTATTGTGTGGATATGTTATGCTATGTTGTATAATGTATTAACTCTGTTTTCTAGTGTTTTGCATCTTTAGTGTTTATTTATTAGATTGTTAACCCTTCTTTTTCTGCTGCCTCATTATTTGATAGCAGATTGTAAAATGAATTTATTTATTTTTTTGATAATATATACTTGTAAGTTATTACTGGTAGCAAAACAGATAATTTCTGCGATATATAATGCTATAACTGAAAATACAGCAAATTGAAAGAGAATTTTGTGTTTATGTATTTTAACAGACACGTGCCTTGAGTTTCAGTTAAGGTTGTTAACAAATATCTGTAACTAAATGCAGTTCTAAGAAGTCAGCTGAAATTTCAGCTCTTCTACCATTCTACACAAACTTACAGTATTCAGGAAGAAATACCATACTTTATAGTTCATATGGGTGTTTCCATAGTGGTAGATTGGCTCATGTCTTTTTTGAACCTTGGAAGAAGGCAAATGCCCTTGCCTTCTCTTTGTTAAACTAATTACCATGCCAGTTCATATCAAAGTTTGCTCTGGATAGAATCAGAAGGTACTTTGTTAGACAAAACTTTGCTCAGGTCAGATGGTAGTTTGCAACAGGATCGACGTCATGCCTGCTAATGGATATGAGACCATCTGCATGGTTTTTCTGGTGTTCTTCAACAAGGACAATATTGATATAGTATATGATGACATTTATTTGCCACCAGAGTTTTTGGAAATAGGCTTGTAGATAAGAAAAATGTAAAAGGTGTAGACACTGCTGTTAAAAAGCAGAAAACTCCTCCTCAGCTATTTCTTCCCCTAAAAAAACAGTATCAAATTTCTGGGTCCCATCCTCACCATTCCTTCCTATTCTTTTTATTTTTTTAATTTTAATTTATTTTTTTTGGAGTGAAAGAATTTTGAAATCTAGAGCATATTTGCGTAACAGTAGGCAGAGAACTGTTTACTGTGTAATTTAATTTGCACGATTCAGCTATGATACTTGGTTCAAAATGATAAGAGCACTGTCTTAATACAAATAATTAAAAAAACTAGACTTGAATACAGGTGCTTACTTAATGCAGCCAAAAAAAAATTATATCAATCGATCAGTATTTTAATTAAATTTGAGGCAAAAATTCAAAACAGCAACACTAACATGTACACAAATTTAACATCACTGTAGTCAGGGCATTCAAGAGTATCAATTCTTTCTACAGATGGAATATTTTAGCAGCAATTTATGAAAATCTTTCAGACCTAATACTTTTCAGAGAGTTTCATATAATATTCTTTAGTCATTTCACAATATTTGAAGTTTAATTAATCACAGTATCAAGCTTGTCCAAAAAGACACCAAGACTAAATTATTTAAGAAAAAATGAAGGTCTCAAACCACTGAGTAATCTCTCAACCTAAATTTTGTAGCACATTAGATTAAAATAGCTCCAAATGATCCCCTTTGGAATAGAGTCAGGAATTTAGACTAATCAGTCAAAAGGATAATGACTTCCTTTCAAGGGTCAAATATTTTTTTCCTGCATGCATTAAAATTCTTTTCTGTCAAGATTATGAAGCAAACAAATAATACCTTCCTGCATCACTATGGCTAGATTTTTTTTTTCAAATAAAAACAATACCTATTGACCCAAACCTTCACCTCATGTAAATTGTTACCTGCTCTTATGACATTATGTCACATAAGAAGCTTACCCCTCATTTTTTGCCATCATCTTATATTACAAAGCCATCTAAGTACTTTTGTGCAATTTGTAGTAAATGGTCCCCTTAAACAGCATCTGTAGAAATTAACTTTGTTTCTGGTACATGATGATTTCTCAGTGACATCTTTTGCCTTACAGTAATCTCTGGTCCTGCTGTGTAGCACTTCTGTATTTCAACTTCCACTGGAATTTATTGCAGAGATGAGCAATGGCTAAAAACTGGTCAGTGCTACAGCTCAAGGATGGTGCCGGTCATTTCTGTAATGTAACTTCTTAAGCATTAGTTCTCCCAATTCACATTCTTTGAAAATCTCCTGGTTAGTTCTCCATACACACGAGAGTTGATTAAAAAAAAACCTAAAAGTCATCAATAAATTATTGTGTATTCTGTAAGAATTTAGAATTTAAAATATTTTTTTTTGTTTTTTTGGGTTTTTTTTTAGTGAAATAAAAGTAGAATTGGAGAGGTCTTCTAGTGTAAAGCTAATATAAAATCCTAATGGATAGGTCACTTTTGGGGTACAAGCAACTCAGGCTAGAATCTCTCCTCTGCCATTGTTTCACATTAAAAATCATTGTTCTCTTCACCAGGCTAGGAAATAACACTCTGTCTTTTCCAATCAGTGTTCATTTTATACAAGACAATGACTCCACCAGGCTCCAGTAGGAATGCAATCCATGCTGGCATAACTGATAGGCTGATGAGCTCATATTGTGAGGTTCCAACCTCTTCTATACTCAGCTTCATGTGTCTATGAGTAACTAACTGCAACTACCTGCAGAAACTGCACAACCAGTAACTTTTCTGAAGACTGTGATTGTTATTCTAGAAATTGAGAAAGTTGTGGTTTTGCTTGTTTGGCCAGACAATGGACCTAATGGAACGTTAGCTTCAGTGTGCTGTATGAACAAGATCACCAAGAGTAGCTCAGCCTTTGTTGTGAAATTGTGAGTGCAAACCTATAACCCACGCCCTGACAAAGGCTGGTAAATAAAAAGTTTTTACGAATTAGTTTGGAAGAGAAAGGTAGTGTTCTTTTATCATATTTAAAATGTATCAAAGAAATTCTTTCAGTTGCATATAAATAAAGACAAAATTGGCACTTGTACTGAAAGCAGTGTGCCCCGATGGAATATGCTGTGGCAGAAACTCACAATCATATCTTTCTCAGTGGGTGTACGCATGAGGAATGTGAGCCAGCTATAGCTTTTCACAAAATTCCCCATTTTTCTTGTACTCCATCTTCTTTACAGGACCAAAAGCTCCACGTCAAATAACAGCTCTGTTTCATCTCAGGTAACATATCTTCCTGAGGCACAGGGAATTAGACTCTCTCATTTTTACATCAGAAATCCTCATGCTAATAATACACACACATATTCTAAAAACATTTGATCACAGATTGATGGCTACAGCTTCAAATTTATCTACTTACTCAGGTATGTGACTTTCAATCAGTCAAAATTTGATACCTAGGCAACGAGAATTGCGTGGATTGCATTTTGGAGCCCCTTGGCATGATGTGTGCAACAGTGGTGCAGTTTTATTCTCATGGGGATTCCCATTTGTCTAGAAAAAAGATGTCTTCCTGGGGCTTTCCTAATACTGCAACACAGCTTTAGTCAGACCTTGGGGAAGTTGTAACAGCTGGTTCAAACCTGAAATTTTCAGTTCATTTGTTTTTTCAGTCTTTTTAATGGATTTCAATCAGATTCAGAATTAGAAAGGACGTTTGAAAAATTTCATAAGAAAAAAAAAAAGATGAGTTTTTTTCTGAGAAATTTCACTTCAGGCTTCTGAAAAAAATAATCTCAAGATTTTGACGCTGAGACATGATATGCTGATGTATTATATAATATTTAGACTGCAATATTTTTAAACTATGAATGGCAGCTTCTACTCTGATCCAAGCACATTTTTCTTTTTTTGTGGATCAAAATAGCTCCTGTTTGAATTGTAATGAAATAGTCATAAGAAGGAATAAGAAAGAAAATAGATAAGAGGAAAAACCAGCTGTTTCTTGCAGAAAACAGAGCACACAGTGTGATGGCAGACACCTGTTTCCAAAATATTTCATTATGGCACAGTTTGAGACTGTCTGATGTAAACGCTAATTATAGCCACTGGTGGTCCAGGGTTGAATCCAGTCCGGTAGAAGGATCTATGTTGCTTATCAAGTTTTCCTCATAGGAGATAGGGAATGGTATTTAACAACACATGAGCCTGGACATGAGTGCTTTTTCTGATGGCACTTGGCCTGTCAAGCCGCTATTTCTCTACCAACGTGGCGCTTCAGAAGGAAAAATGGCATATGATTCTTAGGTGGATATATGAGCACCTTTGTCTAATTTTAGTAGGATAAAACAAAATAATAGTGATTTATACAATAAAAATTCTGTGGTTCACCTGAGGGTATGGCAGGGGGGTTGGAACTAGATGATCTTTAAGGTCCCTTCCAATTCAAGCCATTCTATGTTGATTCACTAGACCAAGGGAGTCTCACTCCTAAAAATGAAAACTGTAAGTCCTATCTATTCTGCAGATGTATATGGAGCAATGCCCAGTTCTGCCATCATACAGTGGTAGACAAAGTTCTTAAGAGGACAAGGTAATGCATAAAAAAACAAATGAGTAGTTAATTTGGTTTGACACACACAATTTATGTTTAATTATTTCGGAAATAGGGCATCATGTAGTAAACCCTGGTGGAATAAAGCATCACTGCCACTTTGAGCTATTAAGCTTTAATCTCATTGAGATTTGTGAGCTGCTGTGGCTGTGATAAGGTGCAGAAATCAATGTGCTCCTTTCTCCTGTTGTCTAGTACTGTGTTTTTCACATCTCTATGGAGTACCACAAACATCCAATGTATCTTGAATAAGGCTAACATTACCTGACTTCGCTGGTGGTGATTCTTTCTTTTTGAACGACTATATCTATCTGCCTGGGTAACAGATTAAAAGTACTCATCTGTCCTTTTGCTTAAAGGAATAGTTACTTTCAGTGATCCTAACTCATTTAGAAGATGGTAATGTCATATTGTTTCAGGAGTTTGGCTTGTACTGGGCACACATCAGCTTCTGTCGAGCATGTGGTAGAAGAAACCTAAACGAGTCCTACATCATCAAAGAGAGAATGGCCAACTGACAGAAAAAAAACCACTTTAGCTATTCCTTTCTTCTGTCTCTCACTGAAAAAAAAACAAATAAAGGGGAATGCATAAGAACTAAGCCTCTAATCTCCAAGCAATGAGCATTACCTTGGGATAGCAATGGTGTTTTCTGACCTCACTCTTCTTTCAGAGCTTCCCAACTGACTGAACAACTCTGTTGTTTGTGTCCAGGTTACAGCTTGAGCTATAGAAGGATGCCAGGTTCCTCTTTATTTTCCCATAACATGTTGCACTCTGGGACTGTGCAGAATTTGGTGCTGAAGCAACTAAGGAACCTCGAAAGTATGTTGGGGACCTCCAAAGGAGGCAGCTGAACCTCTGGGGCATCTACAACCAACAGTGGGAGAACTGGAGAGGAGAAACGTTGGCTGCACTGTGAAGATTTGGGAGAAATTTAAAGGGCAGATAGAAATATATTGGTAAGATTTTTAAGACTTGCTTAGTACATACAGGTGGAAGAGACAGTATTTAGGGCTGTTTTTAACACTGCTGGGCACTCAGAACAGTTTATTACTTGCTTTAAATGAAAGTAAATTTACTTTTCTACAGGTAGGTGGAGGGAGATGCATGTATTTAAAATGTCAGTATATGTAGGCTTGGAAAATGAAGCATGTATGGTTTGGGCCATTTAAAGACATGTTCCAGAAGAGATAAACTCATGCAGTGGTTAAATTACTGTGTGAAATCCATGGCTAAGGTAAGAGACACTCTTGAACATCTGCTTAATCCACCAGGCCAAAGTAGCATGACAGACATTTTAATGTGCAGTCCTGGCTAGAAATATCATAGTAGCAGGTCTTGTAGCAGTAACATACAGTCCTTATCTTATGTGGGACACTGAGTTTTTAAGAATGAGGAGAGGATAAATTAGCCCTGTACTTTGAACTCTTGCACAAGGGCTGTGTGGCATATGTGTTGATAGTTCCTGAAATTGTAAGGTAAGATTTGTTCAATTTATTTATGACCTTCCTATTCCCTGTGAAATTAGCTGGTAGGATGACTGGAAGCAGAAGATCTAGCTATCTCTCTACACAGGTTGTGTTACTTTGATTCCAAGTATGTAGTGTTCAGCATTCTTTGTAGACTATATTTTGGTAAGTACTGTTGAATCACAATTAAATGGTTTTCATTTCACTAAGTAATGAATAGTTTTACTTTTTCCTTCTACATATTTCAGTACATGAAGTTTCATTCCAACACATACCCATAGCTTGCTGGAGCTTTCTTAACTGAAGAATATCCCATGCAAAAAAGTCATTTAGGACTCTAACAGATACATTGCTTTATTTAGGCAAAAACAGTCTTGTTATCTGTCATTTTGCAGCTGATGTGAAACCTCTGAATGGAGCATCGGCATTATCTCTTTGACAATGACTTGATGCAATACTACACTGTGCTATAAATCAGCGTCAAGAAGCAAAATACTAATGACAGGGGCCCCTCTATGCACTGGTGATTCAAATAGCATGTTTCTTTAAAATTCAGCAGTGACTCACTCTCTTTTAAATAAAACTCCTCTGAGCTATTTAAATAATGCCATGTAGCTCTAGGGCATATTTCCATTGATTCTGAGTACTTCAGTTGTTTACTCGAATAGCTATCCAAACAAGCTTTTGAGCATTGTGTTGAATAATACCTTGAAATGTATTACTTATTACAAGAAGAGTTTTTAAAAGAAATGTTTGAATATTTAGTAAAATGATTGGGCTCTGTCTGCTCATGCTCTACAGTAAGCAGAATTGAAGCTGAAACTGGTTTTCTGTTCTTTCTTCGAGATGAAATCAAACATAGGTGAAGTCCTGAGCAGTATTTCAAATTTACTCAGCACACGGCAGTACTCTGTTTTGGTTTTCTTCATGCAACAAAACAGACATTGATTATAGAGAATTTTCCATGATCAATGCAATCACTTTGGTCTTAGATTCCCAGACTCTTCTGGCATGTATTGACTGAGCACTGCTGAATTCACTGACTCCATCACAGTTTAGCCAGCTGAGGATTCAGACAATGCATTAGGAGTGTCTTCTTTGTTGCAGTTTTATGTGTTGATAAACACTGCTTATGACACAAAAGTTTTTATTCAAGTTTCAAATGAAAGACTTTAGCTCTGTATATCTAGGCAAACGTCAATATATCAGCTTTGTGCTGCCATTTTCATTCCTACACACACATATCTGGCACATTCAATGCTCTTTAGGATTGAAGACATTTCCAAGATAGTGCTATTGAAAAAGAAGGCATTGTTGATGATGATCTATTTCATTCCGCTAATAGCTCCCTACAACAAGTGCTATCTACACATCAAGGCATATCAAGAAATGGAAACAGAATCCCCAAAAAGAAGAAAATACACCTTGTCTTTTTGGATATTTAATAGCAGGGTACAATCTTCACTTTGCTGAACAAAACAAAGACTTTAGAGCAATATCTTTCAAAACTGAGCACAAAACAAAGACTTTAGAGCAATGTCTTTCAAAACTGGGCACAAATGATGTTGAACAAATCCTTCCCAAGCCCAAGATCTTCCTGTCTCTACAACTTCATCATCTTGAGTAAAAAAAAAGTGGTGAGATGCAAATGAGCTCTGCAGCAAAAGTAAAGGAAAATAATAATGATCTCAAAGAGGAAGAATGCCCTCCTATTGAGGACGAGTTATCAAGAATGCCTCTTTTAGCTGGTCCAGAACTTGTTATAGGGCTTCTAACGTGAACACCTCAGGTCATTTAGGCATATGGACAGAGGTTGTAGAATATGATATTTCAGGTAACCACCAATTAAGATGATAAAGGATTTATCTCTGCACCTAGAAAGGAACTGGAAGATATTATTATTAACTGATAATAGGTATAAAATATCTTGTAACAGACTGGCCATTTCTGTATCAATTCAAAGGTACTGAAAGAGAAGCATTAGTAATAATCTGACAGCAACAAATCATCACTTTGGCATAATCTGTCCTGTAGGGATTATTAGTAAAATCCTCCTTTGAGTCTAAATTGTGGTTCAAACAAAAACAGAAGTACCAATTGCCCTTGTTCCATGCCAATTCCTATTGTGAACAATGGCATGTCTGGAAATAGTCATATTGTCAATCCAAAAATCCACTTGTGTTTCAGTGAGGAGGAAGATCTAGCTACTTTTTACTTCCAGGCTAGACATATATAGCTGAGGAAAGACAAAACTGTTTCTCTGTACCTTCACAAAAACAGAATTCTTTGTTTATGCCAGCAGTTAAATAATCCGAATCATCCCCATAGCACTTATATCAACAGTGAAAGGGATCAAAAGATGAAAATGAAGCACTGGGCTGGGTGCACTTCTACACACTCCATCTATGAAGCAGGACAGTATTTCCACTCCAGAGCTCCCCTTTCTCTTTAGCGTCCACATACTGTATTTTTTATATACTGAACATACAAGTTGTCTTCATTATCACTGAATTAAAATAATTCCTGGAAAGGCAACAAAGAAATACCTTGCAAGGGAGTATCTGTAATATGACAGGAAGGGTAGCAAGAGTAGGGCCTGTAAGCATCTGAATTTGATGGAGTTAGGAGGATGAATACAGAAAAAGATATCAAGAAAGGTAAAGAGAAGATAGGTGAGGACGAAAAGAAAGCAAGCAGGAAGACATAATACAAGAAAGGAAAATCAAGGGAATAGGAGAAAAAAGGTATAACAGAAGAGTCATATGAAACAAAACCTCAGATGCCCGAGTGGCTGCTCACGATACCACTTGTCTTTACTACTTCACCTTGATTATGTAGCACTAGCAGCAACCCTGTTATCTTACTGCTGTGACTAGAGGCAAAATATAGACACTATGCAATTCACTTAAGGGAAAGAGATTGTAAATGAGTGCATTCAAGACATGGCAAAGGTTTATATTGCTTATTCTGTTGTTTTTTTTCTCCTAGGATCTTGTTTCCCTCCCTACATTAAGTGTACAGATGATACAGCCAGTATCCAAACTTGGAATTGTTTGCCCATCACTCTGTCCCCTGTTTTTGTACAGCATTTTGTCTAAATCAAACCAGAAACTGTTACAGATGTGGGAGAGAGGACTTACTCCTCTCCCGGTGCAGAGGCAAATAGAATTAATGTATTTTCCCTTTCCACTATTAATAGCTCTCAGAAGATCATAACTGATTCCCCACATACCCACATAAGCAAACTTTACCTAAGGGTTTCACCAGATGATCCCCTTCTTTTCCATAGGTTCACCAGGCTGCTTGAGCGGCTTGCAGCTGAAGATGACTTTCCATCCCCTACATGCATGCGGACCACAGTCGATGTGGTGAATGCGCTGCGTACGTTCCTTTCAGGCTTAGCAAGGATGATATAGACCTTGGGCACAAACATACAGCCAAGGGCCACTGTGGCACTCAGACTCACTGAGAAACACATGGTGATTATCTTGTAGTTGCTTCCAAAATATATTGGCACAAAAGCCAGCCAAATGATGCAGGTGGTGTACATTGTAAAGGCAATATACTTTGCTTCATTGAAATTAGCTGGGACATTTCTTGTCTTAAACGCATAAAAGGTGCAACTCAAGATTAATAATCCATTATATCCAAGGGGAGTTACAACACCCAGGTTGGTGGTGTTACAGATCAGGTAGACTTCTCGGATGCTTGGATAATCATGCATTATATCTGGTGGCTCCATTATAAAGAGGGCAACAATTATGCCTAATTGTATACATATCAAGATAAATGCAATAACCAGTTGGGCGCAGGCACTCATGAACCTAGGTTTCTTTGTACAAATTTTCTTTTTGCTTCCAGCCAGGATTCTTGCAATGCGGTTGGTTTTGGTTACCAGAGCAGAATAACTCATAGCTGGGGAAAGGCCAATGCCAATTCGCTGAAGATAACAGTAAATCTGCTGAGGTTTTGCGATGAGACAGAAAGTGCACAAGTAACCCAAGCAGATGCCAGCTAGGATGATGTAACAAAGTTCTCGGCTGGATGATTTGACCACTGGAGTATCACGGTACATTATAAATATAACTGTAACAAACAAGGTGGCCAGTAGACCCAGGCATGCAAAAACAACTGCTGCAATTGGTTCAGGATCACCCCATCTGAGATACTGGACTGGAATGAGGTCACAACCTACAGAAAAAGAAAAAAGAAAGAAGATAAACTGAAGTATGCAGGAGTGAGCTTCTTTATTGATATAGTTACAAGTTTTCCTGATATTTCTCTTCTTTTTGTCTCTCAAGAAGGTGCCATTATAATGAGTGTGGGCTAAGATTATGTTAATATAATGGCACAGTAAGTACATTTCAGTGACAGCTTATTTCAGTAATACACTTTATATGGAATATAATGTGATGACTGGATAAATGGCTAAGTTGATTAAGAAAAGTCACCTTTCACAGTGCAATTTTCCTTTTAAACTCTTCTAGATATAGTAATTCATGAACAAATTTCAGAATCAAGTTGTATTACGTCTGTGCAAAATTCTTCAGAGCTGTCTGCACACTATATGTGCTTAAAGAACCAGATGTCAATCCTAGTAATTATATTGTACACTATGAAGGATATTGGTACCTGTTTAATGATTATGGAGAGGAATCTTACAGATTCTAGCTGTCAAGAAAAAGCAAGTACTTCTTTCTCAGATGTGCTGCCTTGTTCTAACAAAAACTTTCTAGGATCAGAGTTGCAGCTAATAGGTAATTTGAGATGGTACACCATACTCGCTTCTTTATCTGTCATTCATCCTTTTGAAATTTGAGTATTTAAAACCTCACGTAACTCTTGAAATCAAACTGAATTCAATAAATTAGTGTGAAAGCTGAATTAGCAGTGCAATCCATCTAACAACACTTGATTTTCAGTCTATGCATAGGTTTTAGTAAGTCATTCTATGTACGTATATAACAGGAAGTCGAAGAAACTTTTCATTTCACAGTGTGTAGATCAATGGAGAGAAGTAAAAAACTTGTTGCTGGCATCCCTCCTCCATTCATTCTTTCTTTTTGCACTGTAAAGCTTGGATAGGTGTGGAGGGTTGACCTTAGTTGGATGCCAGGTGTTCACGAAGCCACTCTATCAACTCCCTTCTCCGTTGGACAGGGTGGGGAGAAAATAAGATGGAAAAACTTGCAGGACAAAATAAAGGCAGTTTAATAAAACAAAAGCAAAGGCCACATATAAAAGAAAATCAAAACAAAATATTTATTCTTTACTTCCCATCAGCAGGTGATATCCAGCCACTTCCCAGGAAGCAGGGTTTCAGTACACATGGCATTGCTCCAGAAGATAAATATTGTAATAACAAATGCCATCCTGATTCCTCCTTTCTCTTAGCTTTCATTGCTCAGTAGATGTCATCAGGTACAGAATATCCCTTTGATGAGTTTGGGTCAGCTGTACTTGCTATGTCCTCTCCCAAGAGCTTGTCCCACCCCTAGCCTACTGGTGAGGGGAAAAAATGTTGGAGACATCCTTCATGCTGTGCAAGCACTGGTCAACAGTAGCCAAAACACTGGTGTGTTATCGACACCTTTCTAGCTACCAAAACAAAGCACAGCAGTATGAGGGCTGCTCTGGGAAAAATTAACTCCATCTCTGCCACATCCAACACAACAGGAAGAAGAGGGGAGGACTTTGGTGATCTGTAGTTCAACTTCCTGACAATAGTAGACACACTGGAGCTGTCAGATGGAGCAGGACAGCTGGAACGAGAGGATGGAGTGGAGGAAAAGCAACCAAAAACTTTTATTTCCCTTATAACTTTATTTAACTTTACTAACCTTGGTTGGAAAATCTAAATGACTTCCAAATTTAGGATTGTTGTAATCAGGATGCTGTCTTCTGGTGAGGTCAGACCAAAGAGTGTCAGACTGAGTTAGTGTGTGTCATGACAAGTCACAGCATTCACCCCATAAGGGTGCTCACATCTATATTTTCAGCAATGAGGGTAATTAGCACTGTCTGATGGGCAACCAGATGCCAAGAAATTTCAATTAATTAGGGAACCTGGGACCTCAATGACTCTATGAACAGGACTGAATGTAGACTTCAGGTCTATAATTAGGGAATTTCTGCATGCAGGATTTATTATTCGCCTTTTCCTTTATTTTAAGTGGAGCTTAAAGTTTTTCTAAATCTGCCACTGACATTCTTATCAGTAAAAATCATTTTATAAAATTGTACGGGAAGATATTAGGCTTAGCTCCTCTCTTCTCCCTGTATTGCTGTATTCTCTATGTCTACACAATATTATCAAGAATACAATACCTACAATAAGGTGGCATGCTCAATAGATTGTGTGGCAAATGTACAAAGTAGATAGTTCTGTATTCTTGCAAAAAAATGAGAAAGATTAGGGTCACCAAGTCTTTGACATTAGTGCACTTAAAGGATACAAATTTGCAGTTACTCCAGTGTAACTGAATTGTGCTCTTGGTTACTAAATGCAGATTAGTTTGCAGTATTTTAACTGCTTTGGTGTGCAAAGCCTTCTATTGCAATAATAAAGTTATTGCCATTATCTTAATGTAACAAAGAGCTTTAGATATCTATGAAGCACTCATAGCATTAGTTGATACTTACTTGAACCTGGTTGGTTTTAAAGGGTTTACTTATCCATTGTGAGGGACACACTGTATTTCATTCTAACTTCATCAAGATTAATGTAGCACAGGGATCACATCATTAAGATCAACATTTTATACTAGTAAGAGTGGTAGAAGAAGGGTGAAAACCAGAAAGCATGCTCTTCTGTGTGCAGATACCACCATGTGGGTTCCTCCCCCAAAAGTTTTACGGGTAAGTGACCTCTCAATCTATTTCCTTTGTAACCAAAATTTAATTAATGTTTTGAGGAAAGATATCGTTACCAGCTTCCAGTATGGCTATATATTACTGGACATGAAATGTGAACAGAAAAGTTCTTTAACTGACAGCTGGCCCTTACATGTTGACAATGATATATAGGGGCTGAATTTTGCTCGGTTCCTAATGTTGCAGCAAAGGTAAATCATAACCAGGCATTTCTCATTAGTTTCAAACTATTTCATGCCTTCCTTGCTTTATTACTCTTTTTTTTTTTACATCTTTTAATAAAATACCTGAGAAAAGAGTTGAAAACTTGTCCCATTTTTTTCCCCCAGCACTGAGTATACTGAACAAGGAGAATAGTAAACCGTGTAATGATTTATTCCTCAATTAAGATTTAAGGACTGGATAGACTTCATAAAGCAATGATTAGTGAGGTTTCATGTGATGGCTTTGCAGCTAATGATTTCTGACAATGGCACTTTGCACAGACAGGGGCAACGAGATCAAGTGAAAGAAATATGGGAAAACAGCACAGTGAGTGTTCAAGTTAGGTTGATGGCCAGGATTATACCAAGGCAAAAGCTAAAAAATAGTAACACAGGAAGAATTCATTCCTATCCCCTAAATATATGCTCAATGGTCATTTGGACAAGATCCTGCCCCACAGCCCACCTCTTACACCTCATCGACACCTCCAAGCACCTGGAAAGTCTTCTCTCCCAGCTGGCTCTGAAACTCCGGGTGGAGTAGAGCCAGCATCCTTGTCTTATGGTCCCTGCAGTGTGCTGAGGCAATCTTTGGCTTGTAGAAAGGCTGTTAGGAGCCAGTCCAATTCAGAGCAGGTGTAGATTTGTTCTACTTTGTGCTCAAGAGTGCACTGCTTCTGCAACCAGAGCCCCAGTAAAACCGACATAAAACTGCCTGTATGTTTTTCTGGCCAGAAACATAGCCAGTGGGAGCAAGGTACTAGGTACGCATGTGAATAGAAAGACAAACAGATACAAAAAAAATCAGAGTCTCATTTGACATGCTAGGAAAAGGTTTTCTGCAAGAAGCATCAGGAATCTCCTGAGGAAAAAAAAATAGGCTGTGATATTTTGGAAAAACATCTGGCTACTTTGGGGACAGGCTAAATTGTGCTATAAACAAGGAGAGGATAAGCTCTAGAAGGCTTGACCACTGCCATATGTCCTTTACTATGGTGTGCTCTCTCTGTAGAGGTAAACTTATTACTTATTTGTGATCTTTCATATTGTGTTAAAATTAGTTCATCTGAGAGAAGAGTTCACAGATATGAAGCACTGTATTATAGTCCAGATTTTCTGGGGATTTGATCTTGACACCGTTTTAATTTATGATTATAGCCTTGACACCTAAGAGACCTTACCATGCCTTCAGCATCTGTAAAACTATATTAGCTTAGCACTGACTATCCCTTTCCTGGTAGGCAATATCAAATATTTAATTAAAGTAGTTCCAAATGTAAACATGACAGACTAAGGCTTGTGAATAGGAAGCACTCTGGAAAGTAAACTAAGTGAAGTCTCCTAAGTCAACATCATGCGTTAAAGCTCATTGGATCTGCACACGGAGACTAAAACAGTCAGAAAATTACAGCTGGTTTAGTAACTCCTAAATACTTTTTCAGTGGAGTTTGGCATCCTGGGTAATGAGTTCAAGCTGTTGACAAAAGATCTATATTCGTTGGTAACTTTTCACAGATCCTTCCAAGAACAGCAGAAATCCAAACATCAAGATTGAAACCTATACAAACTAAACACATCTTAGTTGTGAATGAGAGTCTTCATGTAGGATTCGGCACACATTATTCAAAGTGTATTGATACTCCACTGTTAGATACTTTATATTAATGATTCTGAATGTTTCCCTCTTCATAACCTGAAAAGGTGGGACATGTGATATCCCAGTTAGTTTTTTAGGTTTTCACATATAGAGAGCTGAGATGCAAAAAATGTAGAAGTCTAAAAATTGACATGAAACTGGCAGGTGAAAGTGAGAATTACACTTTCCAAAGTCCTGGATGGAAATCAGCCCTCTGACCTCCATATGGAACATGGACCAACTGAAGTGAGAAAAGACATCTTTAGCATTTGATACTAAGTTCTGGTGCTATGGTAAACTATTATGGTCACCAGTTCTTTGCCCTGTTCTGGTGAGATATTTTGTAGCTGCTAGAATAGCAGGCCATGTAGAGGTGTCCATGTTCTCGCTTCTTAGCTGCTGCAGTTGCCAGGCTGGTACATTTACTCAAACCATCAGCAAAGGAGGGTTTGCACAGTCACTGTGTGCAGCTGAGGACTGCATTTATCCTACCACCTCTGCAGGGTAGGAATTGGTATCGGTCACATCTTAAATCATGACATCTGTATCCCAGGAGCCTAGGTCTCTGGTAACTCCAATATAGAGATTTAGTTCTGTATTGTGCAGAGGCAAGGCCATGAATCTTAGTATTCTAATATACTTAGTATTCTAATATATTCTAATAAATATATTATTATATATTTAAGTTACTCTGTGATCACATGGGGAATAATTCCTTAATTACGCAGATGTGCAGAATGACTGGAACAACTGATGAATTGCAGAAACAAGGTCCATCCTTATGTTAACTCTAATGTTTTGATTTAAGTTTCATTAAAAAACATCGGATCTCTGTGTTGTAAATGTTATATTCAAAATGTGTCGTGTTCCATAATGTAAGGCACAATTACAAGTGGATCCTTCTGGCTTTGTTGGCAAGTCTCTCACCATCCAGCCCAGGAGTCCCTAAGAGTTGTTCACTGAGCTCAGCATTCTTGAACCAACTCACTTGAGCCTGTGTGGCTCATGCTGGTGATTTGGGTTATAAATGGACTTGAATCTCAAGTCTATACCTTACCTGGAACAAGTAATAGAGGGGAGAAAGGTTCACAAATCCAATAACAAGGAAGGGGAGAAAATGACAGCTAGAGTTCCTGGTCATAATATTACTACCTGAACCCTCAACTCATCCTCATCTGCTTTCTCCAAGAAGCTGGTGTGAGAATGATTTATGGAAATGGTTACATTTCTTTTGGAATAAGAATTTAAAACAAAAAAAATAAATACAGGGTATAGAAAATCATGGCTGAAATTGGACATTTTCTCTGCTAATGTGCATTTATAATGCTAAAAGCAGCCACATAAAAATTGTGTCCTTCTTCTACCCTTAGTCTGACTGACAGCCTTACCAATTATGCTGAAAAGTAAGATCCTAGCAATGTTTCAGCAGCAAAATCAATGTCAGCACAGACTAAATTGTGTTGTGCCTCATGCTCACAACTGTCAAACGATTGCTGAAATGACCAATGCCTCTAACTTTATTGCAAGCAACAATACAGGAAAGTAGTTTGATGGCAACAAGCAGTTACCAGTATTTTGGGCAAGAGATGAATGATTTTTTTTTTTTTGCCTGGAGGTGCAGGATGCATTCTTATGAGATACCGGAGCCTCAGAGCCACACGGCTTCTGTCACAGCCCAAATCAGCATGCTGCAGGAAGAGTATACCAAGCCCTTGTGGGAATCCACTGAGATCCAATGAGTACTGCCCCTGCCCTTGGCCCTGCAGGTGGTTTGTATGAGCAATGGGCTGTCCGAGACAGTGCCCAGAGCCAAGCCAAGAGCAGCTCCCAGCACTGTTTGTCCCCTGTGGCTCTGGCTGACTGTACCAGCAGTGCCCTCAGGATCAGGGAGGCAGTCGTCCTTTCTTCTCTGTCAGGAATCCAGATAGGTACAAGGCAAACCATTCTTGTCAGAACTCTTTGAAATGGCTGCTATGTCACTTAGAGTTGGGGTGCCCCTTTTTCAGTCCTTTCCATTCAAAGATGTATGGATAACCCAGCTCTTAATCTGCCACTTTCAGACAGGCAGACAAGATCATGAAACTGCTATCCTGGGTTTACTGTATCTTATTTGGTGAAAGCGTCTTTGTAGCTATAGCAAAAATATGTATTTTTATTTATATTTGTCCTTATCCTTAAATGGCAAAGAAAACATTTCAAAAGCTGTAAAATATTTCAGCTCCTATTTTTGTCAGAATCCAATTAAGAGTATCAAACAGCCAGTGTATTTGGGGTACACAAAGAATGAGAAAAATATCAATACCGCCTGAAGATAATCCAGACATCACTGAAATTAATATCATCTACTTTCCTTGCAGTCCCCGAGGTCATTAGACAAAACTTTGTTTCTATTACTGTATTATGTCCCTGAATCATAGAAAGAGAAAATAATTGCCTCTTTACCACCTCAAAATGTCCTTACAGAGAACACTAGTGTTAACTGGACCGAGATATTCCTACATCCATTGAAAAAAAGCTCTGAGATGATGAACAAGACTTCTCTGGTCTTTCAAAGGCACCATTTTGTGAATGCCGAATGTCATGTGCTCAGAGTCACCTGGATTTTTGTAGAACAAAAAAGCATTCTTATCAAGCTACTGAAAAATTAATTTCATTTAAGTCTGGTCCTCAGTGTTAAGAAAATCCCTTCATTTGTATCTGGACATGCCTGGCATCTATTTCTCTTCCCTCCACTGTGAATATAATGCAAAGAAGAGCTTGGAGGAATAGTGGAGGGGTTTGTAAATACTTCTGGACATAAATCAATGAATTTCTCCTGCTCTGAGTCACACTGCTCATTCTAATGTGTGACATGGTACTGTAATGTATTCATGTTGCTAACACAGCGCATGGGGAAAAACGAAAGCTACAGTAGATTGGAAAGCATGTCCTGACACTAAACGAGGAGAAGGAAAATGTCTTGGAGTGTGTGTTGAGATGGTACAGATAATTTGGAGAGAAGAAAGAGAATGATTTTTTGTCCAAGGAGGATCCTGGTCCTGGGGAGTGTTGTATGCATAAGTAATGAAAATGAAATTTGTAAGGAAATAAAATATTGGTAGCTAAACATTCCTTTTTTTCTCTCTTAAGTTTTACTTTTCCAGTAACTACTTTAAGAGAAGCTCTTCCACCCACCAGTCTTTCCCACTACCTTTGGACTTTTTGTACCTTTCTGTATTTAAGGACTCCAATGTCTTTTTCTGTTTTGAAAATAACTTTGTTGTCCTACAAGTATTGCATCCCTCCTGTCTTTTCCCCTCTTGCATCTGAATTCTGATCTAGATGACTGAAAAAAAAGCATTAATCTTCCTTTTTTTTTCTGTGAGCAATATCCCTGCTATTAAATATTTTATTTAGTGAAGTTTGTGGCACAAAACTGGTGCTGATCATTGAGCATAAGAAAGATGGAGCAATGTTTTGTTGTGTGAGCCAAGAAAGGATTCCAAAAAATGATTTTATCCAAGTTTAGATCTCTGGCAAACATTGAGGTGCAGCTGCACACTGAAAGCCTTCTCAAGTACGTGGCTGGTATATTTATAGGACTCTCATTTGAAGGTGATCATGCAAGGAAGACTTATTCCAATGATCTTTTTATACATGTAGCCTCGTGGAGCTGACATTACCCACTATGGCTTTATCGAGCAGCAAGGAGACATAAACTGCTGCAGTATCAGATGTAGGGACATTTCAAGGAGATTGGTGTATGCTCTATAAAAGTGAAGGGAAAATTCCTTGCCAAAATATATCTCCCTCTCCTTACTTTTAATTTATATTTATTACTAAATCTTGTATTGTAAACAAGACTGAGAGGCAGTTTTTTACAAGCTGCAAAAGTCTGGACTATAAATATGATAATTAAAAATACAGTTCCACATATTGTATGGCTAAGCTGGGAATAGACTTTTTTTAAGTCTGGTTTTGATACAGGGCTAAATAAGACAAGATCCAGCCATCATGTGAACAGTGAGTTAGGTGAGGACTACACAATGTTGAAGCTATGATTATGGGTGTCCTGTCACCAGGAGCACGTATTTTATCAGCTGTGCTTGTGGATGCCAAGGACGGCTTCAGTTTCAAAGTAGTACCTGCTGAATTTGTGCCTGGCTGAGGAACAAGGGTTAGATCTCTGGAGAAACATTACTTGGCACTGATGTCAAGGGATTATTTTGTGTGCATATTGGCTCTTATACTCACAAAGGCATAAAATGCATGTCTCAATGGTTTTCAAAATGTAGCAGCTCATGTGATACACAAAGCAGCTGACTTGACTAAAAACTCAACTACTTTCTTTTAAAACAGAGCTGGGTGAAAAATCATTGTCTTATAAGAGCTTTTGAGGTTCCACCCCATCCTGTTCTTCCATCCTGAGGGCAAAGTAAGACCTTCAGGGGGTTAATCTTCCCACAACCTTTGACTGATGCCTTGCCTGAGACATGGAGATCTGCATGCCCTGGGGAGCCAGCTCAGAGAAGGGAGTCCAAAGGCCATATATAAAAATCTGACTATAGACCAAGTCTTGCCTGACACTCTTCCACTTCTGTAAGTTTATCCAAAAAACTGTTTTCTCCTTTGTCTTCCCTCTCTTTCACCTCAAAAATTTCTCTCCTCATCCACAGAAAATATACAGAAACCAAGTCTTCTGAGAAAAACCCTGCCTCTTCTCCCCTTGTCTGTACAAAGCCTGGCACATTGAGAACCTGATTCCTGAACAGCATTTTGAAGTGGTATGTGCTCTGAACATTTGGATATTTGAATTATGTTTATTAGTCATAAAGAAGAGAAGCTATGGGATACAATGTTGAAGTAACTGACCGTTAAAATAGTCAAATTGATATTCTGGAAGAGCATAGAGATCTATGCCATGGTAAGGAGAATATGAATCCTAACAGACTCTCTGGTGAACAAAGGACTAATAAAAACCTAAATTGGTTTGGAGCTCTCATGCTGCAGTAACTAAAGCAACTAGTTCTTAATTTTATCAGATTTAAAAAAGAAAGTATTTCACAAATCTTTCATACTTGCTTAGGAGAAAAATAAAACTCTGAAATTTGACTTCCCTTAATGATTTCTCTGACAAGGACGTAATTTCTCTGCTTGTTTGGGGAAGGACAAGAGATGTACTACCAGCTAAATGTTAGGACAGAGTTGAATACAAAACCAGGTCTATATATTTTTATTTCTAGAACTAATAACACGAGTCTTTAGAAAGCAGCTGAATTACACCAATTCCTGGATCAGTTTGAGGAGAGAAGACAAATACCAGACTAAGTTCAAATTTCTTTTTTACCCCTGCGTTCAATGTGACCCAAAAAGTCCTCATACTCTCTTGTATCTGGCATTTTTTTTATTCAGCTCAGCAGATGAACATCTTGAATATAAGCACAGCCACAACTCATTTACCTGTGAGTTCGTCATTGGGCCAGGAGCCAAGCTGGCAGGCTTTGCATGTGTATTCATCAAATACATATTCGTTCTCTTTACAAGGAGTGCAGGTCCAACAGCAACTCACTTCTCCTTTACGGATCACCTGAGACAAAAAATGACATTTGGCTTAGCAAGATTAATGTATATTTGTGCTGCTCCATGTGCTAATTTCCTTTTATAATATCTTTTTTCTTTTTTTCTTTTTTTTTTTTTAAGCAAGGAATTTTGAATTTTTATTTTAAAGTGAGTTTCTTTTCATGCTGTATTTGTTTATAGAAAATGTGACACATATTCTCCCATCATTTATGTAGCAGAAGAAAGAAACCATCCAACCTGCAGAAGCATAAGTGTAGGTACAGAATGATAATAAAATATTTTTCCCCTATTAGTATTAGCAAAACTCAAAATTTCAGATGTCAATGTGTCTACAGATGCCAGTGCATGATACTCAAAGCATATAATTCACTCTATTGTGGTCCATGCAAGGAATCATGTCAACAAAGTTTTTTCCCTAAGGGTTCATTACTGAAAGACTTTTGGGTGCTTAATTTTCATCCTATTGAGTGATTTGTTAAAAATGATTTTTTCCAGATATCAATCTGAAAATGCTTTTTCCAGAATTATTTAATTACAGCATTTCTAATTAACATTTAAGAGGGAGAATGTTATCTTTATGAATTCTAACATCTGACCTGATTTCTCATTTCATAATATTCTGTTGACCTTTTCACCAAATCAATATCTTCTGTAAAATATTTGGTTTATATCCTTCTCTAGGAGTCAAAACAATTGGTCTCCACTTCTCAGAATCAGGTCACACTTTTTTGTATTTAATTGCTTAGTCAACTATTTTTTCGTGGGTTTTTTGTTTTTTTTGTTGTTGTTTTATTTTAACAATTCCTTGCTGTAGCACTTAACTGATAAACAATATTTTCTGTCCCTTTTAAGAAAAATGTTTTTTAAACAAAAATTATTTTCCCTTCCCCATGTCATCTGGGTAATCCTGTGAACCTATATGTATCTAAATAAACATATGTGAACAATATTTCTAATTGATAAACTTGTCTTGTGCTTGAATTTTATTAAGTCCTTCAAATGAATGTACCAGATGTTGCTGCATGTTGGATGTCATTACACTGAACATCTCAAATTTCTGCATAATAACTCAGTTCCATGGAATTCTGTGGGAAAGCCCCTGTGGAGCTTCACAGGGTCAAGCTCTCCCCAACATTTGTGAAGATGATGAAGATAAAGGATTGTGAAGTAAACTTTGAGATTTATAAACAATAAGCTAATGAGGAGCATAAAGAACATTTCAGACACTGGACTTCAAGCATGTGTCTAAGTGTGTAATGTATTGGCTTCATAGTGAAGAATCCTCTTGGAAGAATCCTTGAGAGCATGGGCAGAAGGAGACTGTGTTAACAAAGATCACAAGATACTTCTCATTACCTGTGTTGTTGTAAAAGAAAATAAAGGAACACAGAGCTACTGAGTTCTGAAGTTATTACCTGCTTGTCCATCTCTGTCCTCTCATATGTGTGATTTTGTGGTTGGAGCAGGTTAACATCAGACCCTTGTTTAATTAGTCTGAGGAGTAATTCATCCCACCTTCCTTTATGTGACTGCGAAAGGTATGTTCTCATCTGAACCAACTGTCCTGGATGGGTGCCATGTAACATCAGTGAATAGAAAGAAGTGTTTCTACACTAAGATTCATCTTATCTGCTGATCTGGAATAATGTATTATTTCCATTGGGTATAAATAAAACTCAGAGATCTGCTATAACTGTATATACCTATACTGAAGGTATATACATCTGGTCTGAAGATAGTCGCTTACTGACTCTACCAAAGAGAAATTAGTGAATAGAACATGGTAACTATGTCCTAAAACTCTGGAATACTCAGACAGAAGCGATTTACTTTGCATTGCAGAGCATGGTCAGTCTCCCGTCAATGCCGCACTATAGCTGCTTCCCAGTTTTGAAAGCATGCCATGTAAACACAGGAGAAAAGTGATCCGGGTTCCAGTGAGACATGTCAGAAATTACAGCCTCTTTCTTTAAGTCTGAGGCACTCTGTGGTCCATGCCCATCCTCACAGCCCACAGGCTTTTACATAAACAACCGCAAGGTAAGAAAATTACTTGCAGTATTTTAACTATTCTTTAATGTCATGGGATGTTGAAGGATAATAGAGCACAATTAATATATGACAGATTCATCTACCCTCCTTGTTTACTGCAACATGGAAAAGGAGAAAGGAAAAATCAAAAACCTAGGAAACAAAGAAGCAGTAAAACATGTATGAGTAAAAAAAATATGTTACCAACATTTCCTGAAGTTCTAAGTGGTGGTAGTTATCGATATTCTCTGATGATATCACAGGCTTAAAGTCTGAGTAACAGTGTTTCAGTCTAGGTGTCTACATATAGCACTGAAATACTAGCAATTATTATTTATAATTTACCTGCAATTGTACTACCAAATCTCAGTCGGGGATTTGCACTCCACTGAATCAGAAGCTGTAAAAATGTGCAGCAAAAAATCCCCCCACCTGTTCTAAAGCATTTGGAATAGAAGTATAAAAAAGTCAGCAGTTCACAAATACAGGTGTATGAGAAAAATGGCAACTTATGAAAATAATGAGATGACTATGATACAAGTAAGAACTAAATGCATAAGTATGTACATTTTAATTAAGGTGTGGAATACTGTCTCCATGTAAGAGTCAAGAAAAACTTGCTTTCAAATTTCAAGCCTATGCATTCTACACAGCTGAAGTAGATGGAGAAAATATTTACCTTTATCTGCCCTTTTTCGCAGGGTTCACTGCACACAGATCTGATGATATTATTTTTCTCTGACCATATTTCATCATCGTCCATTTTCAGCTCACCATTGTCCCAGCTGCCAACATTGATATAGTCAAAGTAGTCCTTCCCCATTTTCTTAAAATTCATGATTTCATATCTTTGGAAACACAAAAGGGAGACATTGCTGACTTGAAGAGAACATCATGACAGGATGTTATTACAGGAACGCAATACAGTCAAAATCATGATTGTTGAAATAAAGAAGACAAAATTTCAAGCCTCATGCTTGAATCCCTCCCAATTATTTTTGTGATATAATCTCTCTGTCCCTTTGTATTTTAATTTCCTGAACACTTTGAGGTTAAGTGACTGACTGAGCTTCTGCGAATGACTGTATTTACTTAAGGAAAACAACAAAATAAGCCAGACAGGACTTACACTGTGTAACTTCCAGCACTGAAGCCAATGGCATAAGGAACCCTAGCTGTCCTACGGTCCCTCTATTGCCGATGTAGAGAAATCTAAATCTATAATGGCAATTCCCAACATTAAGTGCTCCTCACTGTCTACAGGTGCTTATTCCTCCCCTGAGAGTGGAAGCCTGAAGACAGCTAAACTCCTAATTTGAGGTAGAGGCAACCTAGGCCTGTAGAATCAAACAAAACTTCCTGTGCGGTAAGACTGCAGGATGCAATTTGGTGTGACACCCAGAGAGGAATCAGGCATCCTTCTTTGGTCACAGAATCCAGGTCCCTGGGACTTGTTGAAGGCTTCATGAAGATCTTATCAAGATGCATCTTGTGGCCTGGTCATTTGAATAATGAAATTGAGACTTGCCTTTTTTCTTGTTGTTACCTTCTTCTACAGCATTGCAGCAGCAAATGTTATTCTCTCCCATCCATACAACTACCTTCATTTTTATAGATTTCCTCAGCGATCAGAACACATGTAATTCCTAGCACAGTACAGTGTGGAAAAGAAAGAGTATTCATGCCTCAGTCTTAGGTGGCTTTTGGGTCAAATCCCCTGGTTATCTGGGAAGGGAAGGGTTCCAAGCAGAGCTAGAGCTTATCAGAGTTTTCAAGTTCACATTCATCTTCCTCCTAGTTTCTTTTTAGCTCCCATGGAGTCTTAAGGAAAGCCTTCAGAGCAACATAGGACTCACTAACTTCCTACTGTCATGCTGAACACCAGGCCACCTTTCTGCCTTATAGGCCAGTTCTTTTAGCACTTACTTGTAAGGAGAGCACTTACATGCGTAGAAAGTTAGGCAACTCCTGAAGTGATGAGGTCATGCTTTTCTTTATCTCCTCTTTAGTGGCTTTTGCAGTAATCTGACTAAACAACATGACATTCACTGATGGAAAATAGATAAATGATACAGACTCAGAAGACTAATACAATCACAGGTCTAGAAAACCTCCCTGGTTCATTAATGTGGAGACAACTTCTTCCTGGCAGCAGGCACAAAATTACTCCCTAAGGCAAAGCATATGAATAGAGCTAGATTAAGAGTGATATTGTCAGAGTGTAATTTGTGAAGTCAAATGCACAAGTAAGTAAAAGAACTATCTCATTAAATCAAACAATTTCTTAACTAAAATCCCCAAGTATCTCTCTCAAGTTTTGAGGAAACACTTTTAAAACTGGCAAACAATAGCCATATTATATCTAACACCGATACTTCTCCTGTGCTGACATAAAAAAAATTACAGTAGAACTATTCTATAGTATTCTCCATCCACGGATCTCAGGATGCTTTGCATCAGGAAACAAAGTCTAACTGTAGGGAAATTATGTCAATATTCAATGTCAAAATCACATACAGGTCAGGATTAGGACTGCAGGCAATCTGCTAAAAAAAGTAAAAATAGAGCCTGACTGAATGGTCAATGTGATATTACCTATATCTTATGATTCTTCAGTCTTTCCAAAAGAAACACAAATGAGCAACAACTAAGCTAGGAAGAAGAAAATTATGATACTCCTGGATTCTGGAATACTTTACTTCCCATCCTATATAAAGAAGGAAATATCTACAGCTCTGAGAATGACCTCATCAAAGCTGGAGATGTGAATTCCAGATTGACACAAATGAATTGAATCCAGATAACACACACATGAATGTGAATAAAGAGGTTTTTATGCATGGTTATAAACAAAGATTTTTTTTCTGAGTTTAACAGGCATAGTAACAGTCTGTTCAAGGATTAAACAGACTAACAAAAAAGTTAGCCAGAAGCCACTGTGGAGTCTTTATTGAGCACTGTGAGGACATTTTATCACTCCTCTGAGTATAGCTTCGTTAAATCTGTGGAGTTTCACGGGCAGATGAACAAAGCACTGCCAATGACTAACAGACCACAGGACATAAACCAGTTATCCCTGTAGTAATACTTCCATGCATACATCCCAAGAGGTATACTGGAAAGAAACCTAACAAATTAAATAAACAGTTGCCTCGATATGTTGTGTCTCACTTCTTTGTGGAGAACGGCATTGGTGGGCTGATAATAACAGCCAGACTCAGTAAGTCCATTGCTATAGTGAAAGTTCATGACTCACTGATTCCCTGGAGATTCCTTGAGATACCACAGAGACAGTTTGTCACTTTAGAATAGGAGAGACCAGATGGTGCAATAGTACATGTCCAGCAGTGCCCTAATCACAGTGAAAAACACTTGTTTCAAAACAGAAGTGCCAGGAAGTTGCTGAAAAGCCGTATTCTACTGGTAGCATAGCCAAAACATCAGCATCTGTTTTTTCTTGCCATTTCTGCCTTCTCAATTTCTTCTTTAAAATTTTGATAGTATTTACAGCTTATTGTTATCTTTCTGAGAAATCATGGCTGTTCCCTCCATGCTCGTTAATTTTTTTGCATGTCTTCTGTCTCACCTAAAACAGGCCGTCCAGTAGACTGTCTGTCTTGTTAACATAAGTATAAAGGACTTTGGAGTAGGGCCAGGAATCAAAGCATCTTGCGGGATTAATCATTGTTATATAATAACAAAACCCTTTTGCTATACATCAAAATCCTGAGTTATCTAGGTCAGAAAGGCTTTTAATGTTCTGCTGCTTAGCACAGCCACCACAGTACAGCTGTGAGGATTTAAATTTCCATTTTACAAAGCGAAGATGCAGCTATCAATGCAAGCAAAGAGGGGAGATGAGTTGTTCCAGTATGACTGCATCATCTCCCAGCTGTTGAAAGTAGCGTTTGACAGTGCTCAAAAGACTATGAATTACTCAAAAACCTGGTTGTTAGAGACAGAGCTTCTTCTAAAGCCTTCTTAATCATAAAAAAGAATATTTTTGACTCAATATTTGCTAAATTAAGCACGTATATTGGATTTAATGATGTTACTATTGTAGAAGACAAGACAGAGAACTATGTTTCAAAAGTAAACAAATTCTGGAACCATTTCATCACCACAAACGTCCAGTGAGGTTGGACTTTGTTAAAGCTGCATTACCCTGAGATGCACAATCAATATGGTGTCCCCATGCTCTTTCAGTGGAACACTGATGTTCTACTGTGACTGAGGAAATGACTGCACAAGATATAATGCCTTCATTTTTCTTAGAATTGAAATAAAAAAAAACCTCAGACATTCAATTAAATTTGTTGCAACAAATGGAATTAAATCATTATTGTTAAGCATGCCAACATAAGGAAAAGGTAAGGCTAAAGGTCTCTGCAACATTTAGGTAGATCATTGGTGTTGTCATTCCACATGTCATTTATTTGTGGCAGGCCCTATGTCATTTATTCATGGCAGTCTTTAGTCTTTCTATAAGAATTGAGTGAAACAGATAGGAGTAAGATAGGACACAGTCCACTGCATCTGAGCACCATTAAAACCAAGAGGGAATGCTTTATGAGAAGTCTAGGACAAGTCTTTTAAAAATAGTTTGGTCAGAAAAATCCAGACTGAGCACTTTTCTTCAGAATTCAGCTATTTACAAAACCAGAAATGTTTAGTGGAAGACAGTCTTGCTCATCAAAACAGTGCTGAAAATACATTTCCATATGAAATTTTCCTGGGTTTCTGCCAGTTTGTGTCTGAATTCTCCTACCAGCTCACCGCATACTTCCTTGGAGTTTATGTCTAAAGAGTTTGAAAATTTGTGTCTCCAGAGACACAAACAGAGTGCTTTGTATGTGGTTGCCTTGCTCTCTTTTGGGGACAACGCTGACTTTACAGGTTTCAAACAAAATGAAAAAAAAAAAAATCAGTTCTGAAATTGCAGAAATTTTTTGAAATGTCAAAATATTCTTACCAATGGATTTATCTTTTCCAGAACATCTCTACTCAGAACTTAATGCTTTCCTTTCAGTACACATTATAGGAGGAGACGACAAAATTTAAATGATTATACAGGATGAACAATTTTCCCTCTATTCATCTGCTTATATGGTGCTATCACAAAGATGTTTAAAAACTTCCCAATAATGTGGACAGAAAAGGCTGCCCAAATTAAACTGGAGCAAAAGCAGCGAATGAGGCAGAAATCTAACCACTGATATATAGGGAAAAATGCAGTTTGATTGCTATTATACTTGCTGTTCTTCTTCTGAAAATCCGGTAGACAGAAACCCAGAAAAAATGCCATTACTTTTTTTTAATGTGCATTTATATGGATACTACATATGTTACAGAAAAAGAAAAACTTGTATTACATTTCATAGATGTATATATATAAATGTATGTAAGCTATTAGCCAAAGAATCATAGTATAAGAGAATGTTAGGGGTTGGAAGGGACCTCAAGAGATATCGAGTCCAACCCCCCTGCCAGAGCAGTATTTACTAGGGCAGGCCACACAGGAATGCTTCCAGACGGCTTTTGAAAGTCTCCAGAGAAGGAGACTCTACAACCTCTCTGGGCAGCCTGTTCCAGTGCTCCATCACCCTCACAGTAAAGAAGTTTCTCTTAATGTTGAGGTGGAACCTCCTGTGTTCTAGCTTATACCTGTTATTTCTTGTCTTATTACTGGACACCACAGAAAAGAGACGGGCTCCTTCCACTTGACACCCACTCCTAAGATATTTATAGACATTAATAAGATCCCCTCTCATCCTCCTCTTCTCCAGACTAAACAGTCCCAGTTCTCTCAGTCTTTCCTCATAGGAGAGATGTTCAAGTTCCTTCATCATCCTCACAGCTCCATATTGAACTCTTTTGAATTGGGGAGCCCAAAACTGGATACATTATTCTGGGTGTGGTCTCATCAGGGCAGAGTAGAGGGGGAGGAGAACCTCCCCCTCCAGCTGCTGGACACAGTTTTCTTAATGCACCCCAGGATACCATTGGCCATCTTGGCCACAAGGGCAACATTGCTGTCCCAATGCTTTGTTTAAATTCAGTGTGGCTTATAGGAGCACAGTATGAATCAATAGTTAGTCTGTTACGCAAGTGGAAAGTATTTATTTCAAAGTTGTGGAAGCAGATTTTTAACAACTGATGAGGAAAAAAAAATGCCAGACAAATCTATACAATATTTCTGACATTGTTTTAACTTTCTTAATAAAAGAACTACGTCTGCTGTGATTGCTCATTGTCCAATCAAATATGCATTTAAAGACCCAAAGAGATAGAGAAATTCCATGGTGGCCATCATGGCCTGTGAACATAAATTTGAATGTTTGATAGCTTGTAGTGAGAAGTAATACCATTAAATGGTATAGATGAAAATGTAAATTAACTCAGGAAGATTGCATGCCTCTAGCCTTAAATGTCCTAAAAAATGTACATTAGGAAAAAAAAAAAGAAAACACAAAAAGGAAAATATATATTTTGGAAAAATAAGCACAGGAAGTCAGGAAATAAAAGCATAAAATTTTAGCACTGATGTCAAGTCTCCATGCATCTACTATGTACAGTTAACATGTCTGGTATTAAACAGTTTGCGAAATGTCAGCATTACCTTCCTGGAGAGTCACCGTTCTCATCAAACAAGATCATATCCCCAGAGACCCCGGTAAAGTTAGTCTTCATGAGGGATTCCAGGAGCTTTCGACCATCTATAGGCTTCATGGCATCACAGAGGCCCACATAGCCTGGGCACAGCGATATCTGCATGTTGTGAAGGCCATACGCCATCGAGTATATTGCATTGATTACAAAGCCCATCTTGGAGTCCTGAACGTGCTGTGTTCTCAGAGTCATCTGACCTGCCAGGGAACATCACAAAACGGGTGGTTAGTGCATGGGGCTGAAGGATGATCAGCTCTTCATACATCTGTCGGTGGGTTGATTATTAATGGTGGAAAAAGTCTTTTTAAGTGCCTTAAACACACAGATGCTCTTACTGATACACACGGTGGACATGTTAAAAAGAAAAAAAAATATTTGAAAGAAGAGATTCCTCTTATATGTTTTCCTACCCAGATGATGCCTTTCTCTGTGTAGCTCCTCTCACATATATTGTTTTTTGACTACCTCTCTTCCATGGGTTTTTTTAAAGTATGCATCACAAACATTACAATATAATGTTTTGGAGACTCTGGGAACTTCCCCCTGCTTGCAGAAATCTCTCCAAATCTTCAGAAATCTTTTGTTAAGGTAACAGAGGGTCTATTCTATAGTGACCTTGTAGACAATACTTTTGTTTCAGAGACATGAGAACCAATCCTGTGCAAACGGATTGACTTAGGCACAATTCCTTTACTGTTCCTGCGCTAATGTCCTACTTCTATGTCTCTTGCTGATTTCTATTTATGATACGAGGATGCAGTGCAGATGAATGCATTAAATGTCTACGAAGGGTTCGATGATGTGGGTTAGGCAATGACTCTGTTTAGCCAGAATTGGTTAACCTTATTTTGTTTGGCTTTTAAAACATGTCTGGATTTCTATTTTCTATTTAAGCTTCTGTGAAATGTACAATAAAAAGTCATTCAGCAGTACCCTGAAGGCCTTTCTCTTTATAACTCGGTGTTATTAATGACACAGATTCGCTGTGTTGGCAGCACCAGTCCAGCTAAGGAAGAGTAGGCTGGAGGTTTTTTGCCTCATATGTCAGCAGCAGAACTGCCAGCTGCACTCCAGCCACCAGTTCTTTAATACTGGGGAAGTGAGAAGAGTCAGAGATAAAGCAACTGCATCAATGGTGCTGGGAATTTGTCAGACACCTGGAAAGATTTGGCTCTGGAGGGAGAACAAACAAAGAGCTCTACTAGAACTTTTTCTCTCCTTTTATCAGTCAAGCAGCAAATTTTGGAAGCTAGGAGGTCCCATATGTGAGCAGCCAGGAGCAAAAGGAATGCAAATAACCCTTCATCCACTCTATGACAGTCTGCCTCCCAGAGGCATTGGCAAGTGGCTGAGATGGAGATTACTCCTGGCCTGTCTGAACTACAAGAGCAGCACAATGTGAGGAGGAATTTATGTCATGAAGAGACAGATGCACAGACAATTTTTTTTTAAAGAAATGAGGACTGATATATGACTGAAGGTGGCACTCATCTAGTTTAACAATATCTATCCAGAAAGTATGCATCCAGTCTGACATCTAAGCACCTTTTGTGGAGATGAGTAAGAATCTCCAGTTGGTGATCGAACCCATCATAGATGAGGAGTTCACAATACAAGCTTCCCTTTTCAGTGGTGAACAAGAATATCACCACACAGTTCTAATCACTAAAACATTTTTGAGTACTGAAAACATCAGGAAGGGTAGCTAAGATACATAGTTCAAACTGAAAATGATTGCGTAGAGGTCAGTAAGTTAATGAGGGGACTGAGAGACCTCTTTTTCCCTTCTGTTTCATATGGGGGCTGGCACTGCCAATTCCAGTCAACCTCAGGAGCAGCGATTAACACTTGGATAGTTAAGTGATATGAGCTTGAAATATCTGTAATGGAAAAAACCTTGGAAACAACACACAGCGTTGCTCATCTGTTCTGTTCTATCAAGGTATAGCTTTTTCCTAATTAAAAATAATAGGCATAAAAACTGCAGCAGTGGAGTACATGTAAAACCCATATTAATTGAAATTAAGTGGAAAATTGAACAAGCATATTACACTGCAATACACAAAACATGGTTTAACCAATTATTCATCCTCACAATTAACAGCTCACAAACCGTGCAGTTAATTATAGTAGCCATTAGAATGAAGCAGATTTGCATCAGCAGTAGTATTTATTATGAAACAATATTTCAGCTGCTTTATTGCGTATGATTGCTTAAAAAGGTAATAACTTTATTCTTACAGGAACAGTCTCCACTGAGCTTTGTGCTTCAATTTTATAGAATTATTATTCTGACTTTCTTTAAACATTGAACATCATTCAGTTCACCTGATGATTTGTAATGAGGCAGATTAGCTCTTCACAGAAGCTGCTGGCAATTGTCAATGGAATTGTGAGGGAATTAGCTGTTGTGAGAATTTTAATATACTTCCTGCAGCTGGAGAAAACATTTCCCCAAGATGCTAACTTGCTCACTTCACTATATAGGAACAAATCCAACCTGCCAAGCCTGACTCTTGGTTTTCAGTACTTCAAGACTCTGTAGTTAAGGCAACATCTCAAAAATGGAGACAGAAGAAACTTTTTGTTCTTTAATATGTCATAAAAGAGTCTTAAAAAAATGACAGTATTAAAAAATAGTTAAGTTTGACAATGATTTTCAATTCGTTTTGCAGAGTTCTTAGGTACGTCAGATTTGAAGCGTGTAAGTAGCTGTATTTACCTCAGTGATTCTACAATTGGTTCTAAGAGAATGCTAAATATACAAGCTAAAAGGGGGTCTCTCAGCCAGAAACAAAAAAGCAAAAATACTTTAAAATTATCTCTGAAACAAGTATGATTTAGGTAGGCTTAAACATGTTGTTCACCTCAGTGTTAGTGTCTATTTTTCTTGCTGGAACTCAAACACATACTCTTAAATTCATCCATGAGCACTGAATTCAGTCAAGAACCTTTTATGACACAGAGTTATCATGAGACAGAGAGGTGGCATGGATTATTTTAATGATGATAACACCAGTAATGTTCTATGGAATTTACTTTACCAATTAATCTCTTAATCAAGAACAATGAAAGAATCTAATAGAAGTTGAGTTCCTACAGAATTACCAGGGAAAGAATAAATATCCACAGATTTAACCGATATGCTTGTTTATAATATCCATAGTAGAACTCTTTTCTATTAAAGTGAAAAATTCCCATTACTATAAAAGACCTGTTTTTCTCCATCACGTACATGAGAAAAAGTTACAAAGAAGGAAATAAAAACACCTTGCTTTCCTCTGGGCTGGGAAAAGCCAGTGTGATGTCATTTAATGTTGGCATGTAGGGATAAGCAGGACACGTCCACAATAATGTTTTAGTTCAGTTTAGATGATGGCTTTCAAAGTCAGTCTCCAGATAATTCCTGCTCATGGTGCTTTGCTTTGAGCTCGGTGTCACAGGTTTGGAGCAATATATCAAATTTCTTTCAAAAGACACTAAACCAGATAAAATACCCCAGGAAATCAGAGATAAAGTGCCCCAGGAAAGCACCTAATGCATCACAACTGCAAATGGGTGTTTAAAACCTAGGACCAGGCTGCAGCCTGTTTAGAGTAAACCTTCACTGAGCTGTGAATCTTTCTTGGCCCACAGAGTTTGGAATCAGACTCAATAACACTCCCAGGATGCTGCAGACAGCACGTGTTGGAGGTACAGATGTGATAATGTGCATGCGCCAGGTACAAAACTGCATTTCATAGGTCTCCAGATGATTCTAACTGCAATTTTGACAGGCTTAAGTACTTTTTTTTCTGTGGTAGGGCTAGGCAATTTCTTCAGGACATAGTTCATTTTCTCACAAACAGTGTTTGGAATAATAACCTATTTATGAAACTATGTTGAATTTGGTGATTATGTCCAATTGAATATAGAAAATAATAAGTACTGCAGTACCTTAGAACCAATAAATATTAACACTGTATCATGATAATTACTACAGAAATAAAAAAAAAATTGTCTCTTGAAATCTAACGTGCACAAGGCAATGGAAGAATGCAGGGTGAATCAAATCATATCTAATGAGAGAAGTGACACAGTACTTGCAATCAATCATATATGATCAGGCATTGTGGAATTCTCTGAGGAATGAGGGAATCTCCATGGTTAGAGGACAGGTACCTCAATTCTGTTCTGTCTATTCCCTTATCTTTCTTGTCCAAGTAATTTTGGTAAGTAAATAGGGGCTTATTCTATTATTCCAAGCTGCAAGATCATGAGGCAGTTCCAGATTTGAAGGCACGCAACGATTTCTGTCTACAAAATATTATATAGATGAATCCTGCCCCTTCTTTGCCAAATCTGATAAACCATCCATCCTTCAGTTTCCCAGCTAATATTTCCTTTCTACTACTTTTTAACTACCATCTTTCTTTAGACTAAATATTCCTCAGGAAGAAGACTACTTTTCCTTATCTTCCTGTTTTGCCTTTGCTTAATGCAACGGGCTTGTTATTGACTGAGTTTTTAGATGCTATGGTGCTATCTCTGAAATGAAATTAAAATTATCCTGCATTTCATAGGAAATACACAAAAGTACATAAATATTTATTCTATAGATCATTTCTGAATCTATATATACAGGATTCAGGTGAGCCTTTATGATACAGTTAAATGCATTAAATAGCAGTTTTCGAATTTGCTGTCACTGTAGTAGGTGGCTAATATCAATGGGTTTTTTTCCTGTTTAAAAAACATATTCTATATAGCTGAACATATAGATATGGATGTGCTCGAGTGGGTCCAGAGGAGTGTCACAAAGATAATCAGGGGGGCTGGAGCACCTCTCCTGTAGGAGAGGCTGAAAGAGTTGGGATTGTTCAGCCTGGAGAAGAGAAGGCTCTAGGGAGACCTTACTGTAGCCTTCCAGTACTTAAGAGGGCCTACAAGAAAGATGAGGGACTCTTTATCAGGGAGTGTAGTGATAGAACAAGAGGTAACAGTTTCAAACTGAAAGAGGGTAGATTTAATTTAGACAGTAGAAGGAAATTCTTTACTGTGAGGGTGGTGAGACACTGGAACAGATTGCCCAGAGAAGTTGTGGATGTCACATCACTGGAAGTGTTTGACGTCAGGTTGGATGGGACTGGTCTTGTGGAAGGTGTCCTCACCCGTGGCAGGAGGCTTTGAACTAGATGATCTTTAAGGTCCCTTCCAACCCAAAGGATTCTATGATTCTATGATTTTTTTCTGTACGTTCCCAGCTTTATTATAGGGTTGTGACTATACCAAGGATAAAGAACAGTATGAGAATGATATAAACTCATAGCATCATAAATCTACACCTTTTCTACCTACACTGCTGAGAGTGACCTAGTTTAGGATGCTCCAGCAATACTACAGCAGTGGAGTCTGTGAGCACGAACCTCGGAGGTTATGTGTGGAGCTGGACAGAGATAACTCCAAAAGCAGCCTTGAAACGAAGATTAACTGCTCAGAGACAGCCCAGTGCTAAACTCCTAATCCAAATGTGTTATTTTCTGTTGTCACTTCTCCAAAACACAAATATGTAGATGACGGAAAAGAAACATGTTCTTTCACCAAGAAAGTGATTCCAACTGGCAACGCTGAATTTCTTCGATCTATTTAAAAACAATTAGTGTACTCATGGGCACCGAGCCAAGAAAGCACTTAAGGGCGCTCATAGTCCCAGTGCAACGTGAGCCGGTTCTCAGCACAGGCGATGCTGAGCTGTTTCCCGCGTTCCCCCGGCAGCGCCGAGCCCCCGTTTCGGGCCCGGCCGCGCCGGCCTCTGGCTCCCCCTCGTGGAAGCGGCACCGGGCCGGAGGGTGGGCGGGAAGCTGCTGGCGCCGGCTGAGAGCAGGGCTGGTGGGGCTAATTAATGCAATCACCCTCTCAAATCCGTCCCTCTCCCCCAACCCCAATATGGAAAACAAACAAACAAACAAACGAACGGAAAAAAAACCCCACAAACCAAAACAAAGTCCAATATTGCCTTTCCAGTACTTAGCAAGCAAATAAACAGAAAATATTCTTCAATAAAATCCATTATTTTATGGATTTTTGATGTAAAAACTATCATCTCTCTTATTTTTCCTACTTTTTACCCTCAAGGAAGATGAAAGAGAATTTTTTTCTGTTTGCCAGCTGGTGACATTACAAAGCCTCATCAAGCAGGGATGTTAAAGAGTGAAAAATTACCATGGTTCAATATGCTTTTTCTGCATTCTAACTTTTCCAAAGCTGAGAATGCTTTGAATTTTTAAGAACAGAGAAAAGGGAAAAAGAACAGTGAAAATACTTTACATTCCAGGCGGCCCCCTTTTATTTCATTCTCTGAGGAGAAACAAAAGAATGAAATATGAGACAGAATATGGGAGAATTCTTTTTTTTTTAAAAAGTGCAGAGCAGTTTTTAATTTTGCTATGCAATGAGTTTAACATCGAAATAATGGAAAATGGGTAATGTTTAATGTCTTTTACTTTAAAATTTCTCAGTGATCAAAAAGTTGTTTATGACAGAATCTTAGGAGACAATGCAGAGGAAACCAGAAATATAACCTACAGACTTCAGCTGTCTCATAATGTTTCCCCATGAGCAATTCATACATTAGTTTCTATGTAGTTTCCATGTATATCATTACATACTTCATCGATTCTTTGGGCTAATTTCTGTTTTTAGAGAAAGGAGTTGACAGAAATGAGCTCTAGTTTTGCTAGCAAATATGTCTCACATTCACTTTCTGTTAGCAGTGCTTGAAGCTTGAGCCCACCAGCAAACATGGGTATTTCCCCCTTTTTTTTCCTTTGTCTTAGTGAGTATCTCAAAAACAAATCAGGACAACAGGCTAATCTTTGAAACGAAGACATGGTAGGGCCTGTCTGCTGCAGAATATGATGCATGACTGCTTAGGTCTGTCAGAAGTCCATCCTGTCACAGTCATGCTTCTTGGGAACACATCAGTAACCATCCATGGATGTGTGTGTCCTGGATGGCATATCTCTAAGTCAGGCATCCAAGAAACATGCATGTGTCTTCAGGGAAGAAATGAATGGAGTCTTACAAAATAGAGGAAAGTTGTACATATGAACCAAAGTAAACCATGGTGTTAAAACCTAATTAAGTTATCACTGTTTAAAGGTACAGAAAAAAACAAACCCTTTTCCAAAATCTGTCATCAGTACTTTCTCTTAAAGTAATGTGAAAGAAAAAAAGTAACTTTCAGCCTTCTTACTTGTAAGGCTTCAGGTGTATTTTTCAGCTAAAAAATAAAATGTAATAGTTTGTATATTTATTTATTTTCCTAATTTAATTTCTTACAGGCTCTTGGGTTGAAGAAGAGACATATTTTCTGCTCTATGGGAAATTTCATGTAGTTCTAATGCCTTTTGCATTCAAAATGAATACAAAAGCTCAAGATTGAATTTGATCTTTGCTGAAAAAGAAATTCTGAGACAAAACAAGAGATTTGGCAACACTGAAAAATGTCATTTTGATGCTGAGGCAAAAAACACAGCATAACACTGAAAGAATGTAAAAGCAAATTATAGACTTGAAACAAAACACTTCAGTGTTATTGAAATGAGAAAACAAAAAATGACTCATTTCAATTATTTTCTTTCAGTGTGTGTCATTGAATGAACATGCTGCTATGGAACATTTTGCAAATTCAACAAGCAAATTTCTTCCAGTGCAATCCACTCACCAAATGTTTTGACCAACTCTAACTTTTACTTCTTGCAACTGAAAGCCAATACCGGCACTGTTACACTTTATGTGATATTTATCACTAAAATGTTACATGTGAGAAAAAATGACTGAGGGACCAAATTCAGCGTCCTAAAATGCAGAGAGGGCTTTCAAAAGATTTTTTACAAGTAGGTACATAGTTGACTTTGGTGTTTTATGTCTAAGCCTGCATGAGTAAAGCATATTCAGAGTTCTCACAAATCTGACTAGATGTTGACCTATATCCTTAGATGCCTACAAACTGGTAAAAGGCTGGCTTCCAACTACTTCAGGTTGAGTGAAATCAGCAAAAAGAGTAACTGTAATAGTAAGTCCTGGGAGAAGGTAAGTAAATAGGTATCTACTTCATATAATTTCCTTAACAATATTGCTAACCCTTCACCTTCTACAGAATTCAATTTCTTTGGTCATAAATTGCAATGAAACACAACTGCTAAAGATGCAAAAGCACATTAAATGTTGACATAAAACTTTCTGTACTTGCAAACATGCTTATACAAAGCATTTGAATCTATATAGGAAGTCAAACTGCTGAGACAAAAGAATGACAGGAGCTACTCCAATTCATCCATCTAAGAAGAAATATATATAATCTGAATATATTTAATTATAATTTACTTTTATTCTTAAGGCTGGAGAGGCATGAAGTACCTATAAAATGGTATTTATCTCTTCCAGATAGTTTGCGAAGTTCAGAAAGACGGTGAGAAAAGGAATTATCATATAAAGAATTAAACCACCATAGCATGCCATATCATGAAATATGTCCAATATGTGGAAGGAGGAAGGCAGGGAGCATAAAGTGAAGGAAAAATAAGTGTAACTTTGTAATCAGATTTTGAAGGAGTTTGATGAATTCTGTAACATCAGTGAGAAGATCAAAGTTATTCAAGAGTTTGAGCTACAGGTGTGTTAAAATTAGAATCAATGTATATCAAAAAGTCTTTCAAATAGACATAACAGAGCATATAGTAATTTTAGTGCCACACTGCCTCTTTCTCTGCGTAAAAAAAAGTAGTAACAGGGATGTGTAGGCTACTGGTTCAGAATATTTCAGGCTTCTAGAAAATTCAGATCTAGATCTATGCTTTACAGCTGACCAGCCTTTGGAAATTTCTGCACCTGACCCAGCATCACTGTAAAAGTTGTGATAAGCTGTGCTTGAGCTCCAGATCTGAAATGTGGGCCATAAAAATGAGGGCTGTACCATCCTCCAGCTTGCCAGTGCCCATGCATGAGCCATATCAAGCACCAAACTGAATGACAGACAGGATGTATTTAGGATAATTAAAATGCCCTTTAATTCATTGTTTTAAAAACAGAAATTCATTTAAACTTAATTTGTTTTGTTTTGTTTTCATTTACAATCAAAAAATAAAAATGTAGGAATGCTAAGTTTAGGGAATATAAGATTTAAATGTGACACATTCCTTGAAATACAGAAAATAGCCTTCTGTTCTGACAGCACTTATCTTTTTTATTGGCTGAGTTCTGATTAAACCAACTTTGACACTTGAGTTTACGTTTTATGAACAGATTACTAGCATGCTGCTGTGCAAAGACTAGGCAGTCATGCTTTATTCTTTAGTTCTATCTGGAAACCCCAAAGGACCATTTGTTAAACCAAACTTCTGCTCAGCTGAAACCGTGGGACTCTCTCTGGGTCATATTGACCTCATTAAAAGTAGCTGGAGCTGAATGAGATTCGGCAAACAGGCAGATAATTTTTGCATATACATTTTACACGACCTCCTTCACCTTGACCTGCAAAACCTTACTTGTATTTATCCCAAATCTGTATCTATGGGCTGAGGCCAATCATACAGGCTTCAACAAGGCCACAGCAACCCCATGCAATGCTACAGGCCTAGGGCTCTGGCTAGAAAGCTGCCCAGTAGAAAGGGACCTCGAGGTGTTGATCAACAGCTGGTTGAAAATGAGCCATCAGTGTGCCCAGGTGGCCAAGACGACCAATGGCATCCTGTTCTGTATCAGGAATAGTGTGGCCAGCAGGACTAGAGAAGTGATTGTCCCACTGTAATCAGCATTGATGAGGCCTCACCTTGAGTACTGTGTTCTGTTTTGGGTGCTGCAGTATATGAAAGACATCGAGGAGCTAGAGCAGGTCCAGAGAAGGGCAACGAAGCTGGTGATGGGTCTTAATAAGTCTTATGAGGAACGCCCAAGGGAGCTGGAGTTGTTTAGTCTGAAGAAAATGAGGCTGAGGGGAGATTTTATCACTCTACAACTACCTAAAAGGAGGTTGTAGAGAGGTGGGTGTTGATATTTCCTCACAAGTCACAACTGATAGGACAAGGCAAAATGACATCAAGTTACACCAGAGGAGGTTTAGGTTGGACATTAGGAAAAACATCTATACCAAAAGGGTTATCAAAGACTGGAACAGGCTGTCCAGGGAAGTGGTTGAATTGCCATGCCTGAATGTATTTTAAAACCATCCAGATATGGTGCTCAAGGATATGGTGTAGTAGTGGCACTGGTAGAGTAGATAATGGTTGGACTTGATGATCTTAAAGGGCTCTTTCAACCATAGTGATTCTGTGATTCTGTGTAATCTTTCTTTCTGAGATAAATTCTCCACTCTTAATCCTGTTCTTAATTGCTTGGAGATATACTGGTCATCCTTCTTCTATGGCAATTTGTTGCGTCCTTGGAAAAAGTGTTTTTACCTCAAAGAAGCCACATGGTTAAATCATGAATGTAATATTTGAATTTCTGCTAAGACCCATTCAGAATGCTGCTGCAAATGTCTTTTTCCCCTGTTCATCACTTGGAGTATGTTCTTCTGATTTACAAACCCTGCCACTGGCTCCTTACTCCCAATCATGTCAGACATAAGTTGCTTTCCTCACTTTCAGTGCCCTCTATGCCCTGTCTGTGGTTGACCTTTGCCTGTGATTACCCAACCTCCATAATTTCCCTTTCTGTTTTCTACCTCCTTGCTTTGAAACCTAGTATTTAATGTCAGGACCCTGCTATGAGTACCTGCACAAATGCCCCATCACCTGCCTTCAAATTCTTGATTCTATTGATCCTTTACATGAAACTCGGGTTTTTTCTGAAGACGGTAACAACTACCAGTCAAACTTAGATATTGTACTGCTTGGTCAGCATCAGTCTCTATTTATTTGTTCTTTCTTGTCTTACATCGTGGACACGTGGAATGCATATCCTAGTTCGGCTCTGTGTTAAGTAACACCTTAGAAAATGCTATTCCATCCATGTCTCTGGCTTTAAACAGTGTGGGAAAAGTAAGATCACTTCACAACAGAGGCAAAGGGATTCATTTAACAGACTGATAAATGCTGTAGATGTTTCTACTCCTGATGACTTTGAAGAGTTGACTTTTTCCACTAACGTCAATTGACTCTGAGTTTCACAACGTACTTTGCTTGCATCGTGTTTTGTTTCTGCTCTGTCTTAAGATGGATTGGTAAAACACCCTTACTAGGAGGAAAACGTACTAGGAATTTGAGTCACTTGTCTGTAAGAAAGCAAGCATATACACACACCTAGTCTTCAAAGGTCCTAAGACAATCAATACTAAAGGATTGGATTAGCCTTTTATGACCTGAAGATGGTTATTGAGTGGAGTTACCCATCTGGATCAACTTACACACCTATTTATGAACTTTATTGAATTGTGGCCTTAGATAATAAAAAAATACCTGACTGGCGCCAGAGGGGAAGCCAAATTCAATTCATGTAAAATCCCTAGTGTTCAGAGACCATTACATGTCTCCTTTTAAAGACACATTTTAAATTCCGTAGTCTGTCTCTTGGTGTTCAGAGGTGGCTTGTAGCAGCTGTCATGTGACATGGAACTGATTACACTGAAAATCAAGTCAGGTAAGTCTGCAAATCTCTCACTTTCTGTAGTGCTGCAACTGGGCAGAAAATCAATGTATTTAGCAACAGCAATGACACCCCTTTGGATTAAATGTGTTCAAATCTGCAAATGAAATGTGGACTTAATGCTATAATTTTCATCTCACTGTGAACTAAGTGTATGTGAAGGTTTGGAGACTTCTTAGTGCTTGATAGAAATGAATGGAGAAAAAAATATTTTGGATTGTTTTTTGGATTCTCTTTATTTGGCTGATTTCAGAGTTTCATTATGCATATCTTACTAAATCTTGTCTGCATTTCATACTAATACCTGCTTGGCACTGTCTATGGATAGTTTATATTAAAAAAATGAAAAAACAAACCAAAACAAACCCCTCACAAGCCACTGGACCTGTTTTCATTGACTTATGACTTCATGTGTTTTCTGTCATGGAGGTAAAGTTGGCCTACCATTTCACTAGGGATTAATAAAGTAAATACAAGGCTTAAAACAACTACATTCCTACCTGAGGTACAGGTAAAGTCAATTATCTATTCAGATTTCAGCCTTATCTCCTTGTGCTTATTATTTTGCTATTTAAATAAGTTATTTATACTGTTAACCATTACTTATTTTTTGATGCTAGTATGACCAGGTTGTGGAGACTAACTCAATTTTTTCCGCTAAAGTAATGGTTATTGCTTTCTATATAGGCACCTCCATTTAATAATGACCTCATCTATCAACAACTGCTGAAGAAAATTGACATTAAGTAAATCAGCATGTCATCTTCCTGGCCAATCTTTGAATTTACTTTATATGAATTTTGACAGATGGTCCAGATCAAAATCAGAACTATAAAATGAAGTAACATGATGACTAACAACTTCCTGTGTGAAAACTCTGATTAAATGGGCAGTTTTAATTGATTGTTGTGGTTAATGTTGTTAATCTGGGGAACTCCCCCACTGAATTAACATATTCTGCCCTACAGCAACAAGAAAGAATTAAAGCTATTGTAATCTGATGTTCATTCTTTTATTATAGCCATCATGGCCCAGCACTGCATATAACGATAAAGCAGAAGGAAAAGATATTAGAACAATCTATCTGGGAAATTAGTCCTTTTTTCTCTTCATGATTAGCAAATCGGCAGATTGCAATTCTTGCACATTTGTGTGTTTAACATTCTTAGGGTTTAGGACTCTATTTGAGCTGTGGCTCATTCAGGATCTCTTTGTGGGAAACCTTCCAGCGATAAATGCGGTTCAAACCTAGCTATTCAAGCTTTATGACTTAGTTGTCTCATATCCATGACTGGGTGGTTTCATGTCTAAAATAACATCTCCCTGCACTCCCGAGAACTTTTTTTCTGGTGACGAATCGTATTTTGACACTATAAAAGACTCTGTAGGCACCTACATTTTACAGTTCCTGATCTTTCATATGAAATAGAAATTAGATTCTCCCAGTGTCGGTAAAAAGTGGAAAAAAAAAATAACTCAGAAAAGTCAAGATGAAATGTCATTGCTAACAGAGCACAGTGATAGAAACCAGGTCTTCATTAGCCTGTATCCAGCCGCGCCCACTGTACTGACACATCAAGAAAAAGATCTGCATTATTATGGGAAAATCAATGAAGTTTACTGCTCAATATGCAGTATCTGTCAATAGTGCAAATAAAACCTGTGTCAGGCTGTGTTGAAAGGGTAGTAGAATAAAAATAATGGAGAAAAGTCAGCTGAATGTTGAAGATGTACACTGATATTCACTAGATTCAATTTCCTTCTTAGCAACAACCTTCTACAGCCTTCCTCAAATCAAAAGGAAGACTTATGAATGTTAAGTGTGATTTAGGCAGGTTTTTTTGTTGTGCAAATCCAAGACTTTAATCCTTAGAGCCATTTCTTGGTCTCATGGATGTGTAGAAGATACTGACATTTTAAGAGGGAATGTCCCTTGAGGCTTAAAGCTGTGGTTGAGCTAATGTCCAGCATGACATCACCTTATGCTCCGGCACCAGTGGGATGCCCATTGTCTTAGTACTGCTTGCCATCTCACAATATAAAGAACAAATAACAAGTAATAATAATAACAATAATAATACATATAAAAAAACAAAACCATGAACAAAGAAGCAAAAAAACCACAGAAAAACGCACCACATCTCTCTGAGGAAACGAATTTTTACTACTGTTTTGCAAAAGTGACAAAATGTTGTGGCAGGTTTTGCTAATATCAGTACAATTTAATGAAAAAGATCAGACCAAAATGGAATTTCCTGCAATGATTCATGGCTGAAAGAAAACCTACTGAAATCTTTCAAACCAGCTAGTCTTCTATCTGAAGTACAGAAATAATCATCATTACCAGTATGGATTTCAGATTACTTTTAGTATACTCTTTCCTGTGAGCTGAAGCAACATGATTAGCCCTGTTTCAGAAAAGAGGAGTTGAATTTTGAATTAGAACATTTTCTGAAAGTGTTTAGGTACCTATGAAAGTAGAGTAGCATCAAGATCTTCAAATACAGAGAAGAGTTAGGTACTGAGACAGTATTTGTTTCTTCAGAGATTTGAATACTTTTAAAATTGTGGTTGTCATCATTTTGGAAAGAGCAAGAATTGCAGTTCCAGCCTCCTTCCCTTCAGACCCACTCACTATTCCATCAGATTAGGTTGCATAAGTCCAGTGTGAGCTGTGTACACCACACCTTCAGTTACATACAGTAGAAGTATTAAATTCACTTACTTGTGCAAGTCTTGTTGTATTTAGGGTTCTCTTGAGGAAACCCCTCCAACCGGCACTGGAACCTGTGCTGCCAAAATTCCTGAAACCATGGATTTCGGTGATTGGTTTCTGGCCGAAGCTGTAGGTAGTAATCATCAAACCATTTCACATCAGGAGACTGGAGCTTGATCGTTATTCCACCGACAGCTTCACGCTGATATCCTTCTGTCACGTCGTACCTGTCTGCCCAGCCATCACTGCAAGGATAAATGAAAAAGAGACAACATTAACCATTCAAAGGAATAAGAACTTTCTTTAAAATTTGGAGCCTAAGAGCATGCAGCCACATGTGCAATTCTGAGTGGAGTTTAGTAAAGCAGCTGTAAAACTTCTAGTAGAAGAATTCAGTATTATCTTTTTCCTTATGTTTGCCTGTCACTGGCACCTTCTACTTAGATGATATATTCTTCATCCTTCACTTCAGGTAATTGAAACAATACCTAAAACCACAGATCCTGAAATCTGCCATGTACAACCACATCTCTAATTTGCGTTAAGCATCGCTGAGCTCTGGGGAGAAAATCTTGGATTCAGTGTTTTACTGACACTGGGCTGACACTACTCTTATGTGAAAAGAGGTGGCCTTGCAGACAGGACCCCTTACAGTGCAAAGGGCAAGACTGTGTTGTAGACCATGCCTATACTGAACAACGGAGCATGGAACAAAGAGCCAGAAATAAATTTTGAAGGGGCTGAAACTGCTCAAGCAGAAATACCAGCTCAGAGCTCAGATGATGAGGCAGCATAGCATTGCATCTGAAGCAATAAATCCTCTCTGTAGACATGACTAGTGGATCTGGGCAGATCATTGTGCAGATCCACGCGTTGCTCCTGTTTCTTGGTGGGGTGTTACAGAGTTGTGTGACACATGCACAAACTTTTAATCCCCTTCTGTTAGCTTTTCTGCTTGCAACACTCTGACCACAAATAGCCAGAAGTGACTGAGAACTCAAATCAAACAAAATGTGACAAACTTCTCAGGGTAATTCCCCTCTCTACACTGTCACGATGTATTTTCTTGGAAGTACTGACATTTATAAAGTTCCACTCAACTCTGCTAAAAATGTACGTATGTCATTAGAGCATTGTAGATTTCTGCTGCTTTATTATGAACATATTACAGTTTTTCAAAAGCCCCTGGTATTACAGTTAGAGAACTGTAGAAGAATCTCAAATGGGTATGGGCTTTTTTTCCTCTAAAAAGACACTCATGTTAATGACTGTAGAGAGCACTTTTAAATCTTAGAAGTCAAATAGCTGAAGGATAAAAAAAAAGGTACTTTGTCTTATTTTAAAACTTCATCGGTTGCTTAAAGCCAGTCTGAACTATCTGAAGTTACTCATACTGCTCAAATAGCTGAAGGATTTTATCTGTGTGCTTCTGTGTTTATCTGTGTGTTTCTGTGCTCCTATATTGCAGAACCTGCAGCAACCCTCCTGCAGTCACTTGGTCCCCAGAACATTCCTTGTTGGGGACTCATCTGTCCTCACACAGTGCAGAAGTCAAAGCTCCTTCTGCACAAGACAGTTTTCACTGCAGCCTGGACTCTTGACTACATCTTATTAGCGCAGCTGCATTGTCAATAAATAGCACCATCACCAGGGGCAAAAATAGTATCTAGTGCCTAGAATGAAAATGAAAGTACTGTTAAACATGCCTCAGATATCAAATGCACTATATTACTCAGCACAAAAGAGTAGAATATGCCTTCATGAAAGGAAAAAATATGAGCACTGGTGTTCAACACTTGGAATATTTACCTACAAATTTAGATTCAATTAGGGATTAACACAGGTGCTAATGTTCCCAACCACACTCAGGAGCCCAGTACAAGCAAACACTCTCCACTTTACACCAAGAGTATGTACTGGATGGAGATTTAGAACCATTTATGGGTTTTTTTTGTGATAAAAATCACAGAAGGTATATTAAATTTATGAGCAATTTAAGCTTTTCTTTGAAGAATTCATCTTAATCTTTGGCAAGTTTTTAAGTAGTTTTATTCATTCTCGTAAAATCTGATAGGTTTTATGAATACAGGAAGTTATAGGTTTTCTGTTGTGTATGTTTTGGAGTATTTTTTAGAACTGAATAAAATTTAAGAGAATTAAAGTTCTGCTGTCAGTATCCCCGGTTTATGAGATGTCTCAACTTAGAAAAAACCTGCTTTCTAGTAATTATTTCTTGAAATTATCTACAATTTTTTTGAGGAATAGATTTATAGATCTAATCCAGCAGTGTTATAAAATTTATAGTATTACTTTCTGAACAGTTGTCCCCTCTAATAAGATTTACAATAGAGATATCATTTTATAACTATATTTATAACTATTACATAGCCCTTCTCAACTTTTCCACAGAAGGGCTTCTTAATTCAACAGACCTGCTTTTCATTCAAATAAATATTTCAGCTTAACTTCTTGGGTGTCACCATTTAGAGTTCAGGGCAAACCCCACAGAGCAGAACTCCTGCGGGCCTCCTCTCCCCCTCCCCCTTCCCTCCAAGGGAAGATACAAAGGGAAATGAGGAAGGAAATGCCTCACACGAAATTGGAAGTTAAGACTATGAACAAAATTTAATAGGTAACAGACAAACAGGGAGAAGAAAATATTAACGGAAAGGGGATATAAAAAAAAAAATATACAAAACCAGTCCTGGGATGGTGATGGATTGTGCAGAGCACGTGGAGCCAGGCCTCGCAGAGCTAGATTGCGGTCCCAGCAGCAGCATAGTCCCAGGGAGAGAGAAACCCT
>VWZK01018682.1:0-40551 GCA_013396935.1 Baryphthengus martii | reverse complement strand
CAGTTTGTTAACTCTTAAACCACAACATTGGGCAAAAAGCTTTTAAGAGTGTCATATAAAAGATGTTCTCAAAGTGTGTGTTGTTGAGACAACAATGTAGAGATAACAAAGCCTCACACAGACAAGGTAATGAAACAAATGCTAAACTAATATCTAAAGAACATTGAAAACAGAGTAGGAAAACAAGCTTGCATGAATCTAAAAAACACCAGTAATGTGTGTTACTCACTCTTAGCACCCACAGCAGAGCAAAATATTTGTTGAACACTGATGACAGGATGATATAGATGTATTTGGGATGTTAGGCCTGTGACATAATCTGAACTCAGTAAGGGGTGTGAAGATGAGGGAGAATGGGACTAGCAAGATACCCGCTTATTTTCATAGTCCTTTCTGTCCCTCCTTAGATCTTCTTTCTTCTCCTAATGGCATAATATTGCTGTAGTAGCTGACAATATCATTGTACTCCACTGGTGGCTGCATTATGAAAGGTTTAAAAATGGTATTTCTCTCTGCTAAAATCTACTTGTTCAACTGAAGAAAGGTATTCTGGCACCAGAAATTGGCTGTGACAAGGAGCTTCAAATGAAGTCCATTATAATCTCCACTCATAGAAGTGGCAAGGTGCATAGGTTACCCTTAATGCACTGCAGGACTGCGTGCTGGTAAGAGAAACAGTTCTTATGTTAGCAGTGGGTTGTATAGGATGTTTATTTGAACAAGTGGTTAAGGACAGCTTCTTCACAGGTAGTAAAGTAAATCCAGGTGAACAGCATTCCAGTAATGATTATGAGTCCAAAACAAAGTAAACAGCATATGAATGTCCTTAACAGATCACTACACATGTTCATTTTTTCTCCCTTGCATGGACACTGTGCTTTCCAATTTTATTCTAATTAGTTGATTAGATGATTCCGATTATTAGAGATAGGTAGGATTGCTTTTTAACCAATGGGCAAATGTCCTTAAAGTGATCTCACCAGCCTTAAAGATAGAGTTGCAAGTGAAGAAACCTTGCTGTGCAAGAAATCAGTAGTTGCACAGCTGCAGAATCAAAAGTAAAAGCCCCTTGCTGAGATATCTGTCATATGTATGCAGTATTTCATATGTCTCATTCATCATCCTGCCAGGGTAGAAAGCTGCAAACAAGGTAAGAGGACTATGACGTATGAAGATCTGGCTGTCAGACTAATGTCTGGTGCATTTGCCTTAAAGGCTAGTGGTATGATGCAGAATAATAACCATACTGTATCAAACAAAATATATAATTGCTAACGATGTTTCTGAAAAACAAACAAAAAAAAAAAGAAAGAAAGAAAATAACATTGAAGAAAATTCTTGCCCGCCAAAGAAAATAAGGAATCATAGAAGGAAAGAAAAAGGGAAAAGTGGCTTTTGCTATTTTGGCACTAGGAGGAGATGAACTTGAAATAACATGGCCATTATCGTTATGTTGTTTATCTGTTATTAGACCTTATTTGTGTGTGTACAATTTCCCAGCTACCAATTTTTAAAGGATATGGCAGGGTGATGGAGATTTTAGTGAAAAAAATATCCTTCAGCAAGTAGAGAATTGTTAAAGGTTTGTTCAGTTTAATCATAGTAAATCACAGCTCTGTTTCATATCACAGAAAGACTCCAATAGAGGACACAACAGAGGCACCGATATTTACGAAATCTATTAATAAATAAATGTAACAATGAATAAATATAAGCACAATAAAATAATCCGCTGTTTTAGATCATTACTGTACATAGTTACTTTTAAACATCTGAACAGAAAAGTAGAGGCAAATGAGACCCTATTTAAATGACCTCGCTGCACAACTGTGATCACAGATCATGAACACCCTGCTCGCTTCCTCCCCCACAAATCTGGATGATGATGGGGGGGAATAAATCTTCAAACTCCTCTAGCTGAGCATACTTGAACAAGTAGGACTGTCACTGTAGGTCCAATATGTATTGTTGTACCATATGTATGAAGAAGATAGAGGTGCAGGCTTTCTAGGATTATGTTTGCTATGGTAAAATGTGAAAAACTCACATGTGGGTTCCTGAATTTTCCGTGTTTTCTCCTTTCCCATCTTCAATGTGAAATAGCCAGCACCAATAAAAGCTTCACCAGATGGGTGACATTGTTATGCAGACTTCGGTTCACTTTGCCAATCACATACAAGGATTGTGGGAGGAAGAAAAAGCAATCTTTGACAATGAAGTGTTGATACCCAAGAAAGACGAAATGTAGGACTGAATCTGTTATAAAGAAATCTCCATCTGTTTGAATGAAGTCTTTGTTTCTTCTGGAAAGAATCAACATGGAGGGAGGAGAACACTCAAGTGAAGAGCATTATAGGAGCAAGCTCATGCTGAAGCATTATGATGAGGTTATCAGAAAGGCACTTACTGACTATAAAGACCATTCAACATGCATGATGGTGATAGCTGCTTTGGGCTTATACAGTGCAGTTTAGAAATTGCTAGCCCTCCTGAAAGACATTTGCAAAAAGGTGAAGTTAGTCATTCCCTGTCAATAGTGAACTAAGCATTTAATTCCACAAGAGGTGTTCAAAAAGACAAGATGGACAATTCTCTGAGAGCACTCCACATCTACTTGGTAAGTACCATGATGATCAACAACATGGAGTATGCAACTGATGTCAATCTGCTTATCAGGGATAACAGGGACTTGCAGATCTGATTGACACCTACGAGAACAGTGAATTCCTAGAGTTGCACATCACTGTAAACAGGAAAAGGGAAGAGAACTACTGCCAGCATAAACTCATTAAGAGAATGTGGAAAACTTAATTTTATGGAAGGATTTGTGTGAGACAATAATTGCTCAGAAGAGATCATAAATAAATAATGTAAAAAAAGATTTCATGGGTTAAGAAAAATCAGGCAAATGGAGCAGGAAGGAGATGCTACCTCATGCATCAAGGTTTCATTCACATGTTCAAAGATGCAGAACATAGAAGGAATTAGGGCCATTGATTACTGGTCATGGTTAGAAATGACTACTATATGGTCCCTCCTATGATAAGTGTCTGGGTAAAGTCATCAAATCTGGAAGATAATGTGGAGAAATTTTTTTGTGTGCTGCCACCAGAGCATTCTCCAAAGCAATTACTGATAATGAGAGACATGATTTAGCAGCAACTTGGCAGTGCTAGATTAACGGTTGGACTTGATGATCTTTAGGGTTTCTTCCAACCAAAATGGTGTTATGATTCTATCATTCTATGAGAAGTAGGAGAGTGCAGTAATTTGTCTATCAAATTCTTGGAAAGCCTAGGTGACACCACTTGCATACAGGTTGTACCTAGTCACAGGAAAGAGAAGGCTTTTTAGTAGGTGAGAACTGCTCAAAATGATTAAGACAAAAGGCAAATTGAGTAAGAACAACAATGAAAAATAGAATCTGTGACTTCTAAAAGAGCAAAGAGGAAAAATAGCAGACTAGAAAGCAAACTAGACACTAAACCTAGGAGATGTTAAGGTTAGATCTCTTATAAGGAATGTCTAAGGAACTGAAGATTTTAAAAGCACTTAAGAAGTGCTGTGCAGAGGAAAGATGGGAAATGCGGTAAAATATTAGTGTGCACATCTCAAAGATGGAATTATATGAAAAGCAGAAGCAAGCTCAGATTTCCAAGAGTCAATGTGAAAGAAAAACTTTAAATAGTGATAAAATGAGAAAGGTCAGGGCATGAAATGAGCTGCAGCAAACAAGGGACATGAGAAGTAATAGAAGCAATTCTCTAACCACTTTGTTGTGAGAGGAAGAGTAAAGAAAGCGTTGGCCTGCAGTTCATTGCCTACTAAAGACAAATCCAGGACAATTTTTAGTATCAAACTTCACAAAAGGAAAAAGTAGTGGCTAGCAACAGAGATAAAGGGTCAACCAAAGTGTGGGAAGGTCATTTAGAAAATAGGCTTGATCAGATTAGCTGAAGATTTATAGCCTAAAGAATCAAACACAATATTAGAGGAGAGATGTAGTAACTGTATTCACGTACATAAAAAGCTGCAGTAAAAAGGATCAAAAATTTATTATCATGTTGATGTAGGCACTCATGACTTCAGCTGAAAGGAGAAAGACTCATTTTAGACACCAGGAAAATATTCCTCACAGTATGGTATGAGGAAGTAGAATAGCTTGGAGACTTTTGGGCGTGTCAGAGAATAAGATAGACTAACATCCATCTGATACAAATGACCCTGACTTCTCAAAGGGAGGACAGCAGGCTACCTGACTTCTTGACATCCACTCTGTTCTGTGTTTTTATTTATCCGCTTGTGTTGAGGTTTGACATACATGTCTGGGAATGATGATTTAATAAACCCCAGTGGATTCGAGAAATATGCATAGAAAGTTAAAATAATGCCCCTTTCTCATAGCTTCCCCAGCTTCTCATGATGTTTTCCCTTCTTTTCTTGTTATTGTCTTTTTTTCCTCTCTCTGCAGTTGCTATGGGAAGCATCAACAAACAACAGAAATTGATTTAGGATTAATTGTGTGTTTGACTGTACACGTAGCTAATTCCAATGATATAGTCGGAGTACACAGGACTGTGCAGTGGGTCACACACCTGTGCCTAGCTGAATCAGAGTTCCTGCTCTAGAGAGGAAGCATCAAAATGAACCATGTGGGAAAACACTTCCACACACACAGGGTGAAAGAAACAGGGGGGAAAATGCTCCTAATTAGAGCTAGCTAACATTTTTACACAGACAAGATATTTTAAATTAAAAGACACTTTTTCTCTGAACTGAAAATGCTCATTTCCACTACCTTGAAAATTCTTAGTCTTCTCAAAATTAATCTAAATGAAAATGATACTGATCTGTCTCTTTTTTTTTTTTTTGTGAAAGTAAAATTTTTAGATATATTTCCCATATAACACTACCTCTCAGTATCAACAAGATAATCCTTTGTGTTTTTAAAGCAGAAAATAAATCCTATGTTCCCTAATTTAACTTGAAGTAAACACAGATTTGGCAGTTCAAGGTCACTTACTCAGTTTTGAACATTCATAGCAGTAATTCAGTATTATTTTTGTTATCTCTAAAGTCCCAAGTTTTATTGGACTAATAAGTTAAGTAAACTAAAAATACAACTTTTTGGCCAGTGGGGAGATTTTTGGTAGCTGATCACTTAAAAAAATTAATTGTGAATATACTATCAAGGTATCAACTATACACTATCAAGATAACATGATTTATGGGGAAAGATCTAGAGTACATTTTCTTCTTTCCATACACCTGGTATGTAGAAATGTAAAATCATCCTCCTTAAAGGTCTATGGTATTATGACTTTATTTGGATTGTTTAAGCAACAAATGATGATAGATGGTAAAGTGAAAATGTTGATATTTTAAGCTAGTCTTTCCCAAAGCGTACACAAATTTCTCCACGACAGAATGTATTCCATAAAGAGCCAGCCAACCTACCCAAATCAAATTCTATGCTATATATGTGTTATTTGAAAATTATTTGAATGGTTTTTTTGCTCTACTTCACTAAAATGATCCAGGGATTTATTTTTTTTTGAGAGAGTTAAAAGGTTCATACTGTCTCTGACACACCCAAATCCCACTAAGATGCCATAGTTTATGGTTTTAGAGCTAAGACTCCTTTTGATACCACTTGATTTAGCTCCTTTGATACCACTTGAGGTCTTGAGTTTTCTTGCCTAAGATAATGAAGTGGCCTTTTCTCAGCTGCTGCCAGTCCTGAGTGGTAGCAGCGAGCAGGGAGCAGATTAATGTTAAACTAACTGCGACTAGGTGGATGGACATCCACGCTACCAACTGAAGAGAAGGTCCTGCAACAGCTCCTCACCATGTCACATGATGCCTCTACAGCTAACATGATGTTCTGTCTACTTACACCACTGGGATACATCATAGAAAACTAGAGACCTGTCTACTAGTTTGGTTCATTAAGTAGCTCGCTATACCAAAAGTAACTTTCCAGTTATTGGCTCTGGACAAACCATGATCAAAGAAATGTCGTAAGTCAGTAACAGTGAGCTGGGGAACACAGCTTTGGGATCCCTGTGAAAACTGCCTGGAATGTTCAGTACATATCTTTAAACCACTCTTTCTAAGATAAGACAAAATACGAAGAGATACATGTACACAATAAAAATAGACTCCCCATGCTCCCTTTTGTAAACAGTTTTACTTACTTTCTAAATTTAAAATTAAGCACTATCTTGTTATGAGTTGAGCTGATCTCTTTTTCTCTAAAGGCCCTCCACCTTCAATCTATAGCTAAAGCTATTCCAGTTAATGAGTGCAGTCATTAGGCTGTAGACTGGTCTTTCTTTGTTATGCAAATGTGATTACAGGACATATAATGATGATGAAAACTGCTGTTTTGCCCACCTATAATAACTTTCTTGCCAAAAAATCTGACCAATAACATTTGAGAATATATCTGAGAATTTTTCTCCACCTGTGTAGGAGTTTGTTGACTGAATGGCTTTCTTTTCATTGTATTTCTCTGCTCTTTCAGGATTTTTCTATATCTTAAAAGCTCTGAAAGTGTTAGAGTCCTCATGCTCTTCTGCAGAGCACTACCAATCTTGCAAAGGTAAATTTGTTTGGTTAATATCAGGGGGAGGGGGAAGTGGAATTGGTTTTGGAGAGCAGCTGTAAATTGTTGCATTTTGGTGAGTTCATTTTATAATAACTATGCAATGGAACCTTGTCTTGCTCCCTGGCTTTTTTTTAGGTTTCAATTCCTCATCTTTGTCTTCCTTTTCATACATATTATAAAGATAAATTAATTTAGGAGTAATTCAAATGAAAGAAATGAACTAATTATTTTTAGGCAGTATGACTATTTTCTACAAGATGCTATCTAGAAGTATCTATGCAGTAGATTTGACATATACCTTGCACAGAGGATTGCTGGTACTAATTGCTTGTAGAGTATTCAAACTTCCGCAAGCTAAGAAAGGTTGTGATGGCAATTTGGGAGATTGGTAGTCCATAGCAACCTCTAATTTGCGTGAAAGCAGAGAGTTTTGCAGCTGCCTGCATCTGTAGTTCAGAGCTGCAAAGTAATTCAGCCGGACTGTAGTCTGGTCTACAACAAAAACACAGTTTCCAACGTGTGATGCTCCTTCTTCATGCTTGCGAGTGCCTATAGCTAATCAGACTTAACTGGAGGAAGTTATATCTGTATGTATAAATTGTATGGGCTGTCGCTTAATCTGAATAGAAATTTGACTGAATGTTACCACTTAAAACACCAAGAATACTCTACTTGTGCAGTGTGCTCTCTTGATTCCCGTATAATTATTTAGTGAGAAGGTAAAATTTTGACCTGCTACTGGGAAGAAAGGCATTTTGGATTCCTGGTGTCAAGGTTTAGGTACCACTAGCTACAGGCCTCCAACTAGGCTCTTTGTTATAGGGTAAAAAGGTAAAAAATACACTTCTAGGATGTGAAGTATCACATCCTAGAAGTGTATTTTCCAAATATGTCAGAAGCTTTTCCACTCAACTATATTAATGCTGTTGACTCATATTTATAATTCACTCTAAGCTCCTCAAACTGCAAACTTCTCCTAATGACAGCCTAAGAAACACCAGTTACATGTCAGCAAGAGGAGAAAAAAAAGGAAATAAAAAAAATAGCTCATCTCTAAAACACTTTAATCCAATACGTATTTTTACTGTAAAAATACAGATTTTTATCTTCCACAGAATGGCTGACTTCAGTATAACTTTACAGGCACTAGAATGTAACTCACAATGCAATGCAATGTTATACGCCTACTGTGCACAAGCAAATATAAAAAAAGGTCACGTACAGAAATCAGGTCTTGGCAGAAATGTAAGAAAAAAAACTACTGTCTTGGAACACTGTCACAAAACCATTTCCTGTGCTTCCCATGCACCTGAAATGGGAAGATCTCTGTGACTACCCTGAATGCAGGAAGATCCTTGATTTGTTCTACAGCAGAACAATGCAACCATAAATATGAGCCAATGTTATTTTTCTACTCATGATTGGCTTTGCTTGCATTGATTGAGAGGATTTTCCATTATATCAAGTCCACCAGGAGAAAAATAGCTTGTTCTGAATCAGAATTATCTTGTGTCAGTTATTTACTGGGTCTGCAAGAAATGGAATGATTCTTCATTAAACATCCAGGCACTGCTTTTATGGATATGCAATAACAAATTTTATGGTAAATTCACACATAGTCATATGAACGAACAGATAACTGATATAGCCTTACTACTTTAAAAATATTTCAGAAACAGGTAAAAAATATTAGTTTAAGTAGATTCATTCACTTGACAAAAAATGTAATACACACAAGCATACGTATATGCACATATATGTATCTATATATGTATCCATAAATATATACTTATTTCCTATAAGCATAAATTTACAGCATTTGTAGTCTAGAAAATGTAGTATGTAATAGAAAATATCATGTCTGTATATCAGCTATTATGTGTTTTTTGTGTATATTTATGAAATTATTAAACATGTTATACCACTATGAAATATAATTCAAAACAGCATTTGAGATATTGCATCTTGTTGCTGTAGAAGAAGACTTTTAATCGTAAATAATATACTTAATCTTTGAATGTATAAACAAGGAAAGAGTGTGAGTAAATTAGTATATATAGACATATCTAGGTGTTCTGAGGAGGCGTAAACATTAAACAACAGAAGATAAAATTTAAAGAAACATGAATGTGTGTCAATTCAGCAGGTACTTTAATAAAAATGCACATAGTAATACTAAACATAGAGCAAAAATGTGAGGATGATATGTTAACAATATTATTTGTATTTTAACTTCTATTTTAAAACCACAGATACCTAGAAATGTTCTGTTGGAATAATAGCAGAGAATTAAGCAGACTCTTCCTTTTTTACAAGTCTTAAATCTCCAGACTTCAGGGTATGTTCTATAGTAAATCTAGAGAGACTAATATGAAATTTATAGTTTACAATGGATAGCAACTTCTTTGTGCACAAATGTTTTTAAATGACAGATGTTATGTTGGGTTTTTTTTCAGAGAAAGACTAAGTCATCTCAAGCAGATAATTGCAATAATTAGCCCACATGTAATTAATCAAAAATACAAAGGAATTAATATTCACAGTCCCCTGGGGAATCAGTAATTTTGGTAATTTTTTTAGCATCCTGTTCAGCCAACTGAGCCAAATATGGCAAAGGATATTGAGTCAGATCTAGAATAATGACCCAAGCAGGTTAAATATGCCAAAATACGCCTCCTGCTGAAATCAGCTGAAGCTTTGCCACTGACATCAATCAGGACTACCTTCCGAGCTCTCTGGTAAGATCAAGACATATCCTTCTTCAGACAATATAAAGTGTGGTGGCTGCTCATCCCTTGCATGCATGCTGGCATTACCCATAGCTATTCACAGAACTGAATTATAGAATAGCTTCATAAGCCCTTCATATTCTATATCTCAATTCAGAATAACAGCTGTCACAGACTATGAACATGAAGTTCTTTCAGTCAACTGTTTGAGCAGATTGACACACACTTTAATGATTATTAGAGAAGGAGCATCACTAGAAAGGTTCATTGTCACCTGAATGAAGAAATTGTGTCAAAGACCTTGCAACCTGACAATTTCATCACTTACTCTACGGCATTCAAAGCCAACTTCCTCTTGAGAACAGTGTGCCATAAGAAATATGCTGAAATAACAGAGCTAATCTACAATATATATGTAGCAAGATTAGAATAGTCTGGACCGAAGGATTCTCTGGTGCAGCAAATCGCAAATCTCTTAAAAGACTCAGAGAAAGTCTACTCAGGAATACATTCACATCTTAGTGGCACAAAGTAATGTGAAAACAAAGAGATTTCCTTTGTTGAAACTGTTTGTATTTCTCACTTCCATATATTTAGAAGTATCGTTATCAAAAGAGAATGCATGTCTATGCACTTAACCCATTTTAAGTCAACTGCTTCATTTACTCAATACTTGGAGTTAGACATTCAAACTAAGTGACCATAATTCCATAAGACCAAAGTAAGTGTCAGTGAGGCATTGTTGTGATTTCTGTGTTGACATCCACAAAAAACATGATGGATTTAGTATCATAAATACACAGAGCTTGCTTTGCTACACCCAAACCAAAGCTCATCAAACCCAGTGTTCTCTCCTCGATGGTATTAATCAAAAAATTCTTATATTCGGTCAAGAATCAAAGTAGAATTTGAATAAGTTTAGCAAACACCAGCTTACATGTTCTACTATTTTAATGGATGAGAATTTATGTCAGTGACATAAAGCAATACAAGTCTGATCTGAAGCAGTCTTCAGGCATAAAGGATCTTTCCACTTTGGCTGAGGTTAAGAGTGCAACTGGTAATAACTTTTCCCTACATTGCTTTCAATACAAGGGAGTACAGGAAGTCTTTACAAAATGTGCAGCCAGTGGCTTCTTTACTATCTCTTGGTGTTTTGGTATGTCACAAAACCTCCTTTACTTCTCTCAGCATAATTATTGCTGAGATTTCTCTCATCTGCAGTGACCCATCTGGAGGAGGAACTTTAGAATAATGTGAGAGCACTCACAGATACAAAGACCAGAAGAAGCCGTTAGATCAGGACCATTACATTTTGCTTAGTTTCTCTGCTCACGTGGACCTGATTCTCACCGAGCAGCACTTTTATGTCTCCTTTATTGCACTCAGTGGACAGACACTGGCCATAACGAAAATAAGAATGAGGCCCAAGGGTGATCTGCACTCTAATCGTGCAATTGCTTTCTGCATAAGAAATTTGCTTAAAAATGCAAGGAGACAATGTATAAAGTTGAGAAGAAATACAATCCAGAGTATACTTGAGAGAAAAGGTATAAAATTGTGGTATGTCCACACGAAGTAAAAACGTGCAATTTAGCACAATATCTACATGTAATTGTAAGTCTGCAAAGAAGAAAGGATTAGTATAGGGCTCTTAACCTACTTGGTGTGAAATTACTGAAAACAATGCTTATACTGACACAAAGCCCTTAAGACATCATAATCAGACTGCAGATTTCAGAACTGTGGCTATGGTTACCACTAATGAATACCACATGTGAAATTTATCAGCACCGCTTTGTCTGTCTCTACAAATACAGGTCTATCACTAAAACTACACATTCAACTGCATATATTGAGAAACTCTTTGGGTTTGTTTGGTTGGTTTTTTATTTTGGCTATAAATCTGGTAGAAAAGACAAAAAAAAAAAAAAAAAAAAAAAAAAAAAAAGGTATTACTGGCCCACAGAAAAAAATAATTACATGTAAGGGTTACATAGAAAACCTGAATATCTGTTCTATAGTACAATGACACAATAGGTCATTTTGACAATAGGTCAATAGATCAATTTGACAAGATTTTTCAAAAATTGTATTACAAAAGACATTCCAGAATTAAATTATACACAGCTGGACAGGGATTGCATAAATTTTAGGAAACAGTAATGCAAAACCAATACCTGATTCTTTTTTTTGTAAGACAAATTATAACTCCATGAAGTAGATTCTCTTCTGTCTTGCAATCATATTTCACAGAGGTTGTTTGATAACTGACTTCTAAGAAGTACCTTGTTAACATTTCAAAGTGATATGCAAGACACAGGGCAAGGCAGTATGATTCCATCTGGAATTTTTTATTGCTTTCCTTGGTGTATCCAGGCTTTTGATGTCCAAAATGATGATACGTTATGTTAATAAAGCATAACTTACAATGATCTATCAGTTAATACATAGCAAGGCCTTTCCATGTGACAGCTGGATAATTGAAAGGTCTCCAACTAAAACAGAAAATTGTGTGGCTCGCATATGCTAATGTATTTTGTAACTATTTCTATATGTCACAATAACTGTAGGGACAGATGCCTTATTTAAACAGTTATATATATTTTTTTCATTTATTATCCTTTCATTCAGAGTTTGTACTAAAGTCAAGGGCAAGACTCAATGACTTCAACTATTTATCGCTGACTTCATGGGCAATAGAAACACTGTTTATTGATGAAAGCAGTTTAATAAATGTATTTTTTAGAATATATTTGAATCAGACTTTCATATGAATGCTTCAGATACTGGAAAATTGATTCAAGATTTTATGGATAAAGAGTACATGTTTTAGAAATTTAATTGGCATTGATCTGCATGAGCTAAGAACAACACAGACTCTACATATATGATTGAGTTTATTATATCTTAATTTTTTAGTTCCATAATTTCGATACATAATTTAGTTCCATAGTTCAGTTCCCTAATTTTAGTTCAGTGCCTACAATAGTCTATGTATTTCATTAAAGTTTATGAGAATATTTCTGTAACATTACAAATACTGAGGAAATCAAATCTGTTTGTCAAATGAAAAAAAAAGTAATCTTTTAAAGCTAGACAAAATATAATGTGCTGAATCCATATCTATGTTGCCAAGCAACAGTTTACAACTAAGAAAAAGTAAATATAAAAGGAAATATTAAAGTCAAGATGAGATATATGCCATAGCAGATCACTAGGCCATCTTGAACATTGAATATACTTCCCTGAAGATACATTCTTCTGTTTCACTGGCATAAAGGAGATATTAATTGAGGATATAGACTTGCTTTCCTAACTATGAGAAGCATGAGAAAAGGTAAAGAGAGAAGTGACTATAAAAGGAGTAAAAGTAGTATGGTTATAGTGCTTAAGTGACTTTGGAGCACTAAACTGAGTAACTGCCATGGGAACTTTTGGCCGTGGTGGAAAATCTCAATAGCAGCTTTTCTCATCAGAAGCATGTCACTTACTGTGATAATAGGCTGGAAGAAGCTCTATTTTAAATGTAAGTGTGCTAAAGGAGGAAAAAATAGACAAAAAAACCTTTCAAAAGCGTTTATTTTGCTTATTCTGCTTGCACATCTTTTCTGCCATGAACTATTACTAAATCACTTGGAGTCTTCAGAAGTACCTAACAATAGTAAATCAATGAACTTGATTGACCTTCTCAAAAAAACACACAAGAACTCTTCAAAAATAGTTCATATGGTTCAGTTCTACTCTCACTGAAGTCCATATTAACGTTTTCAGTGACTTCAAAAGGACCGGAGGAAATGAAGCAATGTGAAGAAAGAAAAAAAAAAAAAAAAAAGAATAAAATCTTCTCAGTTGTCTGCCTCGAGGGACAATTGATAACTTAGTAGGAAGAACCTGCATGCTTTCATTTTAACTTCTATTGGAATAAGTTTTCTGGGCCATTTAATCCCAATTAATTTGCAACAAAGCTGTTGTGGCTTTCCTTATCATCTAACCCTTTCAACAAATCTCTGGCTCATAGTAGCAAAACTGACAGTCTAGATATTTAAAATGCTTTTATAGATTTCTTGAATACAACTCTCCAACAATTAAATAAATATTGATTATTTCAACTGAGTATTTTATTGGATTACTTTAAAATATGTTATTTAGAATAACATTTACTATAAGGTCACAGTTCTTTTATTTACTTCCCTTTTTTGTTCCACATGGAAGACTGTCCTGCTTGAAAAAGCAGAATAAATCCACTTATTTTACTTTGTCAATTTGAGACAGAAGTCTGAGCACCTCAACAAAGGATGTCAAATTTTTATTGGATGATGAATCTTAACTCTGTTGTATTCATCTTCCTGGCATGAATATTTCTTTATATTACCTAATAAAAAACAAATATTCATCATTAGATGTCTTTTGACACTCTCTTTCCTGAGAGCAACACGTTGATACTTTTTTTTAATAAAATCGTGTCCAAAGCAATATTTGAGCTAGAAACTGTGAATGGACATGACTAAAGTTTGATGGTTAGAATCATGGAATTGTTCCAGTTGGAAAAGACTTTCAAAATCATGAAGTTCAACCATTACCAATTAGACCATTAAACTGGAAGATGAGTGATTTAGAGAACATTTTGTTAATTTCTATGTAGAAGAATAGAAGTAGTGAGGACTGAAAGATAAGCAGCTCAATGTAATTTCTAGGAACCTACTGACAGCTCAGTTCAATTTCTATCCTGACTGAGTAGAGAGAGGAGCTGAACATAGTTCCCAGGAAGGTGAGCATGATGAAGGGTTGTGCAACCACAGTTTCATGAATTCTGTTTTGTTACAGGTGAAATGGCTCTGGCATTCCACTACAAATGATTGTTTAGCATATTTCCTCAGAGATACAAGTCTCTTAGCATTGGGCTTTCAGTCCATATATCCCTTCTCACTCAGTAATATCTTGTGAATATGTTGGACTATATCAACCAAATACAACAGACCCATAGTAGTTTCAAAGATACAGAGTTTGAACAAATAATGTGAAAGCCAGTTGTCAGAGAGAGTAAAGCAGGTATTCATTCTGAATATACTATGCTAGGAAACACCACTGCCACTCAGCTGCTTATGGGGTCGGTGAGGGTAGTTAGCCAGAGCCTACTACAATGTCTCTTGACACTTTTCTGGTCAAGAATATATATTCATAGGAAAATCAGCTTCTCCAGTTCAGTGGGACAGAAATTCAGCAATGAATTGTTGTATTTGTTTTGGGACAGTTTTAGTTTTCTTGGGGCTATGATAGGGACAGGAAAGACAAGAGGAAAACACTGTTGGGTAAATAAGAAAAAAAGGCTTATCTTTAAAAAATAGCATGTTTGAAAAGACAGAGGTATGTAGAAGGGCAGAACTGTAGTTTACATCTTCCAGATGGGTAGATAGAGACCATGATGCGTGGACTGCATCGTAGCTGGCCATGAGTGGTGAGTGTTTGCTGGAAACAGAGGCTTCATCCTCTGAGACAGAAATGGGCAGAAGTGAACTATTATTTAAGATAGGTGTAGCACATGAGGTAAAGTTAGGTCTACATGGCAAACATGGCCAGCAAAGAATATTGATGAAAGGAAGTAACAATAACATTGGGCCTGAATATACCAGCAGAACATAATTTTCCTTGAATAACTGGGTCACATACTGCATTACTTCTCTTTTACATTTTTTTTTTTTTTTTTACCTTGTCCAGGAGGTGAAACTGTAATAAGCAATGTAGCATGAGAAAATGTAAAATAATACTGCAATTAGTACTGTGACAAAAGAGAAGTCATTGCAGATGTAGAATTTTTCAGGAAAAAATCTAGCAATACAGAGAAAACAGTTTTACTTTGATTCCTCCACAGTGCTTATGCAGTTTGAGTGGGAAAGGTTTCATAATCTGGGAGGAAAAACCCTAATACAAAATGCTATCAGTCAGGTACGGTCACAACTGAGGTCTGAAGAGGCATCATGCAAGGTAACTCCCCGTAATATTTACGCCAATGATGTAATGAACAAGAAGCCACTTATCCTCCTGCAGATTACACGAATATTTGATTGTTTGTTGGGGTTTTTTTTCTCTGTTTCTGATGATAAATCAGAGTATCCATGAGGCTGGAATAGTCTAGAGTGTTGCAATTGTGTATCTACCCACGCAGCATTAGTGCTAGAAGGAATGTGAACTGTAACTCCAATGAAGCAAAAATAAAGTAACTTGTTCTCATAATTTCATAGCTCTCAAAAGTTTTGAAACTTGTCAATACTCCTATGTTTGATGTTAAAATAGGATTATTTTACCATGGTATTTTGTGGCATTTGGGGTTTTTATTTTGATCTCACAATCTTAAAATCTCTGCTATGCTATGTGGATCATCCAGCCTTACATAGATTGGAAGAATGAGATACTAATTATTTTTAGTGGGATAATACATTTCATATCTTTAATGAGAAAGGTAATTAGAGATAGTGATGATCAGAGTACATTTAGGATTTGGGAGCCTAAGTCTGAAGTGTTTGAGGGCTGAGAACACAAGACTTACGCTTGTCTGCATTGATACACATCTGTATTTATATCCATCTATATTTTCATATATGTTTTAACCACCTGAAGAGCTCATAAAAAAAGGATGAAAAGGAGATGTTGGTGAAGTAAAAAACCAAAACTATCTTAACCAACACCTTCAGGAAAAAAAAGAAATTAGAAGTCCTTTTCTAGTAGGAACTTGTTTCAAAATAGATTTGGCAGCCAGAGTCTGACACAGCTGAAGATTTCGATCTTTTGTAGTCCAAGCTGCCTTCTAAAGGTCTTCCATTAATATCGTAAAGAAAATTTAAATACATACTGTAAATGAGGATTGCCCAATGCAAAAAGACTTCTAAAATATAAGCACTGCCTTATCTAAGGTACCTGTGTTAGTCACAGAAACTTTAGACTGATAAAACAGTTTATGAAATAGCTTAGTGTTATTCTGCAATTGAGGTGCCTATGTGAGGAGAAAGAATTAGGTAATAAGAATAAAAAAATCCTTACAAGACAAATAAACATGGTTCCTCAAAATGAAAATATAGCTTTAATTTATAGAAAAAGCCTCTGCTTAATTCCCTGAAATTCATGAGAAAAACATAAAATAAAAATAATGCCAAATTTCCATACTTAGTGTAATTAGAAGTGCCAAAAACTTTTACTGCTTTTAAATCACAAAAAAAAATGAAGATAATTTTAATAGGATGAACTGTTATAAAAAAAAAGGGGGAAGGGTAATAAAAAGACATAAAAATATATGAATTGATGTTATTTACCTAATCTAGAATCATGGTTCCCAAACCATGAGGTATGATCCCAATATATGGACACAACCCAAACTAATAAATTCTCCTGATGTACACTCTCTCAGTGGATCTACTCTGGCTTGTATGAAATTTGGTTTATAAAAAATGTGAATTATTGTTCCAAAACATGACAGGTACAATATCCCCATATTACTCAGAAAGCTGTACTTAGTTTTTCTATAGCATCTCTGGAAAAAAAAATAATAAAAAAAAGTAGAAGTTTACTTGCTAAGAAACTTCTGTCAGCAAAATAAGGTGTAAGGCTTTGATCACAGTGAACATGATAGGCAAAAGACAGAGGGCATCTGGAATGTAGGAGTGGTTTTATTTTGATTCTCTTCTGTTCATGGCTTTCTTGGTGTTTTCTAGTAGATTACTGTCAACTGTCTTGGGACACTTTCATGGGACTTATTTTGGCTGCAAAGACTTGGATTGTTCCTTGAGCAAAATTAACATTGTAAGATACAGTTTTTGCTCAGCCAACCAAACTAATACAACTAACATCATTTTATGCTCCTAGGTCTCTGCTTTGACTTAGAGCATAGCACTGCCAGAGGCTCATAGAAAAACAACAGAGAATTCTCTTTTCATTTTAATTTAGGGTTTGCTGATCTTCAAAGTATTTCTGCAGGGAAGGAGGTCTTGGCTGTAAAAGTACACATACAAAAGCGAATTTAATAATAGAGCAAGGGACATCCACAGTGCCAAACTGAAAAAAAATATAACTCAGGAACTGTTCAACCTGGAATTTAACAGTATATGTAGCATAAATGAAAACAGGAAGGAAGCAATAATTGAAGGCTACAAGCACAGAAAAGAACACATACACAAGAAGAAAAAAAAAAGGAAACAAAGAGTATTTACAGTGAGAGTATAAGAAAATGGTGCAGTTAGTTCCATGGGAGAGAGACAATTTTTTCTTTACTTTAGTCTTTAAGATGCTTGTAACTGCCAAATGACAATAATAAAACATTCCAGCAAAGAGGCAGCAGTGGTGCCAACTCCAAATTTAAAAGGCAATGTTACAGAAGTACTATTTATATATTAACAAGCACATGGGAGGAGATGTTCAATAGAGGATTTGGATAGCTAACCATGGTCACTGAGCATCCTTCAAGTGACTATCTCTTTTGTTTCACCTTCTTCTAACATTACTAATGTTTATTGATTTCACAATAATCATCTATTCTGCTATGAAACTTCACAGTGCCGTCGCACCATCCCTTTGATCTGGTGCCATCTCTTTGATCTGGTGTCCTTTCCCTTCAGAACACGTTAGGTTTTGCATGATGCGTTTTTTTTTTTACTAGTCCTTGATATTTTCTTGATCTAGTATCACATTAAGAAGCCCAGCCTCTTAAAATGGAGCTTTCAGTGATGCTGGACATTCATCAGATTTGAGAACTCCTCACACTTGAGAATTTATAATGAAGCAGCTGTTCTTTTAGTTTTGTTTTTCAAAGATTTATTCTTGAAAGACAGATTTCTACTGACATACAGGTGTGCTGTGTAAGTTGCTGATTCATTAAAACCAGCTGCAAAAGTACTGTGGATTTGATTTATAACCTAATTGTAATTCCAGTAATCTATTTTAAATTGCAAAGTAATTAGAACTGTCTACTTTATTATAACTTAATTCAGAGTATGCAAACTAAACTTCTTGTCCTAGTATTTTACAAAGAATAAAATGTTAATTTTATTCTATCCTCTTTAACATTTATTATAACTAGACAGAGTGATAAACAGTGCAAACCATTAGATGAACCTGAATTATGTATCTTCTGTATACAGGACTGTGTTTTGAGAACTTAAATGAAAAACTTAGAAGCACATTTACTTAATCTAAAAAAAAGAGATGAAAGAGATCTAGACTGAAGTAGGTAGACCTCACTTCCATTGGAACAGACATAAGACAGTAAATCTCTATTTCATTTTATCAAAAAATTTGAAATTCTGTGAACTTTGTGAAAGACATAATTTTTTCTCCTCCTAAGAGACAGACAATTATTTTGGTTTGTGCTTTGTTATAGGGTACAGTGAAGTGTCAGTTCATGACTATGGTCTCTAAGGCATGAAATAGTTGATAGTTAATAGTTGCCTACAATATTTAACAGCGGGACTCCAACCTTCTGTGAGATGAATTCAGAAATATCTTTAATATCTGCATTTCTGTCAAATTTAGATTTACTCATCTTATTTTATGTGACTACAAGTAGATCCAGAAAGAAATTTTGTGAAGAATCAGTCACTATAAAGAAAGAAGGTGGCTGGTCCCTACTTTCATCTTTTGTATAATGACTATTTCACACAAAGTCCAGTCTTCCTTGGATTGTGGAGAGCCCAGAAGGCAAGCTTCCTCTCTCCTGGTCAAGTGTTATAATAAAAGGTAAGTATTGTCTCTGACTACCTGCCTCAGCAAAAGGGGTAATAGTGACTGTTTCTGAGGGGATCAGTCCTGCAACAGTTAGGTTTTCTATGGCATGTTCACTAATTAAACCTGTAAGAGGACTGAGACACATGAATGGTTAGTTTGCAAATCCCTGTTTGGGCATGGGATATCATAGAATCATAGAACGGTAGGAGTTGGAGGGGACTTCTGGAGATCGTCGAGTCCGATTCCCCTGCCAGAGCAGGATCACCTATGGCAGGTCACACTGGAATATATTCAGGTGGGTTTTGAAAGTCTTTAGAGGAGACTCCACAACCTCTCTGGGCAGCCTGTCCCAGGGCTCCATCACCCTCACAATAAAGAAGCTTTTCCTCATGTTCAGGTGGAACTTCACGTGTTTCAGTTTGTGACCATTGTCACTTGTCCTGTCACAAGGCACCACTGAAAAGAGAGTGGCTCCCTTCTATTTGACACCATCCTTCAGATATTTGTAAACATTAGTAAGATCCCCTCTCAGTCTTCTCCTTCAGATTACACAGCCCCAGGTGATGACTGTGTTTAGATCTGTGGAAATGGAATGATATGCCTTTGAGAAGCCTAACGGCATGCACATAGGCCTCTCTCATATCTCAAGTCAGTGGTCAGGCAGAACATGGAGGACAGCAAGATGAGCAGCAAATGCATAATTCTGCTTGCAGTCCCCTGAGACCTGAAAACTTTGGTTGATTTGTCACAGGAACCATAGGACAAGACCAGTATAGAGTTAATGAAGAGAATACTGCTTGTGTGGAGAGTAAGGGCAATTATAACTTAAGACTGATTCACTCTTATCCTGGACTTCTCCATGCTACTTTGCTGCTGATATTTAGGGGCCTTTCACACGCAGCTTAATTAACTGATTGAATCATATCTGGTAGGATTCCTCCTGTGAAAAACAGTCTGTAATCAACATAAAACCCTCATACCAGTTCTGTTCTGTCTTCCATTTTGGCCATATGGGGGAACACAGTAAGCAATGAAAAAGAAAGAATAATGTTGACTACTGCAAAAAACAAATACATTAATAATTAACCAGTTATGCCTGAGGAGCAAGAATCAAGTTGAAACCACTGCTCAAATTGGAGGACCCAGGAAATTCAATGGCTGGTATGATCTAAAGTTTACATCTCTGTGCAACATAGCAGGAATCTCTTTAATTCTGCTCAGGATTTCACCTCAGATGCAAGCCTGGTGTATTCACCTGAACTGTGACATATAGCAGGTGAACACCTGCTGTAAGACAAGTAAAATAACTTTCATAAAATCTATGATTTGTACTCAGATTTCTTTAGTGTTCTGTGTATGGTGACATGATGTAGTAACTTAAGATCCCACTGCAATTCAATTCTTGGACTTGTGGTCTCAGCATGGAAGTGAGGTGTTAGGGCTGTAAAATAAACAGTGGTTTTAAGGAATGTCCCATTTACTGTAGGCACTGACTACCGTGCTTGACCAGACATTCAAAAATGAGTGATGACAGCATGCATTGCTGGAAGCACTACAGAAAGGATAGTGTCATAAGTTGATTGTTACAAAAAGAGCAACAGAGATGAGAAAAGAGCAATGCTGATTCCAACTAGTGTCATATGCTTCAAGAATAGCCCATTCCAAAATAAGGCTACTTAAGCTCCCACTGCAAATGAAAGCAACAAGAGCTAATAATGAACAGAAACTTCAAGGCATATACAACACATCCTTCTCAAGGGGAACTCACCATGTAGTCAGTATAATAAGAAATACATTGGGATAGAGACATGCCGTTCATGCTATTGAGAGAATGCAGGGAAAGATAAAGAAGATTTCTACTGGGGATCTTGGAAAGAGAAAAAAAAAATGTCCCAGCTCAAAGGAAGTATTGGAATAACATTTAATTGTATTTGTCAGCAGGTCAGTAAGCAGCACCTGCAGAGGCGTAGAGCAGTGACTGGGCTAAACCAGTAATTCTGTGAACTTTTAGGAGACACTGCTAGCTAGAGTGCAGTCCCCAAATCCCTGTAACTTGCTTAGTAGCAGTGCACAAGAATTTCAGCAATGGACCATGGCTTTGTTATGCTAAGCCCTACACAACTAGTGAGTAAAAACAAAGCCCTTGTCTCAAACCATCTTTGACAGCAGGAGAGAAGATACTTGAAAAACTGAGAAAATAACTGCAGAGATTCTTTGTCGTGCTGGGTCAGGATGGGTAGTAATGCAGGATTTCCACTGTGTGTGAAATCCCTTCCCAGATACAAGTGTTTCAGGTACTAAGCTTAGTGACACTTGAAGAGACTGCTGAGTGGCCTTGCAGAAAGAACAGTAAGTCTGTGCAAAGTAGAAATTATGAAGATGGATGAATGCTGCTGAGCTTGGAAAATGTCCTTCTGTAGTTCAGCTACATGCCAGTGGCCATTCTGGTGCATTGCAGATCATTAAAAGAGCAAAGAAAATGCCTAAATACTTTGACAGAATCACCTACTTGGGTGATGTAATTTTGACTTTACTTAGACTCACCATATCTGTCATCTTGTCTCCTTTTTTTCTGATTCAATAATTAGATTTGATTTATTTAAGGTGTGGATTTCTTACAGGTATCATTGTAATAAATAGCAGGATAATGAAACAATTAATTCTTCAGGTGACTGTAATAAATTAGTAGGTATTCCACATCTTAGTTTTCTATGCTTTAACATAGAAAAAGCTAAGAAGAGCAACCAAAATACTAAATTTGGTTTCCTGATGCAATATAACAACTTTTACTCAACAAATTTTGAAATCAAGCGTTTCATCAAAATAAAATACTGGTAAACCATTTGCCAAATCATAAACTCTTTAGGGATATACTAATTTGAAGCATTAATATGACAGCTTGACCAAGTAAGTACCAAGTAACTTATGCTCCAAATTCTAGTTTCATTCAGTTGAACCTGATTGCTCCTATAGTTATCTGACATTTGATGAAAGAGTTTATAATTATTGTAACATATGAGAAAGAATATTTTGAACCGAAGTTGTCAACCAGAGATTTGCAGACTGTGGAAATTGAGTTATTATCTATGAATTTATTCTTTATGCCCAGGGTAAAACTGCAGCAACAGAAAGGTCTGCTCAGTAGAGGAAAAATAACAATAATAAACAAAATAGAACAAAATCGCAACCCAAAACTTACTGCATGAAGAATTTATTTGTCCATAAAAGGTAGACACCATACTTGTAAAACAGCTAAGTGGAATTACACCGCAATAAACTCTTCAGTCTATTAGTATGTACATTGAAGGCCATCTGGAGAGCTTATGTATGTAAATTTAGGGGCTAAGAAGATTTGTCCAGAATAAAAGATTTACTTATTTAGTTAAACATAACCTTTAAACACAACCTGGAAAAGGACCAAAATGCTTCTTACATTAGATAACTTGCGTCTAGGAGTCAGAGGATTGAGAACCAAATATCTGATCTCTTTCTCTCTAGGAAGATCTGTGGAAGGAGTATAATGCCTGATTTAGGGATTTTATAAGAAAATAAGAAGAAAATAGAAAAGTCACTTTTATGAAGAGTTATTAACACATTATTGTGCAGACTGGCTTAACACTATAAACTGGTCACTGCTACTGGTGGGTGGGAAATCCCTTTGCAATACCATGATGGTAGCTGGCTGTATCCAGCCTCCAAAGGCTAATCCACTGCTTGAAAATCTCCAGTTTAGGCACAATACCTAGTTCAGTTACTAGGAAAATACAACCTAGAGGAACATTTTAACGACTAAAACATTCTGGAGCCATTCCTTGGAACTGCTAACAAATGGCGACATGAAATTTGCCAATGACTAAATGCTTGTTTTCCCTCCCCTCAGCAAGATGGTCTCATACTGACTGCTGAGAACTTTTTGTGTCATGTATATTTCCCAAACCATGCTCCTGCCCAGAAAAGTTCTCCTGGGTTCAGGCTAAAATCATGGCTGGGAGTGTGCTTATCATAGAGCAGTCAGGAAATTGATAGATTAGTGTTAAACTCTGTGTCCTTAACAAGTGTTTTAACTTCTCTAGGTGATCCTGTTCTGGCAGCAGGTTGGACTACATGATCTTCAGAGGTCCCTTCCAACCCCTACTGTTCTATGAATCTGTAAAAACTTGTGCTAACACACAAGAAAACACCTTCAGAGTTATCATATTCAACTATTTTCATGCGCAACAGCTTCCTGTAGTGCTGGACACAGGCTCCTTCCTTATCTAATTTTTCTCATTATTCTTTTTCACAAAAAAAACCCAAAAAAAAAATCAAATTTCTTGCTTTTCTTTACTCATAGCTAATTGATGTTAATTTATTTTTTTAAAACAAATTGTTCTTTCCCTTCCTTATGATTTTTACTTATCTTTTTTTCTCTCTCTCCCACCCAGCCCTCAGCCTCACTCTTTCAGAGGGAATAATTCAACACTTTCCCAGCCTGTTAACTCAGCAAAATTATTTCCTCTAGCCTTCCTATGATAGGATATCTTCATTGTTTACTTAATATGCTTCTCCCATTCCAATTTGAATATATCTCTGTGGAGTCACAAGCATAGCAAAGTATGAACTATTCTTACTTGGCTCTTTGTATGTCATTGTTTATCTGACTGGAGGAAAATTATTTATTTCAGGTGACCTGCCTTTTCTCTGAAGCTTGTTCAAATCCAATTAAAATAAATTAAAAATCTGTGATTGGCTTCAGAAGTATCTACTGTCTGGTCTTTCATGAATTTGCGGCCATGAACTTCAGCATGGGTGCTTTAAATCTGGTGGCAATCTGAAATTCTTTATTTACAATTTATTTCATCACTGAATACATTTTTTTAAATTTCCATTGTGGGAAAGGGAATTGCTATGTAATGATTCGTGTAGTTTATGACAAATTATGTGAATGATCCCTGTGGTAGTACATATATCATATTCTGCTCAATGTTAGGAAGCTTGGGCTGTACCTAGATGTGGCAGAGCTATGTTGAGGATCTCCCTTTATAGGACACCTTGTATTGCTCACCACCATTCATCTTGTCTGCATAGCACTACACAGATGGATTTACAGGGTATGAGATATATTTGCAGTCAAGAATGCTGCCACAAACTTCTCTGGATGGAAGACAAGGAGGCTTGTTCACACACTCCTTCTCACCATACGGTCCCATCAGTTTGACTTATTCCTTGTGTCAACAAGCCTTCATGGATTTGGAGCTGACACTACTTTTATTATGTTGTATAATGTCACTTCTTGTAATTGGGTTTCTTCTGGACTGGATGAAAGGATTCAGCAATTGCATTTTGACTGGATTCCAAGTGAGAATTGCTTTCTGATGCTACCCTCAGATGAGAGTCAGCTGAGTCGCACATCCAGGTTCCATATATCACTTTCTTCCCCTACTAAACCAGCAAGTTCATTATAAATTAAGCATGACATATATTCTTAAAATAGCAAGTTTATACATGCTGTTCTGCATCAGTTATTTGAAAGAGCACATATACTGAAAGTCCTATCTTGAATTCTCCTTGCAGAGTGAATTAATACTTTAAGAAAAGTTTGTATTTATTTGTTAAATTATGATTGACATTCTACAAAATGAGATCCTATTTTTTTTTAAATATCCTCCCATTATTATCTCAACTCCTTGATAAATTAAATTTATCTGGAGAGAGAACAGTCAAGAATAAATTCACAGTAAAAGTTCTGTTTTCTCAACAACCTCACAGTGATAGCTGAGCTTCAGAAACAATTAAATCTCTCTCCTGCTCAGCAGATTAGCCATGATATTTTTCTCCCCTCTTGATGCCTGAATCTACCTAGCCTCAAATCTACTTTGCTGATAAAGGTTCAAATAATGGGCCTTTGAATTGTTTTGTCACTGTGAAGCAGATATGACTGTAGCTGTTAAGTGCTTGAAAATTTACCCGTTAGTAAAACTGATACAGAAAAATGGTAAAAAATTGTGCAATGAATTTTGAATTTAGAATTATTTTTTATAAATAGTAACCTCAAGCCAGGATAACTCTTGATCCTCTTGCTGTGTCTGTTAAATTTCATCTTTCTGGTGTTGTTTATGTGACAAATATTTTTTTGTGTTTTAATGTAGTTTCTAAGGTTGTCTTTCTTTAGAAGTAATTGTTTTTCTGTTTATTGAAAAAAAATCACAGACTTCGTTTTTGCACATTGGGAACAAAATCTAATAACTTCTCCTTTTTTGCAGTTCTATGTTTTTTACGTGATTTCTATGTTTAAAAAGGGCAAACACACTGAAACTTCAGGGACTCAAATATATCTGTGAGTTACCAAACTTGAAATGTTGTTTCATGTAGGAAGCACATAGAACCAGTTTCCAGTGACTCCAGATGAGTTATAGAAATTTTGCTTTAAAATTTTGTCATTATAAATTGTAGATTATTTTAAATAATATAGTTAGCCATAATTGAACATTTCAGACTTTCTCCAGTAATACCGATGGCCAATTGTGTCTGAATCATAGAAATAATTATGTAAGTCGTATTAGCAAGAAATTTGTTAACAAAGTAACTTTGGGAGGCCTGTGACTTCATAAGCTGAGAGAAAAGAAGAATTTTATTAGAAAGTTCCAATGAACACTTATGGGAGATTGTATAGGACTTCTGAGAATATTTATATTACTTATTGAAGTAGATGTTTCATTTATAACTGCTTTTACATTTTTGATACTAAATGTGATCAGTGCAGGCACATGAAATTGAACAGAACACATAGGACAGTGGTGGTGGTATCTACCCCTAGCATAAAGCATAATATATTTTTAAGTTTCTCCATGTGAGTGTCTATATATGAATTAGGCATCTGGCCTCCTGTTGTAGTGAATCAACATCAAAGGGTGATTCCATTGCTTATGCAAAAGCATCTGGCATCTTCTCAGTCATGGTGAGGTAACCCGCCTGACTCCCTTCTGCCACTACATTAGGATACAAGTCTCTTACAAATCCTGTGTCATATCTGACAGCCTCATGCAGGTGTTTTATACATCTTAGAACATCTCAACTAGCCCAGATATTGGTGTATAGAAAATGTAATTGAGCTCTAAGTTTCTCTTACAAGGCAACATTGATTTTTCTGTAGATTTCTCAGTATGTGTGGACTAAGGTTCAGTTCAGTTGCCTACATAAGCATCTAGAAGTCTTTGGGGTCCAAGAGATATTACTAGGTTGGCAAATAAGGACCTACAGAACACCATTAAATTTCTGCAACCAGAAGCCAGAACACTACAGGGCATTTCGTATGACACTAGATAAATATGTGCATAATTTAAAGAAGTTTCTGTTGACTGAGACTTAAATCTTCTCCAGGATTTAGTCAGTAGTGACTAGATCTCCATTCACTACAACAGCATATGAGACATTGATGATCCTTGTAGGTCTCTTCCAACTCAAGACATTATATGATTCTATAATTTCTGTGTGCAGTTCAATTGCCAAGAACTTCTCCAGGCAGTTTAGAAGCTGTCAGAGCTTCCTTCTTAGTAACTTTTTGGTGTTAGAAAAAGACAGGCAAAATGTAAACAAATTTTCACTTCCTCTCAAGTACTCTTCTCATACTTTGCTGCTACATCTTTCATCCCATAGAGATTAGCCTTCAAAGTTGACACATTCAGGTGATTTATGACCAGAATGCAAGGATGAACAACTGCCACTGGCTAAGGCAGTTGCAGTTTGGAAAATCAGACATCCATGAACGTATCCATATGAAAAAATTAACAGGATTTCACTTGGTGTCTCGTGCACTGCAAGATGTGTCTTGCCTCAAGAGGATGCAGTCAAGAACATCAGTTTAGCAAGAGGAAATGCAAAGTCCTGCACTCGAGAAGGAACAGCACCACACAGTAGTATATGCTACAATGTTACTCGGCAGAAAAGCACCTGTGGTTCCGGGTGGACGCTAGATTGAACATGAGCCAGAAATGTCCCCTTGCGTTAAAGAAAGCTAATAGTATCTTTGGCTGCATTAGACAAAGTATTGTCAGAAGGTCAAACAAGGTGATCCCTCTTCTCTACTCAGAACTGATGAGGCCACACCCAGAGTATTGTGTCCAGTTCTGGACTCCCCAGTACAAGAGAGATGTGGACATACTGGAGAAAATCCAATAAAGTGCCACAGAGGTGAATAAGAACCCTGTGTACCTCTACTATATGGAGTTTGCTGCCACTGTTTATCTTGGAGAAGAGAAAGCTTAGTGGGGATCTTATCACTGCATAGAAATACCTGAAGAGATCATGCAAAGAAAATGGAGCCACACTCTTTCCAGTGGTGCTTACTGTCATCAACTGAAGCAATGAGCACAAACTAAAACAGGGGAGGTGCTGCCTGAACAGAAGGAAACACTTTTCTGCTGCGATGGTGGCTGAGCACTGGAACAGGTTACCCAGGGAGTCTGTGTAGTCTCCACCCTTGAAGATATTCAAAAGTTGTCTAGACATAGTCCTGGGCTATTAGCTCTAAATGGCCCTGCTTGACCATCGGTGTTGGTGCAGATGCCCTCCAGAGTCCCCCTTCCAATCTCAGCCATTCTGTGATGCTGTGATTCTGTGATCAATGTAGTCAGATACATTAAAAAGTATATGATTCTTTTTATATGACTCAGGAGTAATGCCAGACTCTGAGGTAAGAATACGGAGTTCAGGAGCCTTCTGAGCACAGCAGATGGTAACACTGGCCTACAAGCCAATGCACTCTTAACTCAAGCTCTTAATTTGTCCATGATGCAGCAGTAGGACATGGGGCAAGAAAGCAGATTAGAGACTTCAGGCTCCTGTGGTGGTGCTGAAGCTGTGTCAAATGTACTGCAGGAGGCTGAAGGTTTCTGAGTGGTTTTGAGTCTTAGCTCTATGCAGTGTATTATGAGTAGAAATATTTCAGTCTAGAGTTAAGAAAATATTTTTTAAATTAGATTTAAGTCGGACAGATACAGGCACAAAACCACTGGCCATACAGTAGTTTATATAAAGCCAAAGCATTCACTTACATTTTAATGCAGAAGCTGTCGACCTGACACTCAAGTTGTGACTGCTGGCGAAAAGAGCCTCAGATGAGGATTGATATATGTCAGCCATGTCCACGAGTGCTTTCCCTTAAGCCTCTAGAACCACTTTTGTCTTCTCAGCTTTGGACTTCTCTATCTGACTGCTGTCCTCATCCTAACCTTGCCACAATACTGGGAAAGACTCCCGGACAAGAGCACTCTATCAGATGAGACAGCAGTAGCTGGAAGATATGAACCAGCTAAAGACACTTCAACCTCCTTTCATCCTTATCCATGAGTCTTGATGCAGCCTTGAAAACATTAAGCAATCTAGGCAAATCAAATCAATTTACCAAGAAATGTGATAGAAACCCTGGGATTGTATAACATCTCCCAGCATTACTGGATAATTTTCTAGATGAGACTAATAAACCCTGAGCATATACCTATTCATTCCCATCAGCGACTGTAAGTCTTTCAGCATCTCTGTCTGCCTGTCTGTATGTATATATGTGTTCATCCAATACCCACTATGGGATAATAACCTGTGCCACATGTGTCCATCAAATATAGAAATAATCGCCTCCGACAATTTTGTCTTAGCACACAGAAAAAAAAAGAACTTCAAGGACACAGAAATGCACCTTGTGCTTTATGTTTATTCCAGGCACATAGGCACTAGAACAGCAATAAAATTGCTCAACTTAAGTTGGAAAAGCATTATGGCTGTTGGCAAGCAATAAACACAGAAAATATTTTACTTTAACTCCAAAGTTCCCATATTCAAAGTGCTTGTTCTATACCAATAAGCAGAGAGCTGTTCCAACTTTTAAGAAAACTCAGGCTATGGTTAAGAAAAGAAAGAAAGACTAATTAAATATCTACAAATACAAGCACTAACATAGTGGGTCAGACCGAAATTACATGGGGATCAGTATGCTGCCTCTGATGTTCACCGGAAGCGTCTATAAGTACACTGTAATCTATCCCTTGCTAATTTATGCTCATTTCCTGCTACTGACAATTTAGCAGCTCCTTGAACCAGAGTTTGCATTTGGACCTACTATATTCAGTATTCACCAATGAGATTACGTTTCTTGAATTTGTCTCATCCTTTTTTTATATTAGGCTCAAATATCTTACCTAACTCTCAGTACTCTTACACAGTGTTTCATTTGGCCGTGCAGGAAGCAAACCTGATTCCAAACTCTTTCGTTACCCTGTGGCTCTAAATTTGATTACCTGACTTTTCCCTATAGTAGCCAACATGTTATATTCGTATACTAAGTTTATTTTTATAATAGTATCAAAGAAGGTTACTATTTTGATGTAATTTACATTTCCTCTTTCACTTCTTTTTGTGAAGAGCATGTCAGGGATGATATAAGTACAGACCACAGAATAAAACTTTGGATTCAGAGGATGAAGGCCAAACCAAAAAATATTTCATGTTCTTCCCCACGATGAAGACAGTTTCTAATGATCATATTTGTCTGTAATTGTTTCCATATAAAAAGGATCCCATGCTCCCTTACAAAGCACTGACGTTACAATTCAGTGCTGATTAATCAAAGTTAATTTTTAATAAATAATATTTTTAAAGCATGTTATAGTTTATGTGATTTTATACAAGAGTGAGAAAATATTTGAAACAATCTTCACTTTTATTTTGTCCAAGAACTAAGCAATGATTTGAACCCATTAAATCAGGAGAACTTAACCTACTTTCCAGTTTAATTTTTATTATAAAGTAGTGAAACACTCATACCATTGCTTCTTTGTTCCACTGTGCTGGTTATAAAAAAATTCATCTGTGCTCCCCCAAGACTAATCTCAAAGAACATAAACTTTATTCGGTATTGTAAAGCAGCAGAGACAAAAAAAAAGTATGGGAGGTTAGTCCTCTGAAGAGCTTTGCACCAAAGAGAATAGCATGCTCATCTTTAGTCTCTGTCAAAAGCTAATTACCAGAAATCTGGAGTGTTTGGGAACAATATTTTTGTTAACTTAGTACAATTGGTATAATGCAATGAAATACCAAAGATGAACTGTGAGAGTCATATAAGGCTGGTTAAAGGCTGCAAGAAAATCATGGCATATAATTTTCTATAATTTAGCTAGAAAATGCAGTACACACTATAAATGGACCAAAATAACCTTCACTTTAGGCAACCTTCTTTTCAAAAAGCAATTACAACTTGTTAGCCTTTGAATTTTGCTTCTTCCTAACAGCATTAAAAAGAACATAGTTTTTAGCTTCAGAGGTCTAAAATATTTTATAGAAGCTTTGTTGTAAGGTTGTTTTATGTGCCAAATGTCCGCTATCCAATTTTAGAAAAAAAATATTAAGCTCAGTGGTGCATTTTTGATTTCTTATTTCCAACAGAGACATTCTTCAAATCTTCTCTATTCTTCTATATAGCATAAACTAATATGGTATATAATCATGTCTCAATTTTGCACTGCAATCTGTTATCACAGACCTTTGTACTGACACAGTCCTATCGACTAAAATGAAACTCTGCATGGGTGGAAGGGACTGCTGTACTGAAGAAACATGTTAAATTAAAAGGAGTGAGAATAACTTTCCCATGTAATAAGTGCATATTAAGGAGAGCTTACAATGCACAACTCTGCATGGAATTTAACTCAACAGCCCCCCAACAGGAACTTCTTTTGTGGCCAATGGCCACTCTGATTTCTTATTCGTTGGCCAGATTGACATAATGACTCCAGAGTATAATTTGTAATTACATGGAATAAAAACAACTGAGATTTTCCAAATAATGATGAGGGGAACACAGTAAACAAACAAACAAAATAACAGATTTTCTGGGGCACCTAGGGAACTTTACCAATTTCCTTCTGCAGAGGAAGACTGGATCATCTTTAACAGGTTGGGTCACCCTCAGCGGTCAAATCATCACTTAACAACTTTGATGTAGATCTGTGAGATATCTGCAATCTCAAATTCATCTTCACTGCTCTTCTTTAGTGCTCAGGGAGAGTTTTAGCTCAATTATACTGCTCTTAATTCAATCTATTATAGTGAATATCACAGATGCATGTTATAGTTAGTTGTGTCATACATATTCTAACCCTGCTATGACAGGGATGTTGAAGCTAGATGAAGTTTTATGTTCCTTCCAACTCAAATCATTCTGTGACTACAACTCTGACTGGAATGTATCCCTTTACTGTGTGGACTTCTATAGTCTTTTGTCCAAGAAACAGTACACACGAATTAAGACAAATATTCCCTCGGGTCCTTTCTGACGAACATTCCCTTCCTTATGTTCATTCTGCTTCTCCTTACAGCACAGCCCACTACATCTCTCCTATACAGTCCAACATAGCTGGTCATCAACTTCAGAGTTGCTTTACCCTTTTACTAGTGCTTCCACCCAGCACTGTTTTGGACAGGTTGCCTCCAGCTTGATGCTGTTTGGGAGACACTAGTTCCCACCAAACCAGGCCAGTTTACCTGGAGAAACATGCCTTCATCTCAGACCTTTGCATCCTGGATTTTATACCCGTCACACTGTAACAGAATAGGCTAGCCTAAGCACTGCTCTAACATGAAACAGACACAGGTATGTGAAGCCCAGACATAGGTGTAGACCTAGCATTTCCACTCTTGCACTGGTGGGCTAGCTAGCGAAATCTCCTGATTGTGCTAGTGGCTTCAGATAGGCACCAACTGCCTGTATGACCAATTAATTTGTTTTTCCCCCACATCATACTCTCAATCTCACATTCACTTACTGTGTAACCATTGTGGAAAACGTGATCATAGGCACGGTGGAGAATAAATGTGCTAATTTATAAATCAGAGCATAACTAAAGGCTTAATATACCTCCAGGTTGAATAGTTAGATGTGGCTGTCATATGTATGCCAAATGGGAGACTTGTGGACCATGACTACAGATTCAATTGTCTCTATCAAAAGCTACATAGATACTTATAATGAGTTGAAACAAAAGACAATTAAAAAATGCGATTGCTTATAAAAAGAAGTTTTTATCACAGGGTATCTATTTATTTAACATGTATTTCTTATCTTCTCATGGCAATGGGAAGCAGGGTTGATTTCATGACAATCAAGTGATATGAAATCAGAAGTGTGCAGTTTCATTTTTGTTGAATTAATGTCCTCTCCTACTGCGAGCAGTTCACAAAATCTCCTAAAATTGAGCAGAATGCAGTGCTTTACTGTTGCTTCATTGTTCTTTTATCATCAAATTGGACACAAAGAAGAAGATGGCAAATCAGTGGGCAAGAGGACAATCAGAGCTTGACACAGCAAGCTGTGTAACACAGAAATGCAATTCATTTTTATGATGACACACCTCATTACTTCCTCATTCCTTTTGAGAAAAGCAGATTGGGGTTGTACTGTATGTCTTGCCAACAATCGATACCGAGTTATCACAGACAGAGCATACTGGCTAAAGAGAGTCACTGATCAATGGGCATTTCCAAAGATAGAAATGGTCCAAGGAAAATGAAAATATAGTGCCTGTAATGTAATGTAAATATGAATGTCTGTAAATATGCTCAGCTGCTCTTGTATAATGCAAACAAGGGAAAGAACAATATCAGGGAGGTTGCAGGATTCTGATATTGTTTTCCTAAGTATAATTATATTCCTACTTCTTTTAATGAAAATGTATTATAGACCCAATCAGGTAAAAGGCTGTATACCTGATGGACATCATCTACTGAACTGCTAAAGTTAAAATATAGCTGCCAGGGATATCACGCTCATTTTAGTACATTCTCTATCAGGAAAAATCAAGAAAAAGCAGTGATTTGACTGATTAAGCCAACACACTAAGGTATATGGTTAAATAAATGAAAAGCACATTTATATACCTTTAAAAACTAATGATTTCTTTTTTTTTTTTAGCTTTTAAATTATTTTAATTTTCTAGTAAAAGTGTTTTACTACACAGTTTTGTTACAGGTATTCACCAATTGCAAAAGTGAATCACCGGTGAATCAGGGAACAGGTCTTAAAATTTCTATTTGACTTTAACCTTCCAACATTCATTTTTTCAATATGTGTTCCCATGCATAAGAGTATAATGTGCACACAAAAAATGCAGAGAGAATGAATTTAGAGTTACAACTTAGCGCTTCACATGCTGGGAACTGTTCTTCAGGCCAGAATTACTGTACCAATGCCATCAGATGTGAGAGATTACCTCTAATCAGACCCCTGCACAGCCTCTGCAGATCTGATGAAGACATCCTTCTCACAGTGCACAACACAGAGGAGAGAGGTTGCTAGCTGGTCAGGGAAATACTGATACTCCTAATAACTCCACTAAGGAGGAAGTAAGCGCTGTAGTGCTAAGAGAATTACAGAGCCTGTGTCTGCCATTGCCGCCTGTGCTTGCACAATTGCAGCCAATGCTATCTGAACCAGGCTTTCATTCATGAAGAAGAGTACAAGTCCTAGTTATGTTTTGGTGGTGTGAGCAAAAGCTGTTGGAAATGGCTTTTGTGTTTTTACTGAGATGTGTGAGACTGTTTTTCATGCCACGGACACTGTGATAACATATCATCCTTCTCTCTACATCCCTCCCCACCTCTTTTGCCCCACGAAGGATAAAAGCTAGATAGAAGCTCCTTAATGCTAGGTCATCACAACATCACAATTCTGTAAATACTTATGTTTCAAATATTTGGAGTCATACAGTTACAGTTTTAAACAACAGAATTTGTATTTGAAATAAATTTTAAAAATCCAGAAGCTGCATAATTTTGCGGTGGATGTTGATAATCCTCATTTGCTTTATGACTGTACTGATCTGAGTGGATTATAAGGAAAGATCACTCAGAGAAAGCTTAGCCCAACTGGATGTCATATCAGAACAGAGTGGGCACACAGGGATACACAGCTTTCATGCTTTGAGCAGCAATGTTCAAAGGAGATAATAAATTTTTAATTACATTACTGTCTCAGATTGTTTTGCTGGTTGTTATTATGAAAACACCTGCGCTTATCAGAACTGTAAATCATTATTTCTCAGAAACTTCTGTATTTCAATCAGTTTGTGCCTTTGACATCACTTTGTGTCTAGTCTTCTCTATTTCTCCTGTAAAATCAGGCTGCTACTGTAGAGCAAAAGATTTTACTTGTGCACTTCCTTTGATCTTACATCTGAGATCTACAAATGTAATTAAATGTGATAGTGCCATTCCTGCCAATTTGCCAATATTGTCCTGATAAATCCTGATAGGTTCCTTTCACAACAAAGAGGAAGCAAACTGTGCTTATATAAGATATGAAAATGCAACTGTAAAATAATTATCTTGAGACAACTGGTCATAGATACGCAGCTAAATGAGCTTTCTAAACAGAAACATGGTTTTGACTTTGCTTACATTTCCCGAAGCTTCTCTTTCTGTTCTTATCCCTTGGCTCTAGATATTTATATGCACTCTAACAAATTGTAGACTTATGTCTGTTGTTTGAAGTGTTCTGACTTCGTATATTTTTATACCTATGTGCTGCTTTCCTTATCAATAAGAGTTATTTGATAGTTTTGGAATGTTGGTAGAAAATGGTGTTGTGTGGTAGTGAGGAATATTTAACCTTGTAAGAATAAAAATAAGGTAATTTTGTGACCACTGTTTGTGTGTTGATTGGTTAGTAAACAGCTATTATAGAACTGAAATTTAAAGCTTTTCTATGTCAATCCATCAATTTCACATGAAACAAACCCTGTACATAATAATTGCACTAGAAAGGGAAATTGAGTTAGGATGATTTTAGAGTAAACCAAATATTTAATAGAAATAGGTCTTGCTAGAGAATTTGGTTATCTTCTGCACTTCTTCCATGATAATCAGTAGACTTATGATGCTGGCATTTGCCTAGGGCTGTCGGTGCAGTACTAGCCACTTGGAGGAAAATGTGTTTCTCTCCTTTACATCTTAGGAAGTAAATAAAGTGTTTTTTTTGCAATCTCAATAGCTTCCATAATACAATAAATCTATTCCTGATCAGTGTTAAGCAAAGCTTGAGAATTTTGTGTCTTATCTAAGACTTGCAGGATTTCTGTCCAGAAAAAGGGTAGTAGTGGGGTCAGAGCATAAATGTCTAGAGTCATTTAAAATGCTCTACAGCCCATCTGCATAGGAGTGGCAGATACACTATAGGGATAGTGGGAAACATGCCAGTGAGGAATGACTGATGGAGGTCAGGCAGGATAATAAAAGACTTCTCAAATAAAAGTAGACTTTTTGCGTCTTGGTCATTCCTTAGTGACTGGAAAGGCCTAGAGGGTCATACTGACAGTCTAGAAGGGATAAGGAGTAAAGCAGTGCCCCAAAACTATTTTTATTTTCTTATTTTCCTAAAGAAGCACCCCAGGGCAGAATTCATTCGCCTAATTATAAGCATCTACTTCCATTTGTGATGCCCAAGGGTATCCCACCCATCTTCCTGCTGCTTCAGCAGGAATTAGTAAATCCCGTATCACATACTTCAGCACTGTATGGATGTCCCAGATATCTGCAATAAGCACACAAACCTGGGATCTGGATGACTTCCTGGTAGCTAAAGTCATAATCAGTCCATGAAATGCAAAACTTTATTTGACAGATGCTGTCAAAGGCATTATGTGACAGCTATTTGTGAATATCCTGGTTTCAGCTGGGATAATTTTCTTCTTTGCAGTTGTTATAGTACTGTGTTTTGGATTTAGGATGAGAATAATGTTGATAACACACTGATATTTTAGTTGTTGTTGAGCGGTTCTTACACTAAGTCAAGGACTTTTCAGCTTCTAGTCTGCACTGCCAAAAAGGAGACTAAGGGTGAACAAAAAGCTGGGAAAGGACACAGCCCAGAGAGCTGACCCAGCTGGCCAAAGGAATATTCTGTATCATATAATAACATACTCAGCATATAAATGAGAGAGAAAGCTGTCCAGGAGTCTGCTGCTTGGGAACAAGCTGAGCATTGGTTGACTGGTGGTGAACAATTGTTTTTCATTTGCATTGCTTATTATTACTTGTTATTCTTGGGATTAATTTTTTTCTCTTTTTGCTATTTTCCTTTTCATCACAATTTTTTATTCTTATCTCAACCCACAAGTTCTCTGTTTTGTCTTTCCAATTTTCTCCCCCATTCTACTAGGGGGGCAGTAAATGTGTGGCTGTGTGGTATTTAGTTGTCACCCGGGGTTAAACCATGGCATTGAGCTTACATTATACAATATTAATTTCTGGTCTAATTTTATCTTCTAGTGGACAAATATTTATTCCATAAAATTATTAAATTAATTTGAAACCTGTGTTAGTAGATACAAGAGAGAGGCAAACATTTTTTTTTCTTAAACTTTTCCATGATTTATTTTTAATATTTGCTGCATTACCCTAAGCAATGTTGCTGAATTTTGAAACTGTCATATTGTTTCATCAATGGCATTGAAACAGCGTTGATTTATACTGTCTTTAGTGTCTAATTTTTTTTTGACTCCATGAGGCCTTGATCATTTGAGTAGTGATCCCAAGGACATCAGTATAGGTACATCAAAGAAAAGGTGAGTTGTGTGAGGGACGGACAGTAATGATCTGTTGTTGAAACACACTGGAGCAAACAACTCATGACTGAGCCAGGAGGTAGCTAAAGAAGGAACCCAGCTGTTAAAAAACAGTCCTCGGCAGTTAGCAGCCAATAAGAGGAATGAAAACACTGGAGGCCAGCCAGAGGACACACAGAGGAAGTTGAAGAGCGATGAAGTAATGACCACCAGAGGCACTCCAAGACCCCTGCACATGTGTGGTTGTGTTTTGGGTTATATAACTGCTGTTAGCCACGAGGGGCGTGTCGTAGAATCAACCTCTGTGCACGGGCTGGCCACGTGTGTGTGGACGCAGACTCATGAATGGGTCCTCCCACCCTAAGGAGGACTATATATCGTGCTGTGCAGGGAGGGGGTTGAGGTTGGCGTGATGTGCATCTTGAGCCAGGTGTGGACGCACCGTGCCTGCTGACCTCCCTCCGAGCAGCATGGTATTGGCCTTCATCGTGCTTGCTGGACTATACTTCACCATCGTGGGATTGGTGTGTTAAATTGCTTTATTGTTTTAAGGAGCCAGTAATGCTGCTTCACTTTAAATTAACCACAAAGTCATTCTAACAACAACGACTTTCTGTGTAGTGGTGATTTTCAGGTGCTTTCTAAAGATCTGCAGATTACAGTACTCAAAAAGATTTCAAAACCAGATTCTTATTCATTTTGTCTTCTAAAGTATTACTCAGTTCCAGATTCTCCTTTCCCAGATAAATCAAAGCCAAGAGACCTTGTACTGAACTCTCATTTTTCAGCTAGAAGGTTCAAATTTGGTGTCATCATGTTCTTGTTCTAAGGTTAAGAAACTGCTCATTTAAAGAATTACGTATATAAACTCCAATCACCTTCTGTTCTTCCAGGGTTGAAAAAGTGAATTCATTTCTTGGGCTATCATCTTGTAAAAAAGTAAAGACAAAATAAAGCAAAACTGACTAGATTTTTATTCTTTTTTTTTCAAAGAGAAAGAAAAGCTGTTACTCTATTTCAGCAGAGCATAAGGTGTTTCTAGCAGCAAACACTTCTACAGGCTTATATGTATAAATCAAGACATTTGTAGTGGTTGGTGTATATTAGAAAACACTTCTTCACTAAGGTTATATTAATTAATCTGAGGAATCATTTTTTTTTTCTACACATTAACTCATTGTCTTCCATTCATCTCCTCCTTCATTCCTTAATGACTCTTGCCCGAGCCTCAGACATGTCACAGCAGCACAGGGACATCATGCAAATGTAATAAGTGATTCTGATGTCTAAATCTAGAAAACTGGACCTTTTGATGTCATCAACAGTCTCTCTCAACGTGATTATTGAGAATGTAGAGGCAAAATCTATCTGTGTTCATCAGTTAATATATCTATTTCATAGTTGTATTGGAGATGTATATTTATATATAATTCCTTCTGCTATGCCCAGACATCCTTACTGAAAATTTGTCTTTAAATGAGGTCTGTTACATTTGGTACAAGGGTGATTACCTCCTCATCAGTGAATATTCTTTTTCTGCATCCAGCCCAGTGATGAAATAAATCTTACTGATCTTGGCTATTGAGGTTAACCTAATTTGTATCTGCTTTCTCTTTCAGACTTAGAAATTCCTAGTTCAACCATGCTGGGATCCATACTGAAGCAAGATGAATTCACCAAATTAGTGGCATAATTTGAGGCCTCCTGATATGCACATGGGATTAAAGAGTGCTAAATTCAATTAATGCCTCTGTAGACATGGCTTTCCCAGTGTTTTCAAATTGACTTTTTCCTCATGTAAGTTTCCATTCTATGAAAGAGTGTGTTATTTTGGTTTCCTATCCCAATTTCATTCCAAAACATCTTCATGTAATATTAGCATTCCCTAGAAGACAGTAACAGATTTTTTATCATCTACAATAATAATCTATGTATCAATGTACAGGGACTAAAATATGAGTTTTGAAACCTTCTATATTTCAGAGATATTTGTAATAAATGTATAAAACCAGAGCATTAATTTGCTAATTGATTCCATATACATACAGAACTGAACCAAAGTCCCAAATATAAGGTCTCATCAAGCTAAGCTAAGTAAATCAAGATAATAAGCTTTTCAGTGAAAATCTGTCTCTATGAGTAGTAGTTGATCAAGAACATCCATCAAAATCAAAATGCACATACATATGTGCATGTGAGATGCTATTATATCATAGATATTTTAGCAAACAACAGAATTGGCTCCTGTCCCTATCTTCTCTCCATTCTGACTTTATTCTAGCCTTCAGCATTCTCCATTAATCTCTATCTAATTCTTGCCTTTTGCTAACATCCTGCACATCTCCTCCTAAAGAGAAGTAGCCTTGAACTTTGCTGTTTCCTTGAGAAGAATAAGGGACGTAATATCCACAGATACCTTAGACCAATATTCTTGATTTGTGTGTAGCAGATCACAATATTATGGAAGATCTGTGCTATCATTCCCTAAGGTCAACATTGCTTGAAGATGAATTTGCTGCACATGTGCTTCAATATTTTGTCTCTCTATCTAGTTCATTAAGGTACAGAGGCCAAAGCCTGTAGATTTAACTTTTATACGTCATGACATTATTTCAGGTCATCTCTGTGTACAGAAAAACATGGAGTCTACTAATGATCACAACATCAAGAGCTTCATCTGGAAGTTTCACAAAAAAAAACCCTCAATGAAAAATTCAGCCCCCTTGCAAGACACAGAACATTCATGAGGTGGGTAGTGCACTCCACAGGTTTGGTTTTTGTGTTGGTTTTGTTTTTTTTTTTTTTTTGTATTAAGGAGCTTATTTTTCTAATATATGCACCAAATAAACAAAGGAATTAATCAGAAAACCAGCATTTGATTTCTGAAGTACTCAGATATACTAGTTAAGTGCTACTGTGTCAACAGCAACAAAGATTGAAGCCCACTTATTTCTTTTATTTCCTCACATCTGAGCAGCTCTTACAAACCTCTTGTTCCTGGAAGAGGTATTGTGCTCAAAAGTCTTTTTCAAATAGGTGAAGTACTTGAATTATGTCCTTCATTGAAATACATCTTTTAAACAGAAAACTTTTTACAATTCTACTGACATCCAAAGAAGTTCTATTTTCTGCCTCGATAATTCAGAGAAGGGGCCTGAAATGTCTCCTGCTGCTGCTGCTAACAACCTTTCTCTGTGATAATTGCCAGAATGACTTCCAGACCAACTTACTACTTGGTGTGAGCAAAAGCATCAGAATCTGTCCTGAATAAGTATCTCGTTTACAAAGTATCTGTCTTTCAGAAAAAGATCTTCAAAAACCTGAGAAGTCAAGCACTATTGTTAGTAGAGAGAAGATAATTAAAATAATTGGTAGTTCCTTGGTGCTTGAAGTGCCAGTGTAGGCAGTGAAATAGGACAAGATGTTCGCCTTCTGTTAATGTATCCCTGCACTGTGGTTTCATGGGCCTTTGCAAGAATTAATGGAGATTGTATCCTATAGGTCTGCCCATGCTGAGCACTTTCTGGAGCTGGCACTGTGACTCCTTAAAAGTTTCATAGCTCAGCTGAAGGTGCTATCTATTTTTATGCAAACAATCTAAAACCTAGTGAGAGATTCTAATTACTGAACAATTAATGGTGTACATCCAGACATATTTATTTCAAATGCTTTATAAATCCAACTTTATAACTCTGCAAGTAAGCAAGGTTATAAAAGATTTTAATTTTACTTTGCTAAAGAAAGAACAACAACAACAAAAAAAATATAAAAGCTTGCTGTTATTAGCATTCATTCAAATGAACATCTTGTTATAGCTGTATGCTACTTCTATATATCTATATCTATATGGGTAAATAAAGCAATGATAGATTTTCCTGGCTTGGAAGTTGTATTGGGTTTGGGTGAGCTGGAG
>VWZK01018677.1:0-22801 GCA_013396935.1 Baryphthengus martii | reverse complement strand
GGTGGTAGATGCCTCATCCCTGGAAAAATTCACAGTCAGGCCGGATGGGGTTCTGAGCAACCTGATTTTGTAGGTTTCCCTGCTCACAGCAGGAGGGTTGGACTAGATGACCTTTAAAGGTCCCTTTCAACCCAAACCATTCTACAACTTTATGAAAGCACCTTATTATACCACAACCTCAATTATAACTTGCAGTTTAAGTTGATGCACAATTGCACATAAAAATCAGGTTCCTTAAAGCTAGTATTGATACATTGTTTGTTTATCCAACAGGTACCCAATGTCCAACATCCACAAAAATTCAGTAACTAGGATCCTCCTTCTAGGGCATTAATGCTAGTACCTTCAACAAGGCTTTGTAGCTGAAGTCTGCTTTCATCTTAGTGAGGTGTCTTTAGGGTGCTCTTTGGCCCTTTCTTTAAATATCTCAATATCACTTTTAAATCCTTTCTATTCCTCAAGCAAGAATTTGCAGATTAGATAACACCTGGACTGTCCAATTCTTGAGAAGTACTCGTCAAAACAAAGAGCAGGAATACATCACATTTGCCAGCCTAGTGCTAAATATCTTCAATTTATAGCAGATAAATATTGGGGGCAGGGGATATAAGATATTTTAATCTTAACCAGAAACCTCTATCAAACTGTTCAGTAGTGGAGAGGACAAAGACATTTTTAAGTATGTTAAATCTCATAGATTTAGGCCCAGGAGCTTATAGAGTCAATATTGAGTTTTTCATAACAAATTTCCAAGGACTCTTGAGTATTTTCATTAGTCTCCTTTATGTCAAGCATGAGTTTTCTATAATGGCAGCTTGCATACATTTTATGTATCAATCAGAGGCAGAGCAATTTCACAGGATACAAACAGAATCCTCTGCTATATCCACTGTCCTCAAGGTAGAAATAGCACGTAGACTTCAGCAATATGAAAAGAATTAATGACATTTGAATTGGATTCCATCACCATCTTTAAAACCAACTACTTGTTTTTTTTTTTCCCCAAAGCCAGTGAAGAACATAAATGTTCTGTCAGCATTTGAAAGGCACCATCCCTTCTCTAAACTCAATGTCTTCCTCTAAATCTAAACAAAAATACATACTTTGGTCTTTAAATGAGAATCAATCCTCTATGTGCCCAACACTAGGAACTAAGACTTCAACTGCTGCATGGATTTCTTGAGCTGTCTCTACTGATCCAAACCAATTTAGCTGCAACATTTCCTGTATCTGTCAGGTGAAAAGAAAAAAATTGTGCAAAAAGCCTTCCAAAGGTGGAAGAAAGTAGCTTAACTGGCATTGAGTCAGGCGGTACTTCTACTTACTATCCTACTAGCCATTGTGGTATACACTGCTGCCCTATAAAAATACTTCTCTGAAGTTAATTCTCATTTCCAAACCACTCAAAGAATGTGGATCTCATCTCTAACAAATACAGGATATCATCCAGAACTGTCTATCAGTAGTATTCACTGCTCCCACAGCCTCCCTGAACCCAGCATTTTCAGAGATGTGAGAAAACTAGGAATGCAACACCAAAAACCTAGTCTTGCCAGGAACAAAGTTAAAGAACAAGCAAGACATTTTGCTTAGTAAAGATGTATGAACTACAGCAGGTTAGAAATCTCATCAGCTTATTCAGTGTGCCTACACCTTCTACACTCATGCAGCAATTAAGAACTGAGTGATGCCACTTCTCGTAGCCATACGTTCCACTTATGCAGTCTTTGATGCCATGCATGCAGCTACTATACATGCTTTCTTGATAAATTCTCTCCAAAATAAGGCAGATTTTGTTCAGCAGAAGGTATTTGTAAATCTGTTGAAGTCACAGATTCTAAAAAAAGTCACAAAACTTATTTTGGCTTGCAGACATTTCATTACAATGTCATTGCATTACCTTGTCATCATCCTTGGACTTAGCAGGGCTTTTTGCCTTAAAATCCAGTTTTGCCCTAAGCAAGAAGCAAACTGCAGTCTTCGGCACTTTTCCCAAAGCTCAGAAACCTGTTGCTGTAAACACATGCACCTAACAGGGCATGCCAGTGAGCAGCTAACATTTCAAAAAACACTGCAGTTCAATTACTGATTAACTCCAACAGCAGAAAGAAAGTAGAGACATCACCCACAAACTGACTGTGAAGATTCTCTTAGGAATCATGTATTTTAAGCCTTCACCAAAACAGTTCTTGTTCCACATACAGAGGAATACATGACAATCTATATCTTAGAAGAAATATTATATATACACCTCCAAATATTTATACATAGATTTTTACATCTTTTACCTAAGTTGTATTTTTTTATGTGTATATGCATGTACACACATGCATGTGTTTTTAAAAAAAGATACGTTGTCCTTACAAAGCTTCCTACCATGAGTGCAATCCAGGAAAACTCAGGCTCACAGTTAATATCAATAAATTATGACAAACACATTAATTAGCCCAAAGCTTGCACAAACAGTTCATCTTAATAATATAACACAGTTCAAAGTTGAACTAGGTTCACACTAAGCAAAAAAACCTTTTCCTGTGTCTTACTTGTCTTACCACCCTTTTAATATAAACCGTTTTTTTCTTAAAGGCCTGTCACACTAAGCCTAAAAACATTTCTCTAAAAACCTGTTGCATGAAGTGAAGGGTGAATTTAGCAAGAGATGAATCCCCTTGCATTCTAGCCGGTCCTCAGAGATTAGAGGGGCAGCTAGGGGCAGCTGGACTTATCTCTTAATAGGTATGCCAATTACGATGTGTAGCTATAGGTCCAACATCAGATCCACATTAACAGCCTATTTGCTGTAGGTTTAGTTCCCTTCTGAGGGAGCAGTCATAATCACAGGAAAACTGCTATTTGTGCATCTAGGTATATACCAGATGCATGAGCAGCCTATTATGCTGTAGGTCTGGTTGCATTCACAAGAAGCAATCAGATTCACGAGTAACACTGTTTACACTTGCAACAGACAGATTCTTTAAGATTGCCAGTGATACACTAAGCTGCAGAAATGGCTATATAGCTCAAAAATACAATTGTAATAACGAACAATCTCCCGAGGTAAAACAAAGCCAAGGCACAAAGGCATCCCTTCTAGGGTGGGTGAGGAGGGCAAGCCCCTGAGTCTGTCCTTCGGATTTGGTGTCGAATTCTCATTCCACAAAACAGGTCTGAAATAGGCTAACATTTATACTTCAGTTTTCTATTCATGCGTAAAGTCTGGGAATGACACTGTAGGCAAATCATTAGGTGGGCTCATCGTTGCACAAACATTCTTTGACGGGCTTTTCAGCCTTGATATCTTTGCCAGACAATTAGCTGCTGCGTAAGCAAGAGAACAGGAAGGCCCAGAACTGCACCTGGTCTCACTTGACATTTAGTGTCATCGTGACACTCACCACTAAACCTCCACTCCACCTCAGTGCCTGCTTTAGACAACAGACGCTTGTCATCAGTGATGGTTTCTGCTTTCTGCTTCCAACAGAAGCCCCTCCCAATATTTTCTTCCAAGGTCACACGTTTCCAACAGGCTTCACAACCAGACTTCCTAGATGAAGTATGATATGCTGAATGCATATATGATATTCAATCAATAAATGCATTTGTCCGCGTGAGAGCACTGACTGAGGGATAATGGAAAACAGAACAGGAACCTTTTTTTGGAAGGCTATGTTATAACACATTTTTAAACTTGATTATCAGCTGTGGAAAAGTAGGGTTTTTTTCCCAGCATTAAACTGAAAATCTCCTTGCTACAGGAGAAAGACTACTTACAGATGAACTCAGTTTGTTACAAATTTAAAAGCTTGTTGTAGTTGTTCCAGTTAATTATAGATTCATTAGTTGAGTCTCCCTGATGTGACTTCATATTGCAATTTCAGGTTCAGTCTGCATGAGTCACTCCTATTCTAGAAATATAAACACTACTCATATACGGTCCTTCTGACAAGGAAAAAAAACAGGTTAGAGCTCCACTGCAATTTGTCCCTTATGTCACAGTGACTGAAGTTTCCATGACCATAATTTTCAGTTTTCAGCCAGTATAACTCTTATTTATACACATTTAGAGAAGAGTATAAATGCCACACAAGACCCATTAGAAATATAGAATTTATTTCTCTTTACATTCAGACAGCAATATACTACAGATTGGAACATGCCACATCTTACAGAATTTATTTCTCTTTACATTCGGACAGCAATATATTACAGATTGGAACATGTCACATCTTGTATGACTTGCAAATCCTGTACTTATAGTTGTGATAGCTATTGCTAGGCCAGATCAACACAGAATGTGTTTCTGGAGTGGCTCCCTTGAGATCTTTACAATATTAGCAGCACTTTTTGCAGAAGGGTAGTCCTGAAAACCCACTTCATGAAAATTCATCTGTCATTGTCCAGCTGCTTACTGTACCTTACCTTTACAGTTCCAGATTTTAAGAAAGCAATTTCAGCAGTAGCAGTGGGCAGGAAGACTGAGGACTTGCCCCTTAGCTTCCCTCAGATAGCAGTTCTCAATAAAGGCAACACCACGTTAAAAGGCCAAACACCTCACAGTCCGTGAGCTGTGCTTTTGGCAGGGCAGCTCCTTTCCCTTATTTTGGGGTCTGCAACCCTTACTTCCCCTCCCTCCTTGCATATCCGGGTGCAAGTTAACCAAAAGAGTCAATCTTACAGCTCTGATAACATCCTGAAACATGTTAAGTCATCTACAACTAAAAACCTGTAAGCAACAGGAAAAGACAAAATTTTGTTATGTTTAAAGCTTCAAAGTACCATACTTCAAAGTACCATGAACAGGGCGCATGTTCACAACCAGTGTCCTGACCACATCTGTTCAGAGTGCTTCCCTTCATCCTTACAAACTCAGAAAAATTGTGGTGCTTCTTTCTTTTTGTCTCTTAACTATCCACACTTTCAAATCTAGAGTATTAGGAGGTGCAGTGCATCATAAAATGAAGATGGGAAGGGGCAGGAGAGCAAGAAGAGTGAAAAGGCCAGGGGAGAGATACAGAAACACTGCCCTTGGCAGGCTCTGCACCAGCCATACAGAGAATATACATACACACAATGAGGGGTTTTCTTGCTCCAGTTTCTCTGGTTTGTTCTAGTTATTAATTAAAATTATTCCTGCTAAGGCTGGTTGTGCAAAATCAGTTTTTAAGAACCACCATTCAGTCTGACTCTGCTCCTGTAGACAGACCTCCTATTGATCCATTTCTCACTAGCATCTTGCTGTAGTTTTTCTGCTGTTCTTCTTTGAAAGTATCTTTGACTTTTGCACGTTTCAGACCTCCATCCCTGGAACACAGCAAGAGAGAATGAAATAGGCTGACTGTTATCACTACTGTTATCAAACTATGTATTAACTATCTTAATCAACTCTAGAGTCTTAACCTAAAAGATTAAGACAACTTTTCTTCAGAACTTCTAGAACATCCAAGTTAAAGCACACTTTTTAAATTATTTAAGCCGTAAAGCTTATACAGTCCACATTTTAAGTTTAGTCTGTTAAAGCAGTTTACTCATGTTGGTAACAGGTTGCACCCAGTATGGAAATCCTTGCCAATCTGGGATGCTATTTCCCGAGACTACTGCAGAGGCAATCTTGTGTGATACCATAGTTGTCTCTTGCCTTACATCACTCAGAGGTCAAGGTGAGCCCCACAGTTGTAGCCATTTGTCCATTCTCTTCATCAGATTCTTGCTCTCAAGTTTGTGTCATACAGTCCTATGAAACCTAGGCATTATGCTACTACTTATTGAGGTAGAACAAAGAGCAGAAAGCTTCAAACCCTGCACATTTTTTTTTGTTTGTCAATTTTGACGAGTGATTTCACTTTTGCTCCTTAATCTCAGCATGAGTCTCAATATGAGAAACAACTGAGAAGGGGCCCCTCTTTACAAGCATCAAGCCTAAAGAGGCAAAATTCACTGCATGATAGCTACATGCTCAAAAGACTACACATCTTTTTTTTATTTTCACTTTCACATACACATACATGCATGTGAAGTTACTCCCTTGCTTATCCTGAGTGGAATAAAGTTATGTTGAATGTTATCTGTCAAAGGCTAAGGGAAGAAGCACCTCTCAATCAAACTAACAAGAGATAGTCCATGAAGTCTAACAAGGATGGCATCACTCACCAGGGAAGTTCAGTCAGTCCTCCTTGGTGAGCAATGGCTGATCTCACTCTATTGGCAAACTGAACAGCATCTTCACTTTCCTTCAAGAGTCATAAATTCAACACAAAACAAAGAAGTGAATTGAAACAGGCTTCCAGAACACTTTTCATCTGCTGCCTCAACAAATTAGGTCACTACCAAATGATCCATCCCTTATGTCAACACAATCTGACATTCCAACATGCAGATAATTTAGCTCATTTTTACTCTTAAGTGTTGAAATTAGGGGGACACTTTGCTCCAATATGATGGAATATTAACAGTATTTCTACTGTGTATTTACTGTTATCCTTTGCATATTTGATGCACTGCTGATGACACCAAGCGGCATCAGGAAAACCTGAGTCAAATCATACATCAAAGTCACCACTAACACAAGTCCAGTATAAAACTCTGATTTGGAGATATAGGGTGAGCAGGGATTCTGGAGGGGAAAAAAAAAAATAAGACTAAGAGGCACTTGCAGACATGGTCAAGTTCTTAAATAGTGATCCATCAACCAGATGCTAGGTTACCTCTCTAACCATTGGCGGCATGTACCAAACATTGCAAACAATGGCCCAGCTGGTCATTATTCGCAGTAGATAGCTCACAATGTTGTATTTGCTGCTGTTCCAGAATGCATCTCCAAACTGAGGATCATACTGTAACAGATCACAAAAAAACAAGTGATAAAACCTGTTCCCCAGAGACCATCACAGCCTTATATCTGAGGTGGATGCTTTCAGTCACATGACAGAGTAAGAAAATGTGTAACTGACATGTTGGCTTAGAATGAGGCTTTAGAAAAATTACCCTGTGCTTATTAGTGCTACTTGTGCCCACATGACAGAACCAGCAGCAGATGTCACCCATTTGCCCAAACAGCCAAGAGAGCCAAGTCTGCTGCAAGCTGCATACTCTCTTCCCTTCAGCATCAGGAAGGACTAGCTGGATTTCCCTTCCAGCCTTCTCAGGGAAGAAGTTCACCCCACTAGATCCTACCAGCCAGGCTCCTCCACAAGCCACAGGCACTTACATTCAAGGGGTCATCCAAAGCATGCAGCCAATTGCCAGGGCTACTGTGCTACACTGAGCAACTTTATTATATCATTAGCAGCAATACTGAGACAGCCTCCTCCTCCCAAACATTAAAATTTAGCAGCCAGCTATTTCCACTTACTTTGATTGCAACAGGATAGATTGTCCCTCCTATTTCAAAGCTTCCTTTCTTGAACATCATCACAGATGTATTGTTTATGCAGGTGCCTGTCCAAAAGAGAAATTGAAATTGTTACTTCACACAGCCTACCTACCACATTTCAAGAGCAACACTAAATCAACACACAGGTCTTACACTCATTGAAGAGCAAACACAGGCCCTTAAGTTAAGCATCTCTCTCCTGCTTGCTTTCATACTTTGTCTTGTGTCTGACTCCATGAATGAAGCCAGAACACATCTGAGACAAAAACCATAAGCCTGAGGTTAGATCTGTAGGACAGTGAATCGATATTCACAGGAAAAAAAACCCCTGATCTTCCCATTCTTCTGCCTATAGCTTCTGCCAGAAGACCCCACAGCCAAGGACTGTACAAAAGACAACACAATACTATCTCATATGAAAGATAAAAACTAGGAATGCCCTAATAAAATTTAATCCAAAGGTGAAAATACATTTGAGCACCACAAGCCATGAAAAGAGAAGAGGGATGACACCTACACTGAATGGAGATAAAGAATAGTTCAGCTTCTTACCTTCTGGAAAAATTAAGATTGGGAGCTTGCTTTTATCTGCCACATGTTCCCTGAGTCTGTGGAAGCAGAAGAAAACCTTAAAAAACAGCTCCTTTCCACTATTCTTTCCCCAGGCAGCTGCATTAAAAATATCTTTATGTATAACACATTTGTTCCAAAGCAAAGTGTTTTTCTGGACACTACATTGTACTTGCTTTCCTGCTTCTGACAAACCCAAAGCTTTGTGTAAGCCATCCCTCAGACCCCTAGTGCATTACACCGAGCTGACATCGTGCTCTCTTCCTACATTAATGACTGTCGGAGAAACCAAGAAATGTATGCCATTAAGTCAGTCTAACTCAACCTGCAAGAAAATGGATACATGGGAAAAAACATCTTGTGCAGTGGTCCACCCAGGCTCTGCTTACTTAACAGATTTCTTAAAAAGAGGACTCCTAAATGCCTACAGCTCACACTACCTGAATAACGCTGGGATGACTTGGCAAAATGTCCTGCTGTGTAGAGGTCAATGAAGTGTTAAAGAAGTTAACATGTCAAAATTAACCTAAAAGTTCTTTAAAAACTGGCAAGAATTACTATGATTGTACTACAGTGTTCATGGGTATTCTTTGGTGACATCCTGCAGAAAACTGCCTTTGTAAGCAGCTCGGTTTTATAACTAGACACATTTTTGCCCCTCACCCAAACAAGGAAATCTTGTTATTTCTAGTGGCTTACAATTTCAAATGAAATCAAGACAGTTTGTGCCACAGAAAGCCCATTTTTTCATCAGCATTTCTCTTCAAATTCTGTGAAGTTCTGTTGAAGTATCTTCACATCCTTCCAAAGTATATACCTGAATTCAGACATTAGTTATTATTCTGATGGCTACCCAAAATAGATGTTTTGTCATAGTCTGCTGCAATCCAGACCTTACCATAAACTTTAGTCTGAAGCATCTCATCCCTGTATAAACTTTTCCAGTCTTCCTTGATGACCTGGAAATGCGACATTTTGACCACAGTCTACTATACCCACACAGGCAAGCATATTCAGGTCATTCTCAATGATCTGGTTTGCTGCATAACACCCCTCTAACTCACTCCAAGGTCTGCTCTTGAGTCACTACTATAGTGATTGCCTCTACTCCTACCTACGTCTACTGATTATGCAATACCTTGCATCATTTCAGCCTACAGTAACGTGGAATTACAGATAACTCCTATCCCTATGATTAGCATTTATAAGCAGTAGTCATCATTTGGAATAAGAAAACCAGATACAGCTCCTGCCAACATACAACACTTTCGCAGGTTGGCCTTTTACCTACTCAAGATCCCAAGGTTCCAGTTTTCCCATGGCAACCTCATCAGCTTCTTGGGCTTCTGCCTTTTTAAATTCCTTATCTGGGTCTTTGATTGTTCAATGACTCTTCAGGGATTACGTACCCAGGCATCGCCTCTCAGGCACTAGAAGGTACCAGAGTTGCACGCTAACACTGCAATCCCCTGCTCTAACACACACCTCACCTTTTTGTCACTAGATGGCGGTCTTTGATTTCCGACCGTTCAAACCAGACGTGAGGACAGGCCTTGACCGTAGCTCTCTGAATAATTCCCATTAGTCCACCATGAACCTGGCCAACCTGCAAGCCCAACAAGGCACATCAGCACATGTGACACCTGAAAAGCAGAACTTCCTCTTCTGCATCCCCCTCAAAAACAAACAGAAACCCCCACACCCTGGAAATTGCAAACTAGGATTGGTCAGTGCCCACAGAAACTACTAAAATGCATTCACTTGAAAGGATCTAGATGCATCCACAGAAGCATCTCTCAAGTTATGTCACCAGATAAAGACCAACTTTACCACAATTTTAGTGAGTAAGTTAACAACTCTATTATGAAAGTTCAGTACTGAACTCCACAACCAATACCCCATAATCTTTCCCTTTCCTGGTCTCTCTCCCTATGCTGTGGTCATCACAGATCTCCTCATACCATTGCATAGCATCCATCATTTGTCAAAATGATCGCATCTATTGGTGATGTGTGGTTGGCAACACAAATTCCTCCTTTCTGAGGTTTGTTTTCCCTGCAATTACATAATATTGTTAGACTACTAGTGAGTGCACTAAGTACCACAGAACAACCACAACAGTTCCATAAGGCTGTCAGGTTAGTCAGCATCTAGTGTGACATTAACCTGCAAGTCAGGAAAAAGCTGCTCCATTTCAAATGAGAAACTCACACACAAGTATACACATGCCTTTGCTATCATACTGTCAGCTCACTCACTTGTTATGGTAACGGATAGTACCAGACAGAGCTCTGACAAGGATGCGGGAGCACGTGAGGTGCACCACTTCACTCAGATAGTTTTTCACTCTGAAAAAATAAAAAACAAACAAAAAACCCAATCGAACAAAAAATTATCACAAGCATCTAGAGCATCCTAAGAAGCAGCAAGATGCAATGTTCTCTAGTCTACTCAACACAACTCGGGGCTGAAATGTTCCTGGTACTCTGGAGCACAGAGAGATATTCCCAGCTCTACGACACAGTTGCTACAGCAGCTCAGCCAAAGCATGTCATACCCTTGGTCTCCTCACTTACCTAGGCAAGGCTGTTATCTCCTCACTGAGTACTTTTTATCCCAGTATGGCTATCTCTCCTACTACACTCCCTTTGAGTCTCTCATGACAGCAAGAGAAGACCATTGGAAAACACTAACCTCAGCCCAAGTTCAAAATGCCACTAAAAGCGAGGCCACAAGTTTGTGGGTGGATTATCAGTAGTCTATCACTTATAAAATCTGTCCAGTATCTGTCAAGTCCTAAACTTCAGCTGTTTGCACTGATGCAACTTGGCAAGTTTGTCCCTCACAAACCACACACAGTACCTACCTGCTGTTTGGCAGCTGTCCTACCATTGTTGTCCCCACAATCATCGAGGTAACCCCAATGGTAGCAAGGGTAATGCTACAGACAAAATAGACATTAAATCAAAATAAGTAGTTATGCTCATTTTAATACCACTTTCCCCTTTAAAATGGAGAGTGATTTCAGTAATTCAATTATTCCTCAAATATTTGACACACTCAGTTCTCTTTAGTAATTCCCTGACACATTGCTCAAAATCATGGTCTACCAAAGGCAGCAGATTCAGATACTCCAATGCATACACATGATGCAGGGCAAGCATTCACAGAAAGATGACCACAAGCCCTAACCTAGTCTCTACAGTAAATGGCAAGATAAAAGTGCACTGATTGGCATCTTTACCATTCAAATGAGAGTTTAAACGGGTTCAATCTTCCGTATCTGCTAATGCTGCTTTTAGGTTTAAAAGAGCTGAGATGACATTTCCCAAGAAAACACATGTTTACATGTTCCCACCTGACAATGCATCAGCATCCGTGAACTTACCGCAGGGGTAGCAGGAAGCAGTACCGCACTATAACCCCAATGACCCACACAACAGTCAGCCTCAGGCTGACATAGTGGAAATTGACATTAGTCCTTGTGAGGAGATTCCAGGAGACCAGCTCTTCAGAGGAAAACCTTTGGGTGACTTCATCTTCCACAATGGCCTCAAATCCTTTTCTGCAGAAGTAGAATATGTCAGAGAATTCAAAGTCCGCTTGATGCAGACGTGCAATTTCTTTCTCCATAGGTGTTTCATCTCTCTCAATGATACCTTGGGAAAGAAAGCATAACCTTATGAGGAAATAATTCTATACAGTAACAGTCATCCTGTTCAAATTACTTGCTACTCTGCATGGCTCAAAAATTTACTCAGAGTCCCTGCTGTGATAGCAAGATCAAATGGGTAGTTGAACACACCACACACTCTTTAGCAGACCAGTTCTAGCTTCCCTTCCCCACATTAGATATTTGCTGCTCAAGGTGTTCAAGTTCTATTGCCTACTGAAAGTGAAGCAAGAAGGAAAACTCTTTCCCACCATCTGCAAAGTCCTCAACTCACAAGCTTTATTATCCAAGATCACCTTATGCTTCCAGAAGAAACTAAGTGAGACCTTGGCCTTTCCATTCCCTTCTCCTGGTGCTCTGTGTATTTAAGAGCATTCAATCTCCTCCATGGAGGCTTCTCTCTTCCCTAGGGCCATCTCTTTTCAGACATTTGGTATCCCACAGCCATTCAGCTGAGACACACTCTACTGCTACCTGCCAAAGTCCCAGACCACAACAGCTACCTGACATCCTTGCATGGACCAGCTTTGAACCAAATGCACCTCCTTTCACAGCACAAGTCTTCTCTGTAAGCACAGACAGGACCACACTGTTTTTCATTTCAGTTTAAATCAAACAAAAAAATCCCCTAATCCTCCAGAAATTGTGCCTGGATTGTCTTGATAAAATTTATCTTGGCACTAACAGTCGTATTTCAGTTGAACTCCGCCCACATGATGCCTAGAACAGAAAAGAAACCTGAGGAGTTCAGAATTTCAATACAAATAGCAAGTATTCCCTCGCGTTTTTCATTTTTTTATACTTACGGGTCTGATAAGCACCAATTTCTCACTAGAGCTTCCAAAGGAAAGGATAAATTGTGTAAACTAAATATAAAGTTCAAATAGCTGCTTTCTGGTAAGCAAGTCTGGCTTCGGAAATTGATGACTGAAGAAATCTAGAGTAACATTTAACTAGAACAATCATTCCCTGAGACACTCAACTAGGATTACAGAGGTCCAAGTTCAGGTTGCCACACTGTCAGACACCCTCTGAAAAACTGCATAATCTCTGTGCTTCCATGTTGAGATTTTAAAAAATGGGAAAGGAGGAAGCACCCAAGTGTTTCAAGCAACTAGGCACTTTCCCCACAAATACATATCCCACAGACTGGAAACTTGCATCCCAAGGAAAAACTCTGAATATCTGCTGTGCAAATCACATTCAACATTTAAACTACAAGTGACATGGAAAATCTTTGTATTGCACTGTAGCATACATATGGGTTAACATAAGAAACTCCAAGATACAAGTCATACAGATCACTGAGGTAAACGCTAAAGAATATTCAAGAGATGTGTAACTGCAATAAAACCTATTACCATCTTCAGCTCTGAACCTGGCAGCCATGACTTACAATTCAGTTCCACCAGTGGACCATCTCAGTGCGTTGTCCTATCACCTATGAATTTAAATTATTAGGATGGCACACCCAAACACCCACATGCCCTTCGGGATCTAAATTACACAAACATACATCAAATATTTGTGAGACTTGTGTCATATTTTAAACCCAAACCAGAGCTCTACTTTGTGGTTCATTTTTTCTCTCAGTCCCTTAGACTTCTAAGCTGTGAAACATACAGGACTGTAGGCAAGCTGACCCAATCCGTGTGCTCTACGCTGCTGCTGTGGTGGGAGATAGGTCATAGCCAGCAAGCTGGCATGGGAAACTCCCCAGCACCCACCACACAAATACTATTATTCTCTCCAATTCCAGGAGAACTCGGAATGCTTCTTCCTTATTCAGACCCCAGTTCAGCATCAGCCAAGCACTTGGATACCCTAGCTCCTACTTCTTGCTGAAGCTAGCCCAGGATTCAAGTTTACCACACTGCTGAGACAGCCAAGATCATACAGCTGTAATGTCTTGCTTCACCAGCCTACGCTGTCTCACTCAACACTCCCATGCCCAAGTTGTCTTTCAACCTTGGGACAAGTTACTCTGAGCCAAGATCCCCATACCACCTGAAGGTATTATGGACAAAATTAAAACACATGCTGCTCAGATGATGTACTTAGCTTTCTTGTAATCAAAAGTAATATTTAATGCCCCTGAATCCCTTGGCCATGGGCAGAGATGAGTTTGCCAAAGACCACTGAAAGGCAGCATTATGCAGAAGCACAGCAAACATCACTCTGAACCAAGAAAAAGCCATAGTCACTGCTTTACTCAGTGCCACAGCACAAGCTCCAAGCCTTCAAGCTCACATATTCTAGTAACATAATTATATCAGGCTCAAACTTGACACTATCTACTTACAGTCACATTATTTGCAGAAACATTTCTTTTAGTGGATGTCAGTTTCTAAACTCTGACTTAACAGCATTTTTGTGTTTTTTAAACCTACCAACATGAAGAGGACTGCCTTCTGACACAGCCAACAGACTGCCTTCTGACACAGCCAACACCCACACCAATAGCTGAGAGCTTGTTATTCAACTGCATCAACCAACATTTTTCTTGCGACTATTCTTTATCACACCATCTACTCAGGGGCACTGGCTGCCATTTCTGACAACAGATGTGAACTACATTGGATCTAGTACTGCAGAGAAAGGTAATGTCACCTCAGTCATGCTCTCTCTTGTCTTTCATATTGGCAGACACTGGATTTTAAGGTCTTTGGGGAGGACTGTCTTTGCTCTGTCTGAGAGCAGGAAAACTTGCCACTGCAATGTATCTGCAATGCTCTGTCCTATCCTAACCCACCTCCTAGTGAGGACTTGAGGGTTAAGAAAGATGAAAAAGGTGCTTACACATCCCCCTTCAGCACTTAAAATGCGTATTCATGCACGCACACAGAGACTTACAGAGTAGTTGAATAAAACAGGGTAAAGGTAATTTGTTATCACTGGGAACTTCTCCTCCCTCAGTAAACACTGTGTAATGCAATTGGGCCTCTCTTCCAGTTCTGTCACCTCAGGGGATGCCAACTTATGCCCTTCGTTGTTAGACCTAGGCCTACCCTGGCCCTCAAGTACTTTCATCCACACAGAAAAATCTAGACTCCTAATCACAAATCAGTTAGTCCTATGCTTAAAAAGCCCCAACAGCAATATACACAGCACAACTTGGCACTGCAGACTCCACACCTCCCCTGCTTCCCATAACTTCTCAATTAAGGAATAGTTAGACTCCATCTTACTGTAGTAAGAGCCCCCTACAGCAGGGAAAGTTTTTAATTTTTATTTCAAATATAAAAAGCACATTTAAAAGTGTGCTTCAGGCCACCATTAAAATTGCATATCCCCATCCATAAGACACTTGAACATAGCCCGCATGCAATTTTCTATATGAATTACCTAAGGCCATTTTCACTATCACTAATGCTCCAGATAGTGGCGTGCACTCAGATTAGTCCAGGTCCTGAACTGCAGTACATATTAGCACTATACATCCCTCAGTCACATGTACAGGGGGAATAGGTACTTGCAGCTTTATGGAAAGATAGTTTACAGAACATAATCTACTAGTTAGGTCCTCTCTGCTTTTACCTTTTTTTTTAATAGAGAAAAAAATACTTCTATGTGCCAGAATGATCAGGTATCTATGAATGTAAGAGCTCCTACTGTGCAGGCTGGATCTCTTGCCCTCTGTTGCATGCAGTGATGGATAAATTTGGTAAGAAAGGAATGAATCTCATTGCGTTCTAGCTGATCCTTGGACATTAGAGGAGCTAGGGGAAGCTGGACTTATCTCTTAACAGGTATGCCAACTATTGCTGTGACTATCGGTTCGACACCAGATGCACAAACTTCCTGTCTACTGTAAGTCCGGCTGCATTCAAAAGCAGTCAGGTACACAAATTGCATGGTTTATTTCACAGGTAACATACACAGATTCTTTAAGACTGCTGGTGATAAATGCACTAAATTGCAGAATTACTATATAGCTCCAAAATACGCAATTGTAATCACAATTGGAATCTCCCAGGGAAAACTAAGTGTAGCCGAGGCCACAAATCTTACCAAAAGGCATCCCTTTTGGGGAGGGCAAGGAGAACAAATCCATCTGTCCCTAGGACTTGGTGTCAAATTCTCATCCCACAAATTAGGGCTGAAATAGGACTAAACATTATACCCCTATTATCTACTATTGTGCAAAGTATGGGGGTGGGACTGTGCTCAAGCCATTGTTAGTCAGCCTTTCAGTTGCACAAACACTGGTTACTTCCTTGGTATCTTCTACAAGAAGCAGCTAAACTACTGCAATAAACAGGAGAATGGGAAGAATGGGGCCACACCTTGTCCCACTTCACATTCCTCCAAGCTGCCATAACAACAAAGAGGACTAACTCTTCACCCAGCCTCTAGATCTTCACCCCAGCTCCTCATCTATCCTAGACACCAGATGTTTATCAGCCCTGATGACCTTTACTATTTTCAATTTTTTGTGCTTCCTGCTTCCAACGCCCTCTCACTGACCCACGACATGATGGGACACTATCATTCTTAAAGGAAGAAAAAGGATATCTTGCTGATAACCTGTGAAATATAGATAGCAGGCCACTGACATTATTAGAATGATTACTCATCTTGCCTTCCCCTGTCCAAAAAAATCAAAGGCCACAACTTTCAGGACACTAGGGAGTGATAGTAGGGAGTCATAATTTTTTCTCAGTCAGCAGTTAAATAAGACTAATATTAACCTGTTTTAAGAGCTGCTGTGCAGTACCCCTAGCTTATTATTACAGGTACCAATTGACAGCTGGATCTGCTAACACCAGAGCCTGTCTCATGCCTGCCTGTGGAAGATATAATACCAGTGTTTACAGTATTGATAAAGATACTCCTTTGGAGATGAAAGGCACACAACCAGTTCAGCAATTCAATCCCCATTACTGTATCATGTTCACATGAGCTGATGCGTAGAATCAGGTAACAACTGACTTGTCTACTAGCTAGCAAGCTGGTCCTCTTTCCAGCTGTGCTACCTAGTGAGGGAGCACACAAAAAATGCTGACACTGCTGTCAAACGCTGTCAAAAATGAACAAATCAATAGCAATACCAAGGCAGTCAGGAACCAGGAGAAAAAAAAAGTGCTGGCTGCAATGTCTTATTCAGCCTTCTCCTATTTTCCATGCAAACTCAGACTGCTCTCACTGTACTTACAGCTCCAAAGTTTTACAGCCAACTCTGACCTAGTACACCCTACCACAACACACACAGTATGGGTTAAGATATAGTAAAAGAACTAATTTCAAAATTAGGCTAAAGGAAGAAATATGAAGCAACTTCTTCAGCTGCCTATTCTACAGATAATAAATGCAAGAAGTTCATCTGGCAAACAGTGAGGTAAATCCAGGGGGCAAAAGGTGAATAGCAGCAGACTGGAAAAAGGCAACAAGTGTAACACCACACACTTCCATCCAGCAATCTTACAGCAAAAGAATCACTGAGCTTGGGAAAGAAAAGCACTGTCCACTAAATATTCAGATCTCCTCAGAGATTATCAAGTGTAGTACACTGATGCAGTTAGGACTGAGATAGCTGGCCAGCAGCCCTGCAAGCAGTGACCTAAAGACAGATTTCAAGACAAAATTCAATCTTATACTGTAACTTGAGAACTTCCTCAGAGAATAGACTCCTTTTTAAGTTCTATTTTGTTTTACTAAACTTAATGTATTCCATACCCTTCATTTCCCCGTCCCCTGATTTTTCAACCATTCGGTACAAGAAAGTAAAAAACCATGCCATTCTTTGGGAACAGTTCTTGTGCCAGTAACATTGCAAAACAATTAGATCTAAGTCAGTTTGTAACCACCCCATTTCTTCTCCAGTTCTCTTACACACACATCTAACTTCTCTGTTTGAAAAAGACTTTTAGAACATGAGTCTTATCAGTTTGACTTTATACCAAGCTCTCACCATTAGCAGCAGGAGTCTTCAGCATCTGTGGCTGTGACTTTTTGACCCCTTTTTCTATCCGTAGAGTGGCCCACTGTTGAAGAGAAAGAAAACATTAATTTCACAAATGTAGTACTCAAGAAAAAAGTCACCTAAAAAATGCATCAGTTAATCAAAGACAGGTTGCGATGTTCAAATAATATCTTCACCAGGTAAACATCACCCCATCTTCCTCGTATGTGTTCACAAACCCATACACGTGTTTCTTCAGAGGAACTGTGTATTTAATAACAAAAACAATACTTAGTGCTAGTTAGTACTTCCTAAGTCTACTTGCCAGTCTTCAGAGGGTTAACTTGGTGCTTCATATATGTTTCAGTTCCAGTTCAGATATACAACCGCTAAGAGCTTGATAGACCTCTGTCAGCCTTGCTACTTGCACACCAGCGACCAAGTCGTGGGAGGCTCCAGGAGCTGAGCTAGGCAATAGCCCTTGAGTACACAGCATGTGTTCAGAGCTGACAGACATCACAACTCAGCTTGTTTGCTTTCAGAGTAGTCTCACCACACTGAAGCACAAAAAGGCCTAACCGGGTTAAGTGTCAAATTGAGGCCTGCACACAGCCAACATTGCTAAAAAAACAAAACAGCACTTGCAGTCATGGGAAGTCTCATTTAAGCTCAGTCTCACTCCAAAGAGGACTGAACCCAAGATTTTTCCAAGCTGAACAAAAACGAAGTTTCTTTTGGCTCTTAAAACAGTTCACTTTCTGGAATTTTATGGCTCCAGTATGTCAAGAAACAGACCAAATCACTGGCCCTAGTGTACTGCTGCATAGAACCCTGTCCCTGTCCTTAAGGGTTGCCAGCTCATTCGGGTTTAACATGCTCTTTTCTAGTGGGTGGGCTGAAAGAGGGAGATAAAATACATGATAAAGTAAGTTCTGCTCTCCAACCAGTGTCAAAGCTTCCCAGCAGCTCTTCTCCCTGCAAACCCCCATGGCAGAACCACACTGGCATCAGGAGTCATCTTCTCATTTCAAGTTGTGATGGGGCTGGAGCCAGTTTATCTGGTTTTCAGGCCAAAAGGATTTCTTGACCTTCAGCTGACTCAGTTCCACACAATGCTTTTAAATAGCCCTTCTATCATCTCCTATGTTAGGTTTCATTTTTACTGGGTTAACAATTACAATCCCTTTGCAGCCCTGTAAAGCCTGCCTGTGATGACAGAGTAGCCCTTCTGGCCTGGATCCTTCCTTTCTCTACATGGCAGTGACGTGCGGAAACAAACTCCAAACTTGTAAAGAGTTTAAAGCAGATACGTTTATTACAGTGCCAGATGCAAGGGAGATTGCTCCACCTAACTTGCATACCAGGGACTAAAACTTGCTCGCTTTTATGGTTACAAAGCATGCATATTCATTAGTATGGGCTGGGTTATTACACTAATATGTGTGGTTATTATAATTATTTCTGGGCCTAAGTCTCCTCCTCCTGGCGCATGCTCATTGTCGTCCGGTGGTAATGGGCCGAGGTCCCTGAGGTGAAGGCAACAGTCTTCCTCGCTCTGTCCTTTTCACCTTCGTTCCAAAATTTCTGAGTTGTGCTGAGCTGGCTTTGTCCTTCCTTGAGGTGTCCTTGTGGGCAAGAGATTTCCGGCTTATCTGTAACTTAAAGTTCCTGTTATCTGTTGCTTATGCTTGCCTAGGCAGTGAGAGCAGTCACTTAGGCTCCAGCAGTTGGATAAATTGCTGCTTATATTCTTTTATAAATTTCTCATTAACCACATTCTAAACTATGCATTGTTAGCCTTGCATTGTTAGTTAGCCTTCCCTTATTTCAGCAGCATTGCAAAAAGATGGAAAACTCAGCCAAAGAGGACTGACTTTGTGGCTTCTCATTAGGCACATTAATTTTGGCCCTCATGAGACCTAACCCTATTTCTAGGAACACTGTTATTAACAGGTATTTCTGAGACAAGTGACCTGACAAAAATGAGCTTATATCAAAAGATCAGGACATTATCCTGTTCAAATCTTAACAACTTAAAATAAATTATGCCTTTGGTACTGCTTAACAGCATAGAGATGATCCTCACTGGCCTGCACAGAAAGGACCCAGACCAATGCTAAACCATGTGGTTTCCATCTCTTTTCTCCAGAGCTGTGGAACATTAAGGGATGCAGCTCCCTTTTGAAAGGTCAGGATCCTGACTCATGGCATTATTTCCACCACATAACTTACACAGAACAGCCAAGACTGCTTACTGCATCAGGCCTTCTCAAATCACAACCTACTCTGCCAATATATTCACTTTTTTCTCAGTTCTGTTGCTACTAAGGCAATAGCTGTTCCAGGAACTAATTTTACGTGTGGGAGTAACTCAGTACTTTTCAGCTACACATCATCTTCAGCAGTGCTATGACCATAAAAGTTTTGGGAAATATCAGAATGAAACATTGTTTGAGGAATAAACTATTCACATTAACCCTATTTCTACATTTCTTCTTCTAAATGGCTTTGGGAATACAGGGGGGGACAGCAAATACCTTGACACAACCATCCTCTTATCAGACCTGAACCACTGTATTCAACAAATTAACAATCTCCATAAGCGCATAAAGTCACTTATCATACAGAAGAGTAAGAAAATTCTTGGTGAACGGTCTCAGCCACATACACGAGCTGAGAAAATAAGTTTTCATCTTCCAAAACCTCTCAAATAGATAATCACAACCTAGCAATGCCACCTTTTGCCTTGCAAAACCTGGAAGAGCAGTTTCTCTTTAGTGCTCAGAAAGAGCACACAACAATCCTTTCACAATGCTCTTGCTCCAGAAATCCCGTGGTTACAAGTTCAGCATCAAAATATTTGAGCCTCAGCACAAGCCATGACGACACAGGCTACTGAGACACGCTTTTGTAACACTCAAGCTTGCAACATCCTGCTGTACTGCAGTTATCTTTCAGTGCTCTGCTATGCAAAGGAGGTAGCGGACTCTTCCCAAAACAGAGAGAAATTGCAGGGTCATAACACCAAAATTTCTACTGCTTTGACCAACTCATTTACCCTATTCAGAAAAGTACATTCCTGCTTCCAAAGTAGCCTGACCTTTGGTCCGCAGACTCATCTAACTCCAGAAAGCTGCAGTACCCCACTTGGGGTATGGAAAGACTGAGGCAAAAAGAAAGACTGGAGATGATGATTCCTTCACCTTCATTCAACCCATGCCTTCCCAGGAGATGTGAACACCACAAGCTTGACACCAGCATGGTATCTTGTATAAAGGATGTGCAGAGCTTTCCAGGGGACAGCTCACATGTGCTCCACAAGTCAATCATTGAGGCAGTTTTACTTTCGGTGCCAAACCTCCCAAGGGATTTAAGTAGGTGTCATAAAACTCACAAGGATGATACCAGCTCCCCACTCTTGACCACAAGCCTTTGGCCATTCATCTACCAGATGCTACAGCAAACCAGTTTTAAAGTCCTGTCAGGCTTCTTCCTTCAATGCATCATACTGAGTCCCACACCTGGGTTGGGGCAATCCCAAGCACAAATATAGGCCAGGCAAAGTATACCTTGAGAGCAGATCTGAAGAGAAAGACTTGGGGGTGCTGGTGGAAAAAAAGTTCAAGAGCCAAAAATGTGCAAGTGTAGCCCAGAAAGTCAACTGTATCCTGGGCTGCATCAAACAAAGAATAGCCAGCAGGCTGAGGGAGGTGATTCTCACCCTCTACTCTGTTCTCATGAGACCTCAGTTTGAGTCCAGGTCTGGAGCTTCCAACACAAGAAGGGCATGGAGCAGGTCCAGAGGAGAGCCACAAAGATGATCAGAGGGCTGTAGTACCTCTTCTGTGAGGACAGGCTGAGAGAGATGGGGCTGTTCAGCCTGGAGAAAAGAAGGCTCCAGGGAGTCCTTATTGCAGCCTTCCAGTATCTAAAGGGGGCCTAGGAGAAAGCTGGGGAGGCACTTTTTACAGGGGCTTGTAGTGATAGGATGCCGGGTAATGGCTTTAAACTGAAAGATGGTAGATTCAGATTAGAAAATATGAATTTTCTCACTATGAGGGTGGTGAGGCACCAGAAGGTGCCATCAGATTGCCCAGGGAAGTTATGATGCTCCATCACTGGCTGCGTTCAAGACCAGGTGGGATGTGGCTTTGAACCACCTGGTTTAGTGTTCCTGCCCATGGCAGGGAGGTTAGAACCAGATGATCTTCAAGGTCCCTTCCAACCCAAAGCATTCTATGATACTTTCAAAAATTATGCACGTTCCAGAAACCATGCAACAAGCCATTTTACTTAATCTAATCCTTCCACTTATTCTCAGGCATCCAAAACAAAGGCACTACCATCAAAGCCAAAATTTGAACTTTGATCACATGAAAAGCCTGCCTATATCCAGTTTGGAAAACAAAAGAGACACCACATGCAGTAGTATGAGCCATTCCCCCTACTTCCTGCTAGCCGGAGATTTGGACAATCAATCACCATTTCATCTGGTTCCTGTGCTGAAGAACAGCTTTATGCTGCAAAGAGCTCTCACAACGTAAGCTGATCCATCCTTCAGAGAGGAAAATAATGTCTTTGTGTATCAGAGATCAAAGTGCATGAAACAAAATAAGCCATAGTGTCCGTTGTACTCTAAAGATGAGCAAAACGTAGATTGGCAGGTCTTTTGGATTTATCACTTCCCAGTAACACTGACACAAATCCAAGACTTCTCCCAGCCTGCAAGCTGATGCTGAGCAGGCAGTCTCGATTACCTTGGTGCAGACCTAAGTCTTCAGCAGGGATTCCTGAAGTAGTTTTGGAGAATGAGTATAAAACACCAGGATCCTGAAGAGATTAAAACCAGTTCTGCATCTGGGGCTACCCACTGAACTAACACAAAGTTAGAAAGCAACATGATCATAGGAACTACACAAACACCACCACAGATCTAATTTTGAAATTCTGGTATTACAATCAATTATGACAAAAGTAGCTTTAATCACACAAGGCATAGTATAAAGATACACACTTCACTATACAAGGAAATCATACTAACTTTTCTCTGAGGTTTCCCTCCTCACTCTCATAGGAAAGCCTTTTTATTGATAGACACCTTAAAAAAACAACCCCAAAAAAACCCTACAAACGCACAGCAAGTCAACATTCTATATAAAATGGCTAGAATACCAATTTCACTTATGCATCACTAAGCAATTTCCATCTATACAGGACCTATACAGTACTTGAGAAAAATTCAGTCAGGCCTGCGAGTCAAAAAAAAAAAAATAAAAAAAAAAATTCA
>VWZK01018674.1:868-43168 GCA_013396935.1 Baryphthengus martii | reverse complement strand
TAAAAAAAAGCATTAAGCTTTTATTTTCCACTATATAATTTTTTGTTAACCTTCCTAAAGTATGCTAATATCCTTTGCACAAAACTTCTCTGTATCTAATCATAGCATAAAAAATAAAAGTAGATCATAGTCTTCAAGTTTAAATGCAGACTTCCTCCAAGTTGCAGTTTATAAAACATTTGAGTCCTTCCTAATGAAGCACATTATGATAAAAAAAAATAAATAAAAAAAAATCATATAACATATTAAGGATTTAAAATCACAATGCTCAAAACCCAACAAAATCTTTATCATAGAATGTCTGAATTTGTAGCCATCTCAAAGAATATATCAGAGACCTCAACTGTACCTGCATGAAGGACAAGTAAGAGACATACCTAAGAGTTATGAAGTTTTTCGAGCCACAAAACCTATGATTTACGTTCATCAAAAAAGTTTAAAAATGAAAACAGTAGAAGGAGCTTATCAAAGAATTGCAAAAATACTTTATGAGAAAAGGTTAAAACAAAAGAATAAATTAAACAAAACAGGAAACCCATAATTATATTTGTACTGTATCATACTCACTTGATAAGGCAGAGCAGAAATGCCTGAAGGAAGCATAACAATAAAAAGACGGAGTTGCCTTTTAGATCAAGTACTACTTCTACCTTTGCTTTTGATTTGCTATGTAACTCAGTCAGCTTCATCTAGCTGCATCTGAACCACTGTTTCTGTAAGTGGTGATAGCACATACCATATTACTTATCTCCCTTCAAAATCTTTTAAAACATGCAAGAAATAATACTGCATATAGTCAAAGGACCAAGCTGTTTTTTGCTGTATTCCGATTAGTTACCATTATTTTTCCAAGCAGAACACTATCACTGCTTCTCCTCAGCTGGAAATGAGGCAAATAAATCCTCCCCACAGGCATTACACTCTCCATGTTGATACCAGAAATTCATCTCAAGCTAGTATGATAAGGTTGAGACATATCACTAGTGCACATAATGTAGTGACACAGCTCCGTCTCTGCAAAGAGTCGTAACTAAACCCTCCTGTTCTTCTTCAAGACTAATAATATTACAACTTAGATGTATCACAGTATCATCTGAGTTTTTCCATTACATTCACAGAGCAGGTAACTAAAATACTGCTGTTATTTTAGACAGAATAAAAGATACGGTAGAATACTCATGCAGGTCAGTTTTCATGGACCTTATTAAAATAAAACCATAATAAAGTGAGCAGTAACAATATGTATTATATTTCCAGGTAAAAGTCCTATTTACTTCTAATGAATGATCATTTCTCAAAAAAATCCCAAAGAAGTAAAAATACACTATTGATTTACTGAACAGCCAAAGAAGCGACAAAAGTTTAGGTTACAATGTTTTTTTACATGAAATTGTCCTAATCAAACGAATGAAACAATGAAATGGACATTGATAATGAGAACATCTGAACTTTATCCAGCTCTAGAGAGTTCATTATTACTGGACTATTTAAAAGTATAGTATTGTGGTTAGACGTTCTGCATCACGATTAAACTCCACTTACTTCTGTACTCCCTCTGATTTTATAAGTGTTCTCCTGATGAATAGGAATTAGTGGTAAGCCTCCGATCTTTGGACTTTTAGTTATAGACTGTTTTCTTGCTTTTCCAGCAGGTGGCCATATATCTGCATGCTGAAGAACAAAATAATTCCTTATATTTGATGTGGAATTTCATAAATTTACAGAATTCTTTTGTATGTAAAACTCTCTTGGAAAAGGCTATCTACTGCACACCACCATGACCTCCTCTTGTGGGATAAGGGGGAAAAACATTATGATACTTTAAATTATGTTAATATTTTTTAAGTGCTGCACAATATTGAGAGGATAGAATCAAAATATCTCTAAATAATTTTTATGTATCAAACATTTTCCCTCCATATTATTATTTCAATTATCTTCTAAGAAAAGAAAATATAATTTTAAAACACACATACATTGACTTTCTTCATAATTTCAAAATTCCACATGTTTTCAGGAGTCTCAACAAAAGTTTCTGAAATAAAATTTCTCCAATTTGCAAAAAAGTGTTTCAAAAATTGTATTAATATTTTAGGAGAAAATCATTGCTTAATCTGCAATAACAACACGTGTCATCAAAAAGAAATTGGCTTGACATTTTGAATGCTCCAAAACCACAATCTACAAATAAATAGATCTGGCTTCATTAATAGTCTTTGCTTTAGCTCTACTGAAAAAGATCAGTTTTGGGGAGAACTCCAAAGTGTGAGGCTTCATTGTGAGTGAAAAACTTGACTGGGAAGAGACGGGAAATAAAAGAATCATTAACTGAATATTTCAAATAGAATCTTAAAACTTCTTTCTGTAAAGAGGTCTATAATGAACTTCCATTAGCAGATCATTTAAAACTTCACATGCAGAAATTTGAACACATGTACTTGAAGCTCAGAGTCCTCTGGTGATATTAATAGTCTGAGGACAAGGCAGTGGAAGACTATTTCCCTGAATAAGCTTCAGTATGAGATTCTGTGAATCAGAGGATGAATGAGGCCTACAGAAGAACAATTTCCAAAGCTTGGAGACAAGTACATGAAGCTAAATCAGCACAACTCCGAAGGAAATTGGCAAGTCAGAACTGCAAAGGAACCCTAACAGAAGCAGAGAATGCTTAGTGTAAATACCAGCAAAATATTAATTCAAAATGCCAGTTTTAGTAAATGGGAAACAAGAAATTGTATCTGAATCCAAGAAAAAAAAACACAACTTTTTTTCTCTCACGGTGGTTAAACGCTGGAACAAATTGTCCAAAGACTTTGTTGAGTCTTCAGTTATTTAAACCTAACTAGGAATAGGCCTGAGCAATCTGCTTTAGCTAACCCTGCTTCAAACTGAGGGATTTGACTAGATAATCCCCAGAGGTCCCTTCCAACATCAACCACTCTGTGACTCTGTCCAGATCTCTAATAGATTTATTTTCACCAATGTCAGGATATTTGGTGCCCTTCACTTTTTTAATGGTATTCATTTTTGCATATCTGTGAAGCTGGAAGTCTGTTCAAGACTATTTAAAAAATTAAATTGAGGAGCTATGATCATGTAGATGGTCTGCAAGGAAAACAATATTGCTATTAAAAAGACATCAGAATCAGTGATTGACTTAGAAAAACAGTATAGAAATCAGAAGCCCCAATTCCAAACTTAGAAAAAGTATTTTTTAGATTCACATCTTTATGAAGATGGCGGTTCTGAAGGAAACTGCCTTCCTTAATTCTCAGCAAGCTTAAGGAAACTATCTGTGTCAGTTAAGCAGCCTAATTTCCTTTTGTGTCTGTAAAATTTCTTAAAATAGAACTCTGGGAAAGTACATCAGAAATACCGGCAACATTTTAGACCACATCATAAATGTATTTATTCATAGTTTTGACCTATCTGCTTAACTGCACCTCACGGTAATATAATGTGCCTCTCTCTAGTTGCTCAAAGGGAATGGAATCTGAAGAATATAATTGTGTCCATCTTCATATCAATTCATTACTTCTAACTCTATGCTACGTACGCTATTAAGTGATTTTGTAAAAAACTATTACAGAATTCAAGAATCTAGTTTCAGTCATAATTTTCAGAATGATTTTGCATAGAATTAAAAATATCCTGCATAGAACCAAAAAGATCCTCCATAGAATCAAAGGTCCTCCTTAAAACCCTCTTAGAATTTACCAGCTTGAAGTACAATATTAATAACCTCTGGGATAACTTGATTTTCTTTATCAAAAGCACTCGTTACTAGAATGCAGTGGTACCAACACTTTGTTGTTTATATTCTCTGTACCCTTTATGCTACAGGAATAAACATCAGAAAACAGCGGGGGAAAAACAACAACTAAAACTCAAAACAAAGTCAAAAACCCCTCCCAATGTAGCTCATTAGTACTGCTAATTCATTGTACTGTTCATTCATTCGAATTAAGTTTTTTAAAACCAGTAGTATTAATTCACAGTAATTTAAAAAATGCACATTAAATGATTTTTTTTTGTGTTGTTAGAAAAAAATATCCTGAACATTGAGCAGTGTCTATCAGTTTATCTATATTGTCAGAGGAACATTCTAAATCCCGTGCTACCTGACCAGAATCCTAACAGATTGCCCTTCTTGTGATTTTACATCAAAAGGACTTCAACAGTTACCAAGTTTGTATGAGTTATTTCTCGAGTAGCCTATATCAATAACCTCTGAGCCTATTTGTTGTGACACTGCTCATGTTATGCCCATGAGACGTATGCCAGGACCAGTGGTTGTTTCCATAGAAACTACAGTAGTTACTTCAGTTAAGGGAGCTGAATAAGATAAAAATTTGGAAGTCTCACAAGGCATGTGCTTTATGTCTAGTACTACTACCTATGAAGGCCAGATTCCATTTTAGAAAGCCTCTAAGAAGTATGCATTGCAACAGTCTTGTGCCTAGTCTACTTTACATAAAAAGTGAAGCTGACAGGTAATCATAAATCTACTGATATTTATTCACAGCGATATTCCCTGAAGTTCTTAAATATCACAGGAAAGACAAGAAAAAACCTCATACAAACATAAAATCCTTTTAAAACCTTAAATGCTTCCCATTTCTTCTGGTCTTATTTCCTCCTATGTAAATATTAAACTCCATTTGCAAGGATGTCTTACATGACACTCAAATATACACCCTCCTTACCCACAATCTATAACAAGCAGATGACTTAATTTAGGATAATGCCTATCCAACAAAATGAATTGTCAGTGTTAACGAAGGCAACCTGGATACCAGAGAAATACAGTTGTATTGGCACAGCTCTTCAACAGAGCTAGTTCTCACCACTGTTTTTGAATAGGACACCCTTCTTTCACAACTACTTTGCATGCAGCATCCAAACTACTGAGCAGGAAAATAGCACTCAGGCATTGTGGCACGGACACAACCTTTAGGTCAATGGCCAGAACTTCACCCAGAAGTTTATTACTGCAAAGGAAATGAGTTATCTGTCTTAAATCAGCTTCTCTACAACACAGCAGGAAAGAAACACAGACAAATAACACCTAAAAAATAGCCATAATGTAATGTTCTTCTCCCTTACTCTCAAAGCACTCAGCTTTCATGTGAAGATGACAATATAAATAATAGTCTTCATAGACTAAGATCTGTCTTTCTGCAGTTTTATTACATTGAGTATTCCAGAAAGTTAATGGCATTACAACCCTATCTATAACATATCCAAGATTTACATACCATTGTTTAATGGGATTTTCATAATAGCAGTAAAAGTTACAGCTCTCTGATCAGATTAGTACCTGTGCAATAAAAATGCTGATCATCCACTCCATCTGCACATCTTGTCCATCACAACATATATACCTAGAATGCAATATATCATTAACAACAACAAAAACTCCCATTGCAGTTCAACATACTAAAGAATAGGCTTCTAAACAACTTCAAACAGTGCTTAAATTTGTTTATGTATGCTGTCTATATTTATTATTAACATTCACATAAAAAGACAGGGAAATATAAATACTTCAAGTAATCTACTTTGAAGACAATGCATGTGCTTCATTTAAAGCATGTGCAACGGTTTAAAATCTATCATTCTAAATTTATGAAAAGCTTTTGCTTTGTGGCCACAGAAGGGGAACAGACTCCTAAATTCAAAAGATTACCAAAACATAGTTCATTAAGAAATACGTAACAAAAACTCAATATGCAAGTAAAAGAATGCATATTAGTTTTCAAACATTCTTATTTTGAAATTGAACACTTCCAAAAAAAAATAAGAAACACTGAAGTTAAACCAATCATGTGTTTCATGTTTACCTACCACTGGTGCTTTTCAGAAAATACTGCAAACCCCCAGCTGAAACAAATAAGATTTTCAAACATTAGTTCCAGAAACTCAAGACATGGACATATTTCTCAAACTGCAGAGATTCATTACCTTGATAGAGTGCTTTTAAGGAGTGGGGTGGGCATGGGGTGGAATTTAAAAACTTTAACTGTGTACTGCAAATCTAGAATAAAATTGTGGGTTTGATGATGGACTTTGCTCATTTTCTCACAGCTGATTCACAGGTAAAGAACATTCTGTTCTGGACAGAGTTATAGCTGAGCCCTGCAGGTGACGGCTAACTACTTGACTCATTTTGACTGTGGCTGTACTTTCTGAAAGCTGCTGGAAGTAAAACTTCTAAGATGGTGCCCAGAAGAGAGTCCACTACAGTGCAGAAGTCAGAGGGAAGAGAGGAGTGCTTACACTATACAAAGAAGAAATTAAACAAGTTTACAAAGATTGAAAAATTGCTGAAAAAAAAAAAAAAAGGAAGTACGTGTACCCTGAAGCCTCAGGTGAAGATAACAACACAGAAACTCCTGGAAATCCAGAAGAGACTTTGCAAAGTCTGCTTTTGAAAGTAAATTGAGAAACCTCAAGGAAAGAATCTGCCTGCAAAGACTTGTTTACATCGTCTTTTTATTCCTATTTTGGCCGAATCTCCTACTCCTTCTGTGTTTAACACAAAAAAGAAAATCCCCATCAACTTTTTAGGTAACACAATGAAGCCTTTAAGTTTACAGGCTTTTTTGGAGCATTTTGATATGCCAGTTGTAAAAGAAAAGTTCAAGGAGATCTGTTTGTAGGCTACAGCCAGTTCTGAATCCCCTTGGGATAGGATCCTATGAGCACTGTATCAGTGTCTCATAGCTTTGACCAAACAAGTACTGGAAACATCTGAGAAAAAACAGGTGCCATTTTTCACTGCTCTTTTCCAGAGACATAGTCACTGATGCTTATAAAGGGCACTGTAGTCTTCAGCTAGAAGAAACACCAAAACAACAAGAATTCTGAAAAAGGAAAATCCTCTACTGAAGAACAGGAACTGGCACTAAAGGGTACAACTAGCTGATTTTCTTTTTCCCTAGTGTAAAGAAGGTGTGCCCACCAATGGAATGCAGGACACATACTACAAAACTAAGCAAGCTAGCAGCAAACATACCCACAAGAGGTAATACACTTAAGATTAAGAAAAGCCAATCAATAAAGCAATTTTCTAGCACAGAAGAGTTAACATGGAAGACAGAAACAGAGATAGAAACAGAACAAATAATATTATAGAGGGTAATTTAATTCAGCATAGTGCAATTGGCTTCTTGACTTCTCCTTGTTCCACAATGTTTTATGTTCCCCTTTCTTGAAGATACAAATACCTTGCTACACAGTGTTTAACTTATTTTCTTTTCTATTCGTACTTTGTTGGTGGCTTCATTTTCTTTTTCACTCCAAGATAAAGCTTCAAGGAATTGACAGGTAACACTTTCTCAGGTTTGCTAGCCTGCAAATAAAATAAGATTCTAATTATTTTATCAAGAATGTGCAAAAGAGAAGATGTCACACGACTATCTTCACAGTTAGGTTTCTTTCATGGGCTGCAGCCCTCTTTTCTAACAGACCTTTATGCTTTTTCTCTGTTCCTTTCCCATTACAAAGTGTGCCAAACACTATTACTGTAAGTGGACTTCAAGATCTTGAAGCCCACAGGAAGTCACAAAGCTGTAACAGAATTGGAATAATGCAGATACGGTGGTACAATTCACAAAACTGGAGTTCTGCAATATATGGACACAGGGTCTTCAAGAGACAAGTCAGGTAAGATGAGGAGTGGGGTTTCCCTTTGTTAAGGAGCTCTTTTATAGAACGGACAATATTAGGGTGAGTGTTTGCTTCAGATCACCCAATCAGGACAGAAAAAAAGCAAATGTCTTTTAACAACACAAGGAAGTCTCAGGATAACAGATCCTGACTCTTATGGGGCTAGGGGATTGGAAAGGCAGAACTTTGCTCTCCCTGGTATGTTCTGGAAGTGCAACACCATGAGACACAAGCAATTCAGATAATTTCTGGAGGGTGTCAGGCATAGGTTCTTGACATCAGTATTGGATGGGCCAACAAGGGGTGATGCACAGCTGGATCTGCTATTCACAGACAAGGAAGAACTGGTCAGGGATGTGATAATCAACAGTAGTATTGGCCATAGTTACCATGAAATAACAGAGCTCATGATCCTGGGGGTAGAAAAAGATGACAAGGTACCAGAGGACAGATCACAGAGATCAGAAGAGCAACATTGGGCTTATTCAAGAAACTGATAGGTGGCTATTCATGGGAGGACGCAACTCTGAAGGGCAAAAGAGCTCAGGAAATCAGCAGGTCTTTAAAGACAGCATTCTCCAAGAACATTTCATCCCAATACTAAGGAAAACAAGTAGATTTATTCAGAGATAAGCCCATGTAAGTAGGTAGCTCATGATGGAGCTCCAGCGCAGGCAAAAGCAGTATACAGGAGGTGGAAGCATGGAGAGACTAAGGAAGAAATTTAGAAACACTGCCCAGGACATGCGGATATGTTGTTAGGAAAGCCAAAGTTCATTGGAATTGAGAACTGCTATGGACACCAAGGGTAACATGAAGAGCTTCTACACTGGTACCTTAGGAGTAAAAGGTTCAACAAGGAAAATGTAGACCCAAAGCTAAACAGGAAGGGTGAGGAAACACAGGTAAGGCTAAAGGTAACTCAGTATCTTCTTTGCACCAGCAAGGTCTCCTCGGCCTCTACACTTACAGACAAGATTCGAGGGGGAGAATAACGACTGCACCAGAGGAACACTAGATGGAGTCAGGAAAGACCTGAGAGAACTTAAGTCATGCAAGTCCATTCTATCAGATAGGCTGAAAGGTTCTGAGTGTGCTCCCTAACATCCTTCAAAGGCTGCTTGGTGTCATCTTGGAAGTGTCAGAGATTAGGGGCAACTGCTGGTAACTGGAAAAAGGTAAATATTGCATCCAGCCTTGATATAGGCTGAAAAGATGACTTGAAGAACGAGTTGCTTGCCAGTCTCAATTTCAGTCCCTGGGACAGTCCTGGAATGAGTTTTCTTGGAGCACATTTCTGAACACATGTAAGAGAAGGTGCTAGCATGCAGCGTGAACGATGTGAATGATTTCTATAATAAAATGACTGGATTTGTGGATGGAAGGGGAGGGTGGGGAAGTAGCAGATGTTATTTATGTCACTGTCTCTCATAATATTTTTCTACACAAGCTGGGATATTATGGTCTGGATGGGTAGATACCTCTATCAGTAAAAACTCAGTTGCACAATCAGAGGATGACAGTAGTCAGACATACTCTAATTGCAGACCCATGACAAGGGCAAAGGTCTATCCTGGGACATGTACTTTTTAACATCTTCATTAATGATCTGAAGGAGTCAATCATCAAGTCTACAGAATGACCCAGAGGATCAGTCAGTATGTTTCGGGGCAGGGCTGACTTCCACAGTGACCTATATAGGACCAAGAAATGGGCCAACAGGAATCTTACAAAATTCAGCAATAATAAATACCAAGTCCTGCACCGGGGAAGGAAAAAACCCCTACAAGGACACAGACTGCAGAGCAGCTCTGCTGGGAAGGATCTGACGGTGCTGGTAGATGGTAAGCTAGGCATAAGTCACCAGTGTGCCCTGGAAGCAAAGAAGGTCGTCTGGTCCGTGTTAGCAGAAACACAGCTGGTAGGTTGAGGAGAGTGATTTTCCAACTCTCAGCACTTGTGAGGCTGCATCTGCAGTCCTGCAACCAGTCTTAGGCTCCTCAACAGAAAAAAAGAGAATCAATAATCTGGAGTGAGTTCAGCAGAGGCCCACCAAACTGGCTGGGTGCTGACGCACTTGCCCTCTGAGGAGGGGCTGACGTAACAGCTCACATCTACAGGGAAGTTATCAAGACCACCACTGAGGCTCTTCACATTGTGAAAAGATAACTATGTGTAAGCACAAACTTTTTTCTATAAGGTCAGTCAGGTATTGCAACAGGCTTCACAGAGAGCTTGTGCAATCTCCTTGAGGGTGTTCAAGAGCTAACTGCATCAAGCTTTGAGCAACCTGTTCTGACCTCAGTTGCTAGTCTTGCTGTGACAAGGAAGTTGGACTAGACGTCTCCTGAGGTTGGTTCCTTCCCGAGCTAAGTACCTTTAGCTAACCTACAATAGACGTATATGCACACTAGGTATGAGAAGTGAACAAGCCTAGAAGATGAAATGCTGAAAGAAAATTCCCACGTAAATTGTTCTACTACAGAACACAACTAACATGCAACACAACACACTAGCCTCCCTTTGGTACTTTTAGGTCAAGAGTTTTAGCTATTTTGAAAACAAAACTCAAAATTTAACAACTCTTACAATCCCCATACATAAAGCTACTCCATAACGTTTACTATCCTGGATTATCAACTTCTCCCTCTACAGCTTTCAACCTCTAGCAGTCCAGTGTGTGGAAAAGAGAGACAGAATCTGAGATGGCATAGACATTCAAAAAAACAAAACAAAAACCCACACAACATTTTTAGAGTTGGTATTTTTGTGTAACTTCCTGCTCACAGCAGCTCACTGCTAGGATGAAAACATACCCCTACGAAACATAGCATTTAGTTAAATAGTATTCTTCTCACAAAAACATACCTTAAGAAAGCCATTTGTCTTGTGTGTGAGCTTATTACTTAACAACAATACATTAAAATGGTACGTTACTTCAGCCAATTAGGACAATATTGCAATTTAACAGGTCATATAATGGAAAATTTTCTCTTTTTATTTTGATAATTGTTCTTGAATAGGAGAAACACTTAACAGAACTCCTATCCACCTGCATATACAAAGTTAATTTGCTGTTAATAAGAATTTATAAATTAATTAGCAAATACAGTCTTATTAAATACAATTTTCAGTATGCAATGTCACACTTTCCTACTATTAATTTCTAAATATGACTAAAATGAAACCAAGGTTATTAGAGGCAGATAAACATCTCTCAAAAGAAAATAAAACGAGCCAATATGCTAATTGTTAGAATAATATTTCCATTTGCTTTTCAAATAAAAAAACCAAAACAAAACACAACAAAGCCATTTAAAAGCAACACAGTTCAAAATTCCACCTGAGTTGGGGTATTGAATGGCTTAAAAAAGCAAATTACACAGTAGTACAACAATCCTATCATAAACTCTTTCCAAGATACTAATTAAGGTTTTATAGGCACTCTCACATATGCGCCAATTTGAGTTTTAGCACTAAATTACCAGACACTATTCTTGACATTCTGGGGTCATTCTAATTAAGATCATACCCACAGTACCACAAAGAGACATAATATTTCTTTTGCATTATCTTACTCAAGCAACAGATGTGTCTTTAAAAAAAATAATCAACAACTTTATGAAGGTCAGCAAGTATGTATACGTATTTGCTACATGTGCAAAACCAGTAGTCGGTAGAAATAAAACCACTTTAGGATTCTTTTTTAAACCCCAAAATTATCGAAACTAAAATGAAAACATAGTTCATGATGCATAATATTTACTTTTATACTTTAATGCAAGCTGTGTACACCCAAAAACACTCTTAAGAAAAATCCCATTAAATACTTAAAACTGAACTCACCATGCTATGAAGTATGCCTGAGTTTGCTTCTGTGAAATTCTAATTATCCATACCAGTTTTTGGAAGACTGAGAACACATCCAAAAACTATTGCTGGGAAAAGGGAAGATTTTGCTAGTGTGTTGAGAGTTCCTGTTTCCTAAAATCTTCTCTATCATGACACTTGTAGGTATAAGAACCCTGTTGCTTGACATTTCTAAAGGCTTTGTGTGAGATTGCAAGAAAAAACTGCAAGCAGCTCACTTAAGTGCCACATTACTTCTACTACTGCTTTCTATAGTAGGTTTTCAAAAAACATTTGTTACAGAAAAAGCTGCAGGCATTCCTAAAAATTGGTTTATTTTTATTTTTTTAAAGCTTATAGTAATGCATAATTATAATAGCTAAACGTGCAACTGACATGAACTCAGTTTACTGAAGCATCTGTGAAAACAGCAAGATCAATATGTAGTACTTTAATCTCAGACTCTAGAAGATGTCATTTAATATCAGAAATGTTGATCTGTTTGCCTTTTGTGTATATATATATACACACACCAAAAAGAAAGCTTAAGCAAATGCTTAAGAGTTTGATGAAGAGTTTGCCCGTTGTACCTTCATATCCTTATAAATAAGTAAGTTTCCTTCCCGTAACACAAAATAACGTTCTTGAAATTTGTTTCCGGAAAGTAGTTTTGATGGTTCTTCTTTGTACTTCAGACTGCCTGCTTTCACGCTACCTTTCTCATTTTTCTCTATCGAAAAAATAAAAAGGTATTTTGTTAGAAGATTTTACAACACTGGAAGCTGCAAGTTTTTAAGTGCCTCTAGTATTACCATTTATCAAAACACTAAAATAACAATTCCAGTAATTATGTTATATAAATAAAAATATATATGATATGAAAATATACAATTATCCATTACATTTAAATACATTGAAATGAAGAAACTGCAACTTCTCTTCAACATACTGTATATTAAAATATATATCAATAAGAAAGGTATTCTTAAATATTGACGCCATTATGGTTTTAATTACTGAGGGAAAAAGGTCTTCTCTGTTTCACTTCTAAGATAACATGGAAAGAATTCACCAACACACTTTAATTAAAACAATCTTTTACACTTAACTGCACATTCTATACTGAAAATTATGACACAGATACTTTCAATCTCTGTGCTTCAGAGAGGCAAAAATTTCTGTTTTCATGCTTCATTCCAAGATCTGATTTTGTCATGAGTCTCTCTACATTTTTCTCTTTGGAGTCAAACACACACACAGAAGCATACATTTGGTAAAATTAATAGTAATACAAAAAATGCCACACAAAAAACCTCCCAAATATTCCTGTAGTTTCTAATTTTTCTATTCTGCCCAAGTTATACATATATTTTTCAATCTAGTTTATCAGCTTTTCCGAGAAAGTCCACTTTCAAATAGCAAAAACTTCTGACTGCTAATTTGAGTAATTACCATGCTGGTATGACTCATGCATATAAAATCAAACCAAAACAGCACTTTATCAAAATAAGGATAACTAGATGCACTCAATCTATTCAGCACTGATCCACCTATGGTTTAGAAGTCATGTTTCAAACAGCAGCTCTGAAAAGTAGCCCCTGTTCTCAGAAATCAATACTCCCCACTCAAATTATACAACTCTTTACTGGTAAAATTTCAAGGACCTATATACATACACTTTGTAGCGAATCTACTCTCATCTTTTTCTAACAAATAAAACTTTAATACAGGAAGCTTTCAGGTAAGCAGAAGAAAAAGGGTCTTGAAATAGAACTAAGCTGTACCGAGTATCTCTTATACCAAAATATAACGCACACCTTGCCCTTCTGAATAGCACTTGAAAGGTGCTGCAACAAGTACAAAAAGCTATGGAACAAATTGTCAAGATATCTAACTAAAGATCTGGAAAAAAGTGGAAAACTCACCACAAATTTACTGAAACGTATGAATACAAATAAACTAAAACATTTTTCCTTGAAAAGGAAAGTTAATTTCTTGATAACAGAAAATACACATCTAAACCTCAATACAATTTTTGATATTGCACAACATGAGAAATTAGTTAAAAACGGAAAAAATGAGAATGAGTATAATTATGAAATAGGAAAATTTACTATGTACAAGGAACATGGGGAAAGCTGCACTGACAGGGAAGACAATGATAAATTGCTAAGATGAAATGAGGCTAATAGAGTTGTTTCTTTAGGCTCACTATTGAACCAACATTATTTCAAATGTCATTAAAGGCTCTGGAAGAAAAAAGAAAAAAGTGCTGATGACACAAAGCTCTGAGGTAACATTAACAGAAAAAAACCCATCAGGAATATTGTAGTTTAGTTTGTAAGATTCTAACATAAATCACAGAGTCAAGGGAAATTCATGGAATTCAGTCATAAACATAATATGATCACAGCCCTATTCATTTTATTGCAAACGAGGAGGACATCCACCCACTCATTTGTCCATTTGTATGGGCTGAATCCACTGTTAAAACAGACATATTTCAAATAGTAGTGGTTGGACTTCTCATCTCAGCCCTGTTACTCAGCAAGGACGAATTATCCACATAGGAGCATAAAAGACTGAAAAGATTAAGGTCTCTGCTTATTCCTCCAAGCTGGCAGTTATTTCTTGTGCACTTTGAGATGGAAAGCCCCAGCATAACCATAACTATCTCCTCTTCCAGACACTGGGAACATCCCTTCCCCACTGACCTCATCTTGTCTCTTTTCTCACTTTGACACTATCTAGTGATAGAAGTACAATGTTTATATAAAAAAATTTATTTTTTTTTTCCTGAAATAGTTTCTGGCTTGTTTTAATAGCATGTACAGATGCAAGATTAGAAATAGAAACAATAAACATGTAGATTCCTCAAACTCCAACAAGATGAAATTATTACGAACTTTTGTTTATTTTAAACCTTATTTTACTGTAACAAGATACAGTTAGAAAAAGTAATGTTTTAGAAATTGAAGTATGCTCATCATGTGAGACTTCCTTAAAATGGCAATTCCACTCTCGGAAAAAGATATTGTAATGCATGATATTACTTTTCTATGTAGAGTTTGCAGAGATCAACACGGTAAGTCTGCAATATTTTCCCTTCCAATCACTAAGAAAATCAATATAACTTATTAAATAGGATTTTAAGTATATTAACATCCAAAAAAACCTGTTAAATAGTAAATAGAAACATTCAGTCAAAAGCCAGCATGTCTAGACTGAGGTCAAACTGAATAGAATTCATGCAAACAGTTACTATGATGGTTTGAGAGAACAAATGGATGTAGAAATTAGGAAAGGAGAAGGAGGGTAAATGTTAGATCTCCCCTTTAAATAGTACTACATTTTGTAACCTGATGCTAGCCTAATCCTTATGTGTTTCTTAGAGCAGTGGTTCACATAGTCCTTATGACTCATTCCCTTTTCTGATTATACCTCAACACCTACTGAGTGAGGAGAGAGCAGTTCATGCATCAAGCTTTTAATGAAGTAGGCAGTTTCTCTCTATTCACTGTCTGCTGCGAAACATTTAGAGATAGTAAAACTCAAACATCAAAGTCAGGAGTAGCACACTTGCTAAGGTTGGTTCAATATTTGTGGAATATACTTTTACAGGAGTAAAGGATGATGAGTGATGGCTATTACTATCTGAAGCATAAGCATAATAGTGTAATTTTTACTTCTGCGAATCGAGATAGAACAGATATATAGATGGAGAGATTAATACCTTTGTGTATCAGGAAGAGAAGATTACATATTTTAGTAAATCATTACATAATATCAGATGGGCATTTAACTAGGCATTGAATATTACCATTGCATATTTTACAGTGACAGGGTACAGGATTTCAAGTGCTAGAAAACATGTACAAAAATTACTGTCCTGTTTAACTTCTAAACTCCTGCTTCCCTCAAAGTAAATACTACATACTATTACACGGGAGACTTAAATCCAAGTATTAAGTGGAAAAAAAAAATAGGACTGGGGCAGCTTGTAAATCATTTCTTCACTATATATTTGAGCCATATTTCCTTTCTCAGTCCCAGATCTGAATTCATCATTCTTTTTAAAGGCCACACTTTAACTCATTCAGTTGCTTCAGGATATCATTCCAATTAGTTTTGTCATTTGGAGGCATAAGATTATATAATAGAAATTATTAGTAGTATATTACATACTTATATAATTATATATAAATTACATGGTTTAGATAGACTATAATCATTACATAAACAAGATATACATATATATAGTCAGAGTGCAGTGTAGTATATATATGGATGGCCTGTGCAGACCTGCGCTATAGATAAAAGAGCTGTCTCAGGTTTCACAGCAGGAGTTTACAAACTGTGAACTGCATACAGTTTCTTTACACTATTAGGTTCAAATGGGAGAGCTTACAGTTTGTAGAAACAAGAATAGCTGTAATTGCTGTATTTTAAAGGAATTTATCACAACCCCCAGTGAATCAGTAACTTTTATAAAGCAGCAGTAATTCAGATGTTCTTGGACACTTTGCCCCAATGAAATAACTATAGAAGAACTGCCATCCTCATATCCCCACATGAAGTATCTAAGCTTTAAAAAGATACATACCACTGTAGAGTTTGATCAGGTCTACCGTTAGAAATCTCTTTATTATCAGATATGCAGTGCCAGGCTCTGGTAGTGAACTCCAGTGAAGAACTTGTTCTAGTACATTCTCTGTATAATGCAGAGGACGTTCTGAAAGATGATGGAGAAAAATAAAAATCACAAGTTTGAAAGAAAAAAAAAAAAAAGGAACAAGCCAAGATTGGAGGCCCTTAGAAGTTGCACATGCTCATACACAAAACTGTCTCATTCACTTGGCGCTATAGAAGAAAAACATTGCTTTCAGAATAAGACAATTAGATACTTGAATTGACTTTCTACAACGATACCTTTGCTGGCAAGGTCTGCGCATGTAATGAATATCAAATTAAAAAAGCAGTAGTCAAATGTTCAATGACTCTTTTGTATTTAGTTATGAATGTTTTCTTATGTAAAACACTAAAACGTTGCTATTAAACTAAATACAAAATTGAGGAACTCTCACAGTGCATATCTAAGGATGATCGAACAGAACTAAGACCTGTAGCCTTTACCAGGTCCCACTGGCTCAGGAGAAAAAATGAATCATCATAGCTACCAATTCTCTGCAATCAAAACCCCAAAAATCTGAAGCAGTTAAAGTGGAAAAAAACTAAACCCAAACTAGTATAGATTATGTTGTTAATGATCAAAGCAAACTGAGAAAAACTTTTGGTTTCACTACATTCCTTTTACTTCAGAGGAAAACTATGCGGTCTTACTAGGTCATCTCCCCATTGCTGTGGCCAGGAAATTTCCAGACTTGCACTTTTATGTTCCTATCTCATACAAAGAGTACATAAAGATTAAAATACTAATACATGAAGGCATGACTAAGCTGTATGTGTGCACTTCAACATTTCAGTTGCTTAAATATACATTCGTTGATAGGTATCATCCATCTGAAAAAACTCTGAGACTCTTTCATAGAATTGAAAACTGCAGCGGTAAGAAAGTTCAGCCACTACTCCGTATAAATCCCAGTTCACATACCAGATGAAAGTAGGGAAGATATTGCAAATAGTCCCTGAATCTGCTTTACCAGATCCAGCAGAAATCCGAGTGTGACATGTACCACAACACAGCCTGAGGCATCATACAAGGCAACATTGATGTGGGTGGAGGGAGATTGTACAGCTCCCCTCTTATTAATCCTTCCTCCACACACACCTGAAGGCTTTCACATGCTCAGCATTAAGCAGCTACTATAATTCATGAACGTGCAAAAACCTGAATAATGGCTTTACAGGCTACAACTTCGAGCAGTGGATCCAAGTGTCATTTTCTCTTCAAAGAGAGATTTTTCCAAATGTTTTGAGTTCCCACTTGTGTATCAATTTATGTGGGTCAGGCCTTGAGAAGAGCTGGGTCTAGCTCCTGGAAAGTCACATCTGTGTGACACTGTCATACTGGGTCAGGCAGTCTAGCTGTGTCTCTTGAGTACAGAAGGGAAAAGTATGTTGCCATAATCTCATTTTTCATTTCTGCTAGGGTAGGTGAATACGAAATGTCAACAGCTGCTTTGGGACTGTCTAGCACTACACTCTAGCAGAACATATTTTCCTGAACACCTGAACACCAGAGTTTCAGAAAACAGCAGCCACCAATCACACACTTAAGTGACAGAAAAAACTACTGCTGTTTTGGGATGCAAAAAAACCTATCTTACCTGTGGACTAGGTATATCACTTAAATAACTTTTGGGAAATTGTAGACTCTGATATGATAAGGTTAAAACAACTTGTTGTCTTTGTATAAGAAAGAAAAATCCTTTTTAAGGAAAATAAACTTACAAATCAAATGTAGGAAACACTGGCAAACCACCACATCTTTCCAGAACACCAGCACTCCCAGAGTAAACACCTACTGTTTTATTTATAGTTACATTTAAACCCACCTGTCATCATGGATTACACAGTACATAAATCATCATGCTGAAATGCATTAGCTATTTTACTGGCAACACATCTCATTTACAAACTATCCATCACGCAGAAATTACTGAAAAAAAAAATATACACCCTATTTCATAAGAGCATATGGTATTGAATATTTTGCATCAGGTTAGATAAAACTATCAGTTTTTTCAACATTTCTATATGCAAATAATTTAGTTGATTTTTAATATTGCAATTTTAGTATTTTGAACAGCAAGAAGTGGACACATACATCCAATTACCCTTTTACTTGGGGCATCATATGCTGGAAAATACCCAGAGTCAGTCGTTTTCACCTTAAATCACATTAACTACACAGAGAAAAATTCCTTTCTAGAACATACAGGATTTTGGTTTTCTTGTCCTCTCAGTGTTTGTTTTCAGGGCAGTATATCTTTAAAAGTAAAATAACTCCCATAATAATCAGGATCAAGTGTAACAAACTGAATACCATCATGCACTGGACAGGTACCAGATCATGGAAGGATCACAAGCAAAAAATTCAATTCTGTCAGAAAAGGCACTGTGATCATTAACGTACACTTTAAACAAATAAGCAAACTTTTTTCCTGTTGAGCCATGATTGAATTTCAACTTACTTATAAATGTCTTAGATTACATAATATTCAATGGTGTTTGTTAAATGTTGCTAGGAAGATCAACTTGCAGAGTCAAAGAATTGAGTAGTTTTTCAGTTCTTTAGGGTCACATTTGGATCAAACACCGCATAGACTTTTTTTTTTCCCCTGTCATTTTCTCTGTGTTTCAGTCTTTTGAAAATCTGCAAGATTCAACCATAGCACCACAGAAGTCTTCCTAAATGCCTCTTACTACATGGATTATCTTTATTCTTCAATATTATTAATTCAGTTTGCCTGTTCTGACTCAGATTTTTCCAGAAAGGGGTCCACGAAGCAGACATTTCATAGGTCTCCACCGATTTGAGACAGGTGCCAAATTACGACTTTATTTTATTCTTTTTTTGCTTGTTTGTTTTGGTTTTAAAACACTGTTATGTCATTTCTGCTTTGCCACTGTAAACTCATTTCAACGAGATACACTCTAATCCCTTGTCAATATTTATTGTCCTATACAGTCTGTAGTGTCTCACTCTAAGCTTAATTTTGCCAATCTTACATAGACACTAGCTCACAGAACATTTCTAGTCCACATTAAAATACTAGTTGTTGCACCCAAATACCTCAAGAAGCTGCTGTGGGGTCTATCTTTTGTATATGTTCTCTTCATCATATCTAGTTTAGTTTTGTCTTGCTTGTAAGTGTTGATATATCAAGTTTAAGAAAAAATTCCCTCTTGGTCTTTTTTTCTGTTAGTCAAAATAAACAGGATTTCTAGAGTACTTGCAGGAGTTATCACAACTCTTCTAAAGATGATAGATGCTAGCATTCTTTGTTGGTTGTCACCTGCATCTGTGAATCTGGAAATGAACTCTGCATTACAGCTCTACACAGCATCACCACAAGACTGCAAGATGCAAAGTGGGAAGAGGATCGTTTGTTTTAAGTCAAGAGGGAGAAAGCACTTCCATTCCCATTGCTGATACTGCCAAAGTCAAGACTAAGTATATCAGTAACATTAGTAGATATGAAGAGATTATTGTAAGCACATCTGAAAAACAAGTATAACAACACTATTCAAACGATCTTGAAACATTTAGCAATCTTAAGCATTCTCCAATTTTTTTTATACACGTGGTGTTTTTTTTTTTTACTTGAAAATATGTATCTTCACTACAGAAATATACTAGGACACAGTCCACTTCTGCAACATGAAAATAATAAGAGCAGCAACACATTATGAAGTACAAATAGACATTTTATTAAAAGTATATTCCTGTCCCCATGTATTCTTCCTCTTCTTCAAAGAAGATGCCATTAATATTCCCCAAAATATATTTTAATTAAAAAAAACCAAACCAACTCTATTACTCTATGTTAAGTATCTCCAATAATAAAGTGCAAGCTCCGGCATGCATAAAGCACTCCCAATGTTAAAATCTCTTTAAAGTTCATTAATATTGTGACCATGTGACATTTGCTCTCGCTGGCAGTAGAACAGTATTTAAAATGAATATTTCAAGATTCTGCTAGATACATCAAAATGCCACTTGCCATAAACACAGGGTTACACGCTTTGTGCCTCCTTTTTCATCTACATACATAAAATAATTGACTAAATAATAAAAAAAAAGATCTTTTCCTCTAAGTACTATATGAATTTTCTCATTTAATTTTCTCAGAAACGTTATTCCTTATAAAATCAACTGCTGACATTCTAAAGAAAATAAGTTTCTTCTTTTAGACTTATCGGAAAAGTCCACTTTTCTATAGCCAATGACTAATGAACTGCGAAGCAGAATAATAGAAAGAACATTTTTTTCAGCCCCCAATTTATAAGCATTTTAAAACAATTCATCACATTATTTCTGGCAAAATGCAGAAAGAAATCATGTAGATTTCTCAGTAACCAAATGGAAAACAATGGCATGAAGGCTAATTTATGCTATGTTTCCATAAATTGTTAGTAACTTTTTAACTTGGCTTTTGATTATGTTAGGCATTGAAAAATAAAATTAGTAAAATTGGATGGATAAGTATAAATATAAGTGTCACTAACCTAGTTCTCCATTTTCAAGTACTTCAAAAGCAGACCAGATATCATCTTTGTTGGGAATAATGTTTTTGATTCCTAGAATATCATTAGTTAATTCCTCTGCTTCCATCAAAGGTGACACCTGTAATATAAACTGAGTCAGTTTATAATATACCAAAATTACTGATTTCTGATTTTTCAAAATCTTCTTCCCTGCAATTGACTTGAAAAAAAAGCTGCAGATATACTGAGTTAGAAACCCATAAATTATTTGTGAGACGCCAGCATGCTTTTCTTATTTTATCTTAGTAATGCATATTCCCAGTTATATTCCTATTAAAATAAGAAAATAAGTACGTCTTATGTGCATATATATATGTATCTATGTATATCATATACATGTACAAACATAAGTGTTTGAGAGTTGTATGTTCAACAGAACAAGAAGGAAACAATAAAGTATAACACTAGGGGGAAAAAAACCACAAATATTGCTCTATTGCTCTAAATTTTCTACTTCCTTCTTAACAGTATTTGTCCTTTGTCATCGCAGAACTGATTTTTTTCTTTCCCTCATCCAAACAATAGAGCACTACTACATGGAGATGAGTGTGTTTAAAATACATTATCAGATACATGGCTGAAAAAATCTCACTTACAGTAAATAACAAGCTTTGGTTCCTTAGCATTCAAGGAAAGCAGATAGCCACTGGCAAAAAGAAAAGTCAGGAGGAATGTCATGTAAATAGCCTTGTACAATTAAATAAAACCAGTATTCCCTGCGTGCTTATTAATGTTCTTGTGTACTGCACCCATAGATACTGTATACTGCAGTAACACTAAAGGAGGATCTCTCTCCCTTAAAACTGTATCACAACATTCTCCTTAAAAACGTGTAATAACCAGTCTTTACATAATGTAGTCAACACAACAAATTAAAAAAGAAATTCAAAATAATAGTGATAGATATAAATTTGTACTTTCATTATGCAATTATATAAAAACATGTTTGAAAATCAATTCAGTATACTTCAAGAGAAAGTGCTTGGTAAAAATACTGTACCACTTTTATATACTAACCCTGATTATAATACTACAGTCTGGCTCCTTCCTTTCTACGTAAACTTCAATAAGCAAATCTCCAGCTTGGGAAACCTAAAACAAAACATGAAAAAAAATTAGACTAAAAATATATCCTAAAAATATTTTAAATATAATTTTAAATAAGGAAAGTACAATTATTATCTAGCAGGTGTGCTGGAATCTGCTGAACTCAAACATTTTTTTCCACTCACCTATCTACAAAAATAGATCAAACATTTACTCTAATGGGAAAACCTGTGCTATATTCACTTCTATTTCATTAGGGTAAGGAAAAATCCTATTCACAGATTCAGGAGGAAAATCCAAATCCTGACTAAATCCAACAGTATCATATCAAACAAAACTAACAGACTTTACAAATACACATTCAAGAGCAGGAAAACTAGGGAAGACATGAAATAAGTGGAAATTTTAAATTTATATTTAAGACTACAAAGTCCAATTGTATATTGTATATCTGTATATCTGAATTGTATATCTGAAGCATACCTTCAGATCTTAAATTGCCAGAATTATAACTGATTTAGAAGTTAGTCAGGTTTGCTTCAGAGCCAAAAGAGATTAATTGAATTTACAACCATGGAAAAAGACAGAACCAGAAAACTCAAACTGAAATTATTTAGTTAAAACTGAGAGGAAAAATTACAAATAACAGAATATTTCAGCCATGTAACCATATGTACCTATCTGGATAATCAAAATCTGTTACTATGAAGACTACATTTATGATTATTAATCACAATGAAAACTTGTCATTACATATTAAAAAAATAAATTCAAAAATGGTGATGATATCAAGATCTTAAATATAGCTCTTTAGATTTGTTGGAGACGTATCTAAACTTTATGTACAATACTAACAGGTAGAATAATTAGGCAATAAATTTATGATACAATATAAAATAGTTTAAAATACTCAATACCAGCAAACATAATTTAAGAATGTCTAACAATATGAAATTTACATTTTATGATCAAGTAGAAAAATCTGATTCATGAGAGGGAATTTAGTATTTTCCAGTATTACTGGGTTTGCTTATTTATAGGAATAAAATCATCTTTATGGATGAGAAATTACTTTTCTACAGTTAAAGTCTCATATTTTGCCTGCTCTGATACCCCTGCAGCATAGTCATAAGCATCTTCATCAAAAGAGTGTAACTCATCCCAGTACCAAATGTATTTTCTAAAACTAAATACATGGCCAGCATAGAATTAATAAGCAAATGAGTATTAAGAATAGCAATTTGTGTCTTAATTTGAGAACAATATTTATAGTGATAATATTTACATATTACTACAAACAGAAGAAGAGGTTAAAAAAAGTCAAGCCAATTGCATCATGTACAGAATAAGTTGTGGAGAAAAATGATAGAGACAAGCTTTTAGATACATTTTGACTAATTTACAGAAGCTAAAAGTACATTTCTATAGAAAAACAAATGGCAGCACTTGATTTTAAAGAACATTAACATTCTGAAAAACGGTGACTTCAAAGTTAGTTTAGCCTCTGAGAATAGAAAACTAATGAAAACATTTGTGAGAAAAAACATTACAAATCTACTTTGAAGAAAGCTGTTTAATTATAGTGGCACAGACTCAGAAAAGCTCATTTAGTTGTAAAATTTGCTTTTCAGATGATATTACAGAAAAAGGTTGGAAATAAGAATGAAGTTGACATTTGATTTCCACTGGGCTCATGTGAATAACTGTATGAAGAGAAAACACGATGTAAATTATGGCAGTGAACAGAAATAGCTGGCCTAAGTATATGGTGGGCAAAAAATGAAGAGTAGCTAATGAAGTACCACCTGGAACAGAACTTCAGTGACATTTCAGACATGAGATCATCCAGGCCTTCAGCAGAAATTTGGTTCAGTTGTTCAATGTCTGCATAACCAACCTGGAGATAATACTACTATTGCAACCTACATACTCAGATGTATTAAGTACCCAGATCACTGATTTTCCCACAAATATGTGCATGTTTGGATGCAATAACATCAGACTATCAGATGTTAAATGGAGTGGATTCTTATACACAATTCTTAATTATAGCTACTTGAAGCCTAAGTTGCCAATCACCCATCCTGTTACATCTCAGTCTGAGAGGATACTCAGTAGGCAGATTCCACAGTCAAACTGACTCTCTCGTATAAAATATCTTTAGTATTTAGCACTTATTTACCACATTCATTGGAGATATTTTTTTTCCATGGGATGAAAAAAGTACACATTCAAATGCATACATTTACATACAATTCCTAATGCATTTCTTTTTCTCCCTTTCTCTTTCTTTAATGCAGTAAGTGCTATTTTCTTCAATTTTGTAAGTTTTACTTGTACAAGTATTCTCTCTGAAACTAAAAGTAGTCATTTCTAGCAATATGTTAAGAATGAACGAGAACAAATTTGACAGTGTTTCACCTAATGAAATAAGACACACTTTCACCGCTGTCTTCCAAATTTTAAATACTATAAAGCACTGCGAATTATCCTTTTAGATTTATGAAGGCTGAATGGATGAGTAAAGAGCCCCTGACTGAACTCAAACATACAAAGTGTAGAAGACATGGAAGCAGGGGCATGATGGAAGCAGAAGCAAAGTGCAGAGTAACTGTCCAATTGTGCAGGGATGAGGTTAGAAAATACAAGGTTGATCCAGAGTAGAAATTTGCAAAGGATACAGAAGGAAACAGGAAAGGATCCTACAACTGCGTAAACAGCAAAAGGGAGACCAGGGAAAATATGGGCCTGCTGCTGAACAGGGTAGGGCACCAGGTGACACACAGAAGAGGCCAAGGTACTCAATGCCTTCTTTGCCTCATTCCTTAATGATGATTGACCTTCAAGAATCCCAGGCCCCTAAAACTAGAGGGAAGGTCTAAAGCAAGGAAGGTTACCCTCCACGGAGGATTATCAGGTTAATGAGCACTTAAAGAAACTAGATATACATACATCCACAGACCTTGACAAATAGGACCTATGAATGTTGAGGAATCTCACTGATGTCGCTGTAAAGTCACTCTCATTTATCTTTGAAGAGTCATGACAGCTGGGAGAGATTCCCAAAGACAGAAGAGCACACGTATCAATTCTACCTTTAAGAAGGGCAGGAATAAAGATTTTGGAAGCTACAGGCTGGTCAATCTCACCTCAGTGCCTGGGAAGATGATGGAGAAAATCCTCCTGGAAAGCATTTCCAAATACATGAATTGGATTAGTCAGTGTGGACTTAAGTAGGGGAAATTGTGCTTAACATAACAGATAATCCTCTGTAATGAGGATAGCAGTGGATCAAAAGTTAGCAGTGATGTTGTTTACCTCAGTTTTAGTAAAGCCTTTGACAGTGTCTCATATCATCATTGAAAATCTGACAAAATATAGGTTAGGTAAGTTGATAGTAATGTGGACTGAACACTGGCTGATCAGCCAGGAGACCATTAATCTTCATTGACCTCGATAATGGGGCTTGTGCACATGCTCAAGAAGTTTGCAGATAGCACTAAGCTGGGAGGAATTACTAATACATTCAGAAGGACCTTGACAAGATGGAGAACTGGGCAGAGAGGAATCTCATGAAGTTCAACAAAGGGAAATAGAAGTCTTCCACCATGAAAGGAACAATCCCAGATATCAGTATCCCCTGTCACACTAGGGGATGACCAGGTGGAAAACAGCTTTGCTGAGAAGGACCTTCTTGTCCTAGTATACAACAAGCTGCTCATGAGTCAACAATGTGCCCTCACAGAAAACAATGCCAATGGCCTCCTGGGGTACATTAGGCAAAGCACTGTCAGAAGGTCAAGAGAGGTGATTCTTCCCTTCAATCCAGCAGTGGTGAGGCCACACCTGGAGTACTGTGTTCTGTGCTGGGCTGCTCAGTACAAGAAAGAGAGGGTCCTGTAGCTGGGCTGGAGCAGTCCACATCATCAATAGAGGGATGAGATGATAGAAAGCAGCCCTGTGGAAAAGAACTTGGGAGCTGCTGGAGAGAGTGCAGTAAAGACCTATCAATATGATTAAAGGACTATAGAATTTTTTCATAGAAGAGGAGGATGGAAGATTTGAGATTGTTCAGTCTGAAGAAAAGAAGACCTGGAGGGAATCTTATCAACATGTACAAATATTTTATGGGAGGGAATGAAGAAAATTGAGATACTCTTTTCAGTAACATAACAAGAGGCAACGGGCACAAAACAAAAACATACACATTTCAATCAGAACACAAGAAAATAATTATACTGTCAGGGTGAGCAAACACTGGAAGATGTTGCCCAGAAAGGCTCCATCATTGGAGAGACACAGTCCTAGGCAACCCGCTCTAAGAGGCCATGCTTGAGCAGCAGTGTAATTGGACTAGATGATCTCAACAGGTTCCTTTCAACCTAGACAAATGGAATAAAGCTGCATCAGGGGAAGTTCAGGCAGGACATCAGGAAAAGGTTCTTTACTGAGAGGGTCGTCACTCCTTGGAACAGGCTCCCCAGGGAAGTGGTCATGGCACCAAGCCTGTCAGAGTTCAAGGAGTATCTGGATGATGCTCTTAGTTGTACAGTTTAGTTTTAGGTAGTCCCAAAAGAAGCAGGACATTGGAAATAAGATAATCCTCATGGGTCTCTCCGAACTTGAGATATTGTATGATTTTGTGATTAAATAGCGGATTTTGTTTCATTTTTAAAGTGATATTAGTATTTCTTGTAAACAATTTAAAGCTTAGCATTTTGTGTTACATGAATGAAGCCAGTCTATCAACACAGTAGTTATAAACATCAATTCAGAAAGTTGATTATTAATGCTAAAGCCTTTGCTAAAAGCAAAATAAGAACAGTTAAAATCCAGATTCAATCTTTCTATAACTCTTCCAACAACCTGGAGAGTCTAAGGGAAACCAGTCCAAACAGGCCCAATTATTCATGAACGATCCAATTTGATCATAAAGTTTAAAATTTGGAGTACTAGTTTTTCAGGAGCAGAAAGCTTTTTAATAAAATCATTACCAATTTTAGAAAGTTTAGGGGTTTTTTTTAAATAAAAAACACCCTAAAACAAACAAAAGCAATTGTCACTTTCTTCAACAGGTAACCTTCTAAATACAATATACCTCATAAAAGTGATTTCCTAGTGGTATCTGGAGTGGAAAAAACATAACAAAACCACTTTATTTGGATCTTGTCTATGTTCTTCACAGCTTCAGTTTTAGACAAACCCACCTAAGCCAGTAGCTGCTGCTACATTATTCTATCCATCAACAGCCTTTCAGTTTCCTTTCTACTTTTTTCCCTCCCTACCTAACTAAAATGTCTTATGAAACTCCTCTCCTATCTTCCTAATTTTTCCAGATGGTATCACAAACATTTAACAGCTTTCCAAAGTTACTTGGAAAATAATAGTGTTACAAGCTGTAACAATTGTATTTTGTTTTGTTTCCAAAACAAAACAAAAAAAATCTATGTATTTTCACTTATCTTAGGCTTCAAATTTTTATTCTCTGAGCTCAGTCAGGTCCTTTTCATGGATCCCAGAATTAGCAAGTTCTATTAAAGGTACTTCAACCCCTGCTGTACAGAATGGTCTTAGGGACATCAAATTTGTGTTTTCTTTTGCCACTACCAAGATAGAGGTTTCCATTCTGCAAGACAGACACTAGAAATAAACTTTAATTTTTTCCTAGTGACTAGGTCATTGCTCACCAGGCACCAAAAGGAGGAAAGAGTTATTCTACCTTCGCTATGCACATTCACTGTAGGTCATTATGGTCAGAAAGCTTCATGTCACTCTGACTGAGACAGTAAGGGAATATGAGATAAAAATAAGACTCCAGATAGCAATTCACAGAACATGCAATTTCAACATGTATTTGCAAGACCCTATCTTCCCCAATTCCTTACAAAGTGCCACAAAATTCTTGCTGGAAGTGGGAAGGCTGTGAACAGACAAAGCATTATAGATTTTTCTTCTGCTAGCTTTCTACTATTTTCTAAAGTTCTATAAGCTTGAAAAATCACTGAAAGCTTCTCCTCCATTGCTTTAGATTTCTGAAAAAAACGACTTTAATCTCTCTACATTTACTTCTACCTCTCTCAATTTAGCCACATTGGTAGTGTTATGAAATTTAGCAATTTTTCCTTTAATTAGAACCATACACAGATACCATTCAGACATTTCAGTGTTTCTTACCACTCCGCAGTTATTCACTAGTTGTTACAGGTAAGACTGGAACTCAGGATGACAGTAAGTGGCATAAAATTCCCATTTTTTATACTGTACCTCAAACTTCAGTTTCTGTGTCTGAAGCTTCCCCAAATAATATTTGTGCTTTGGGGTTCTAGAAATGGTCAAAAAGCAGGATATGGCTAAAGATTCAGATGCTTTAAAGAGATGGTGAAACCCTAATGAAGAGAGAGACCATATATACCCAAAGCTCATAAAAGCACTAATATACACTTGAACGTATTTAATATATACATTTAAAGTTAAAAAAAAAGACAGGTCACCGTTTCCACATTTGCAAATGTTGATCATTTCCTTCTAGTACAATTTATGAAGCACAGGAAAAGCATGTAACAACCTGGAAGTTACCCCAGTGCTCAGGTCAGAACATAATTCCACAGTATGCTTTACACAGAACTGTTTTGCTTTATTAATTTATGCCTCCTCTTTCATTTCATTTCCCTCAGCTCTGTAGTTAATAACAGTGGTCATGATACAAACTTGGAAATTTACATTTAGAAATCTAGGCATAAAAACTTGTAAACAAATAAGTCTTTATTAAAATTGTTTTCATACTAGTTCATACTTGCTACTTACCTGAGTGTCTTTCCATCTGGTAATAAAGCTGTTCTCTATATCCATTTGTTTGACCTGGTCTTCATTTATCTGTTTAAAATGGATTATTTTTGATCGATTAATAAGAGAACTAGTATAAAAACTACAACATAAACTAGTAAATATTAATGTAATATAAAAAACTAAGATAAATACAAATATAAAGGAGTGTTTACATCTAACAAGAATAAATATAATAACTATTAACAACAATACTGTTAATCATGTTCTTATATTCTTATATTTTGCTATGCAAAATATTCTATCAGTCAGGAACAGCACTTCATTGATGGGACTTGTTACTACAAACTTTACCAGACACATGTTAGAAGAGAGAAGACTCCATAAAAAACTGCCAAACAACGTTATATTGGCACAGTAAATTCTAAACCAAAATGGCTAATATGAATTGCTGCTAGTAGTATCCTTTCTATCCAGTCAGTTTTAATGTTCTTTCCAGGCCTAAGGAACCAAATACTTTCTCTAGTCTTTATTGAAAACACAGCTTAGCAATTAAGAACACAGAATTCTTTCATGTTTCAGTTCTTATCAGGTCCATAAAATTTGAATGGAAGTAATAGTTTTAATGGTCATAATCTTAAAATTTTCCTAAAATTGTTATGCTAGTGTCAGCAAGAACAACCACCAGCATCTTGAAAAACAGCAGCTTACAGCAATCCCATAAATAGAGACATTCCTACATAGGTTAAACTAGCTGGGAAATAAAATTGAAGCAAAGAACAATGTCTATTGAGTTCAAAAGCCCTGCAAATCCTCAGACTGTAACTAACAGCAAGATCAGTTTTAAGAAGATTTCTGTATTTTAGTGTGTCTAAGAGTTGAGCAATTAAATATAAATAATATAAATATATCTTCTGTATAAAGATACCTACATCAAATAGTTGTACATAGTTTTTAATTAGATCTTCAATTACATTGACCTCTTCACTAGTTTGGCCTTTAGTTTGAAATAAGCATGAGGAAAACACCATGGCTAGATTGTGAGGGTTCATATGATTGATTTCACAACACTTCTGCACCCTGTTGAAGGAAAAATAAACTGATTTAGAAGGTTTCATTCTTCCTTTAGTTGTCTGAGTCTCCTCTACAGAATATGGAGTGCATTTCAAAAGGCATAAATACTTTAAAAACAATGAGAAAAATCTAATATTATTTATTCTTCTTTTTTAATATTTATTTCTTTTACTCTACTGCACATTTCATTACAGAAATGAAAATTTATACTTTCTATCTGCATCTCAAGTGATATTTATTTAGAATAGAATAAAACTAGAATACAATAGTTCAGTTGGAAGAGGCTTACAATGATTATCTACTCTGACTGCTTGACTACTCCAGGGCTGATCAAATGTTAAAGCATGTTAAGGTCATTGTCCAAATCTCTCAAACACTGACTGATGCTTCGGTCATCAACCACCTCTCTAGGAAACCTGTTCCAGTGTTTGGTCACCCTCTCAGTAAAAAAATGTTTCCCAATATCAAGTCTGAACCTCCCTGGATGCAGCTTTAAACCACTCTCAGGTATCTTATCACTGGATCCCAGGGAGAAAAGATCAGCAGCTCCCTCTTCACTTCTCCTCAGGAAGCTGTAGAGAGCAATAAGGTTGGCCCTTGGTCCCCTTTTCTCCAAACTAGACAAGCATAAAGTCCTTAGCCACTCCTTACAGCCCTTTCACCAGCTTTGTTGTCCTCCTCTGGAAGCATTCAAGGATCTTCACATCCTTCTTAAATTGTGGGGCCCAGAACTGCACACAGTACTCAAGGTGAGGCCTCATCAATGCTATATGTATCTTCTCTATTTCCTGTTAGGTATCTCCTACAAAGTTATGATCGGACAAGATGTGGAAAAAAACTATATTCTTCTTAGTTTCTATACTTATGGTAAAGTTTTCATAACAGTTCTGTTGTTTACATAATGTGTTCTCTTTTAGAAGTAAACACTTTAAAATATCACAGAATTTTGGCTGTTACACATGGGAATTTAAACTACTTTCAGAACAGATATAACAGTGTATTAATATATGTGAACTGGATATACTTGGAAGCATTGTAACATGCTAATATTAATCCACATTGTAAAATGCTAATCTTTTTCCCAATCAATTTAATAATTGCATAAACAGGTTTCAAATGACATCTGCTCTGTACCTGCGTATGCAATGTAATTTCAATATCCTGTAAACACAAGATTCTGCACATTCCAATTTACCAAGAATGTAATTTGACTTGTTCAACAAATAGAATATTATATAGACCATTACTATTTAACCATAACTCTGCAAAATCATCAAAGTTACATATTTTTATATATTTTTGATGCTGCTTATTTGATCTGGGAATGAGATATGACCTTTATTGCTTAGATAAGTTTATCTTTTGGATATTCCCTGCTGCTACCTCAGTTGCAAAATGAAGCATTGATGAAAAACAGAAAGCATAGCTAATTCTTGAAGTTATTATGTGTAATACAGATTGTGGAGAAGGACATTTTCCCTGAAAAAAATCTTCTAATTTCAAGAATCATTTGCAACAATCCTTTGGAAGACTAGTAGACTGGAGTAAAATGAGTTCATATAAATAAGCTATATAAAAAATTACCCTACTTGGACACAGACACTGGCAACCCTCTCTCACTGTAAGGCTGTTCCACTCCATTGATATTTATAGATATCTACTACTAAAAATACAACCAAAGAAAAACCACATTATAAATTAAAGGGAATGAAATATAATTAATTGTCACAACTAGAGGAAATTTTAATGCTTCCTAGTTAACGAAACAAGCCACATTTCATTTACGGTAGAGTTACACTGAGAACACATTACAAGAATTTCTCTGCTACAGTGCATCATTTGCATTGACCTGTAAAGATGTTCAATTAAAGCAGCCAAAGTTGCCCTATTGACTGGTGGAAGCGTCCGAATGAAAGCTCCATACTTCCTCACACGTTCCTTTTCATTCTGTGTATCTGCCGGAAAAAAGCAATCATTGGGCGCTAATAACAACACACACTAAAACCCAACAGCAGTTCTCATTAATTGTATTGACATCATCTAGACATTTGCAATTGCAGTTTACCCAGTAAACCTCTTCTTCATAAAGGCAATACTGACAATCCACTTTTAACAAGGTCTATTATTGTACACCAGTATATGGAAACAGTACCAACAATAAAGGGGAATAGTTTTATATTCAAGCACCATTTGCTACAGTTTAAGACTAAACCCCAGGATGGCATTTGCTTTTCCTCTCAAACGGTATGTAATCTGTACTTTCTGAGCGTACATGTGTGATTGTGTCTGTGTATGCACAAGTGCAAACGTACCTGTTGGAGTTCCCAAAGATGCAAAATGAAAAGACTTTTTTACCTTTTTAATTATCTTTGGAAAAGTATCTCAAGGCTCACAGTAGTTTAAAGATCCAAATATGTAAGGCTTATTAGAGGAGAGCAAACAGGAAGCCGTGGTAAATAAGCTATATAAAGTTGCATAGCTGATCACTGTCAAAACTAATGATGGGAATTCCAGGCTTGTGAATTACAATATCCAAGAGACAGCCACAGCGCTATCTTCAAGTCTGCCTCCATATGCTGCACAGCTACTACAGTGCATAATCCTGCTTAGGGCATGAGCAAAGTTAATGTAAATTTTATTCATTTATTCAGCTTTTTCTTTTCAGGCCCTTGCTTCTTTAAAGTTTATGAAAAGAAAAAGCACAGAAGAACTCTCAGCTCTTCCAGTGGCTTGCTAACTAACTACTTCACTATGTTTTGATTTCTACTGTAACTGGAATAAAAAATAAACAAACAAAAAACTGAATTCACAGGTCTACTACTTTATCTTTTGTGTTTTAGTCTTCTCACAAGTACTTAGTTTATAGTCACAACTATAACAGGACAGGATTCTCTGCTGTAAAGCTGAAGCAGAATTTTAGCCCTGTGTGCAGGAGAAGCTACACAGTTCCCTCTAAATCACTGTAACACTATTAAGCACTTTTATAAAAGAGCTAACTTAAATCTAAACTGCTAGATACAACCTTTTCTGATGAGAGCAATCTTGTGGTAAGTGAATGAATTCTTAAAATTCTTTACTCTAGGTTTTTTTCAAATGAAGGTTAAAGGTCAAAAATGTGTAATATTCATACTTGAATTTCCAAAACGTCTAGTGGTTCATATTAAAGTAGCATCCATATGTTTGAACTTAAGCAAATTCAGAGAGGAACATGCTTTTAATCTCTTTAAAAAGACAACATTCACCATACATTAAATAAACCTACATGATCTCAATGCATTAATGCAGAAACAGCTTTTCCTATGCATCTCTTATTGCTACACACCATCTACATTTTTATAGTGCAGTCTGGGAGAAAAAGAGTTTGTTTCTTACAGTCTGTAGATAGTACAATACAGAAACAAATAGAAATATAGCTGTTTTATAAGAACAGTATAAAAATCATCACAATTTATGTAATGAGTAACTAATTAATGTATTAGTAATCTCCTGGTTCAGTTTTCAACCAGAGAAACACATCCTCATACAAGTCACAGTTTAGGTTGAAGTTACTTAAATTTTCTTTCAAATTAAATTAGAATTTCTAAGGAAATGACAAACAAGAAACAATTGTTAATAAGTTTACAGTGTTAACACACATAACATTGTGTGAACATTCATAAAAGATATTCAAAGAATTTAGGCAACAAGACTGTCATTTAACTCTCATGCATTACTTTGTCACTTTTGAACTAAACTTTACATATGGTCAAAACACTAATGTTTGTCTATTTCTTGAATTCTACCATCAACACTTCCATAAAATATTAACCACCGCTTCTTACATTGGCTGATCCAACTACGACACAGTGCAATATTGGTCTACTGTTTACAGATTATACAGTTGAGAAGACATCGTTGTTTGTTATTATTCAGGCAATAAAAATCATCTCTGATTAACCTAAGTCTATTGCAGTCAAGCTGTAAACATTTTTTTCCTCACTGCAATTGTTTTGCCAATCATCAAATAACACAGATCAACACAGGGCAAGTAATTAACAACCCCCTCAAATTTAATATTGAAAATGTACATACAACCTTTCTTGTATTGAGTACTATTGAATACATTACCTAACGCAGAGATCCAGAATGGATAAAGTTCTTTAGTGAGAAGTGCATCATCTATTTGAGAAAGAAAACTTTTCAACACATCAGTCACGTCTTCAAGCTGATGATTTCCTGCTCTTAGTTTAACACTCCTTGCATCCTTTTTGAAGCTTTCCAGCAGTTCAGTCACATTGGAAGAATTTCCATTCTTAAGGTAGATCTGCTTGCTACCTAACCCTAAGTTACAGAAATGCAGGACAGAAAAATAAATAAATGTAAAATCAACTATTCTTTTAAAAATTCCAAATATTATTACATGAAAATCATACCTGGCTGTCAAACACATCATATTTCCTACTAAAACATCTCTGACCTTTTGCATATATTCACGTTTTTAGCAAAAACTCTGGCAGGTCTGCTTACACTCAACCAGATCTCTTTTGCAATTAAGCAAGTCTGGGATCACAATTTCAGGAATACTTCACAGGCAATTCAAATCTCCAAATTTCTTTAAGGAAACAATAGTTTTAAACAATAGTTTTAAAAAGCACAGTACAGGAAAGAAATTCTGATGACTGGTATTACACACAAAACACAGCTGCTTTCATGAGCAAAATTCCAACTATTTTATTACCCTACTGATCAACTCAACTTAGGACTCAGTAAAATATCATTGCATTTACCCAACCTGAAACATTTGACTCTTAAAAGCCTTCAGATTAGTAGAAAGTATTCTATTTTTCTATTTTTTCTCATGTTTAGGAACACATCAGGCAGCCACTATTCACATATTTAAACAACTAAAACTGTCAAAGGCAACTTAAAAGAAAATTCATGGTCTAAAACACTGTGAAGACTGTCTACAGTTACTGAATACAAAAGTAGCCAAAACATTATGTTGTTTTTTTAAAACTTGTGTATGTTTACAACAGTGGTACAGTCCTGTTGTTTCTCTTTGTAGAGTTGCTTCCGTTGTTCCCTACAATTCTTGAAAGAGAATCATATTTTATACAAAGCCTTGCTTTTCTTATGTACCTGTCAAATTAAGCACTCTGTCAAGATCTATGAAATCATGTTTTATGTTCTTGCAATTCACCTTTGCTGTAATGCCCACAAGCACTACCATTTGATACGGCCTTTGTGGCGTTACTGTCAGGAACAGCTGTGGGGCCTGATAGTGTCTGCCATCTGTAAACCACAACTAAAGATAGAACCTTTACCATGTCTGTATACATGTTCTTGTGTCATCAAGTAACACACACAAATAATTCCTCTAGCTTTCAAATGAGCTTTTTAATACCCAGTAATGCTGATCTTGAAAAAAATGTATTTTTCAATAAAGATCTAACTTGAATTTTAATTTAGAACATACATGAGCAGTTGTTCTGAGTGGAGGACATAATTACCCTGCTTTAACAACATTTCAGTGCATAAAAACTGTAAACTATGCTTAGAATAATTCCTATGGTTAATGATTAAAAAAAACCAACATAACAAAACCATCCTTTTTTTTCTCCTTGGTTTTAACAGTTGTAATTCAGACATACCTATTTACCATAATGCAGTGTTGTCATATTCAGAGGTTATTAAGTTAAACTTCAATTACTGAAATGTAAATCAGGCTTTCTAATATTGACAGAGGTTACAGACACATTTATCCCAAAGACAGATTTGTACAGAGTTGATATGTATTTAGCATTTCACAAGCAAACTGATGAATTTGCAGTTGTGAAAAGGACACAGACATCATCTGTATATGATCTAATGCCGTGGAAAGTTATGCTGGCAAAATTTACTTAAACAAATAGTAACTCACTATATGTCCTTAAGCTATTATGTTAAAAAAACCAGCAGCCTTAAGACTTAACTCAGCTCCACATTTAATATCAGTTTTCTAAAAGATGTGCTGACCAGTTGAGGTAGTAGCCCTTCCTGGTTCACAGAGCTTCTTTTCAGGGCTGAGGTGTTCTACACTGAGGCACTGGACCCCAGTGCTGAGCTGAGCTGAGCTAGATCAGGCAAACAAGTCAATTTTTAAAACAGGAAGGTTTTTATAAAGGGCATCTACCAAGTCGTATTTCCCCAAACTGCCCATTCTCTGATGTGTGGTTTACTTCGCCACTACATCAAAGAGTGGTTAGGCTAATGAGGGGCATGGTTTTACTTTAAGTTATATATAAACCTATTCTATAAGATCTGATAGGGGGAGGCTTAGTTACTATACAAATAATCTTAGGTCGAATAAAATCCACTATACTCACCGTACTGTGTAACAAATGCTATACAGCTGTTCACTATAATAGGAACATCATTTTTGCTGAGCTGCTGATCTTGCAAGGCATTGCCATCTGTACCTGCTGCTTTTTCAATTGCAGCATACCAGACCATGAAATCCAGCTTTGTATGGCCATGGATATATAGCGTTCTGAAAAGTATAAAAATATTTTGAATGCAGGAAAGAAATAAAAAATTGATGTTATTGTACTACAGCAACATAGCAGATGTCTGGAAATAATAAGAAATACTTAGAATAAGACATCAAGGTACCTTCCACCACATAAAGCTGTGGTGGTGGCCTATTGCTACAGCATTTTTTTTTTTCCAATTACATTCGTACTAGCAGTGTCACAATAAATGAAAGATTAACAGTGTCCTTTTAAAAGGACCTGACCAACTTTTTAATTACTCTTCTTCAGCCTTGCTCCTACACTGTGCATTCATAAGTCCAAGTCACAGTTAAGCAGGAAAGAGAGATTGAGAGGTAACATTCAATACTGGAAAAGGCTTTCCTTCTTTTCTACTCCTCACGTTCTCCACACTTCTGTAGAGAAACTGAGATATATTGAACTTGTCTCCTTCATATATATCAAAATGATCACCTGCAGGAAATCACAGAGCTAAGGAACATACACGAAATATCTAAGAACTGAGGTAGAATAAGTTAATACAGTACTTTAATTACCCCTTTATCTCAAAGCATGGCCCTGTTCTGGTTTTGTTATTTAAACATGCTACACTAATCTACCCCTGACAGGCTAGCTTCTAAGAGACAATTCCAAAATTGAAAAGTTTAAGGTTGTATATCTGCCCATATGCATATATGTAACAAACGACTAGCTTAAGTAAACTTTTCTACATATATACTCTTCATTTCCCACTAAAGAAATGTAAGGGATCCATTTTCTTTAATGACTATTTGCTAATTAGGAAAAGGTAAAAAGTTGTACAGAACTTCTATGAAAATAATTTCATTAAAATATAAACATAATACAAATTTTTACTATTTTGTTTAGAAAAAACTCTAAGCACTGTATATAATGATGGACTATTTAACTTCAGAATTACTAGTATTTTTCAATTTTGCTTTTATAAATATTTCCATTCCATCATTCCTTTCTCAGTAGGAAGTGAGGATGCAGTCAATGTGCACACAAACCTAGGATCTGAAGTATTCTCAGTCTACCATACAGAGGTAGCCATTCAACAGCAGAGTAGGAGACACTATAACAGTTCATGTTACTGAAGCTCCTTTTTAAGAAGTCTTTAATATGACTTTTGAAGTCATGAAGTAACCACCATACATGCCTGACTAGAAAAAAACAACTAAATAAACCTCTGAAGTTTTTGCAGCAAAATGGGTGTGCCTAATTTGATACTTTCACTTTCTGAAGAATGATCAGAACAGACACCCTATAAGAGAAAACGAAGAAGTTTGAACTGAGTGGAAAAGAGTCTGATAGTGCTTGTTACACTATTAGTGTAACATTAGTGTTAGTACTATTATGCACGGATCAGCAGAGATCAGGACTATGATTTAAAAGAGATTTATGGTGTTTCCCAACACAAGAGATGCACATATACATCCATATTATTGTGGTTTTATTTTTCCTGAGGAACAGCAGGATTCGCATTACAGTAATATGCAGGATAATCTGTTGAGACTTTCATGGTTTTTTTTTTTTGTTATCTAAACAACTATGATATGTACAGGAAGCAGCATACTGTAAGTTGAAAGTATTATTACTTCTAAACAAAGGGCAACACTGCAGCATATCAGTGAATACGCATCAGAGGAGAAGCAAGGAAATATAACAGTGTTTTGAACTTTAAAGGTAATTTAAAGAAGTCTCAATAATGTGCCTGTCAATTAGTTGTTGTGTTATACAAATTACATAAACCACATGAAAAAGATCATCAGGTATTCTCTGTATCTTCCCATCCTACCCTCAATACATCCTACTAGGGAAAAAAAAAAAAAGTATTAGAACTACCAAGAGATGTTCTCATTGTTTTCTAAAATTTGAAAAGCTGTTGGGTGAAATTCAAAATACAGAGGAAGAGGTTACTTAATAATTAAGAAAGAAAATCGGTTAACTGTTTAAGTAGCAGTCCTATAGCACCAACACAGTCATGAGAGATAAGGTACTGGTAAAAAATATAAATGTTAAAAATCTTGTCGTTATTGTGGACCTTGTATGGTTTATGGAAGGCATCTAATTACTTTCCTAAGTGCTATCAGTTTTGCTTAGTCAAAAAATCTCGAGAGCAGTCACCTAAGAAATTCAGATAAGTCAGAGAAGCAATGTCAGCATTTACTACAGCACCATAAAAGAGAAGAAGGGAGAAAAGAAAATGTAACCAGTATGAGACAACGTTCAGAATTTAGTTAATTTACTGTGGAAGTAGTTTAGAAAGCTCATCTAAAACTGTACTATTTTTGGCAGACAGTGCATATCTACATTTAAAACAGAAATTTAAGCCTTCCTTCTGATTTTAACACTTTCAGCCAAATTTCATAACATCTTTTTTCATACTTTGAAGCCATTTGCTGATCTCATGTACCTGGAAGGTGGTAAAAAAGGAAAGGGGAAATAGCTACCAGCAGAAAACTAGAACTTTCCTCAAAGCACAGTAGAAGTCTTCTACAGAACTTCATGAAGTAATAGACACATCTTTGCAGGTCTAGCTTCTGCTCTGCATATCAACATCACCATCTGTTCCACAGTTTTCAGGGACAGAAGCAACAATAAATATATGTATTTCTAAGTGAACTAGTTAGAATTATCAAAATATGAAGTTACATTAAATGCAAAGCTTAAGACTAAGGATATAAACACAGGTTGAAATGGACTGATGTCCCATTAACCATAAAGCTGAACAACTTAATGTTAAGAACACTTCTAAGCTTATAGAAGTAATCAGTTTTGAAAGATTTTTGTGCTGGGTTTGACTGTGAATTAGTTGATTTTCTTCATAAAGGCTATTATAGGGCTATGTGTTGAATTTATGCTGAGAACAGTGTTGATAACACAGGGATGGTTTAGTCATTGCTGAGTAGAGCTTACACAGTGTCAAGGCCTTTTCTGCTTCTCACACCACCTTGCCAATGAGTAGGCTGGGAGTGCACAAGAAGTTGGGAGGGAATGTCATGCCCAGTACATAAAGTTGGGGGAAGAAGGGAGAGGAGGATGTTTGGAGCTGTGGTGATTTGTCTTCCCAAGTAACCATTATGCATGACATTGTCCTTTCCTGGAAATGGCTGAACATTAGCCTGCCAAAAGGATATGGTGAATTAATTTCTTGTTTGCTTTGTTGCATGTGTGGCTTTTGCTTTACTTATTAAACAGTCTTTATCTCAACCCACGAGTTTTCCCAGCTTTTCTGCTTCTCTCTCCCATCGCACCAGGGAAGGGTTACATGGTGCTTAGCTGCCAGCTGGGGTTAAACCACAACTAAGTTTTGCTACAGTGTTTACAAACACGTACTTACTATGCAGGCTAACAAATACTCTGCAGAGACTCTGAACTGAAATGCGTTCCTACAATATTAATTCAGTGCCTGCCACAGTAAGTTTATATATGTGCTACTTTTTCCAGTTCAAAAAATTGACAAAGTAAGTTTATATATGTGCTACTTTTTCCAGTTCAAAAAATTGACAAAGAGCTCACACTTCATAACAAGTAGTTACTGACAGTGACTACATGGCAAATAATGGCAGAGATTTTGCTCTGTTAAGTGTGAAGCACACGCAGTCCATACCCAAGAAATCAATAATTTAAGCACTCAAACATGCGAGAAAGCTCATCAATGTAGATTTCTGCCTTAGTGAATGGAGGCATCAATGGCTGCAGCAGTCCAAGTCTAAAGATCAAGGACGCTACCATTATCTTCTCAATTTTATAATGGACTGCCATCATGTCCTTCTGCACCAGTAGTCAGAAAAGCAACATACGTGAGCACACTTCATCCACAACAGTGCAAAGTCTTATCTTTAACCTATCGTGAAAGGAACACTAGCTTTAGCTATGTCTTTATTTTCTGTTGAACAGCTCTGCATTGAGAAAGCAGTGACACTAAGTGATTCTGAATAAGGATTGTTGGATCAGTGAGATAAAAACAGTACCTCCGGTAATTTTCAAGTAATTCTAATAATCTACTTTTCTGAAAACAGAGGTACTAAGAAGGTATATATAGCTATGAAATTATATCAGAATAATCGAGTTGCAACTAAAGTACTGAAATTCCACTAATAATTACAGATCTATAATAAAAGTCACCAATATTTCTTCAAAGAATATTAAGGATCTTTTATTCAGCACATCATATTGAAAGCACAAGTCCTTTCACTAATCTGAGTCCTATGGTTAGGTTATTTCTGGATTCTACAATTTTGTGCTCATAACTGCATTTTACAAGAAATCTTACTGCTATCATCAAGGGTTAAGAAGAAAGCATCGTAGTTTATGAATCATCAGCATAAAGAAATTGTGCCAGTATGTGCTGAAGGTTTATTATCTATAATAAGAAAGAGCTAACTACAAGAAAAGTTTAACAGGGAAAAAAAAGCACCATCTGGATTATATTATGGTCTGAAAACATTCACTGACACCTAAGAGAGATCTTAAATACCAGAAAAAAAAAGAAGCATTTGAAATGGAATTGTCTGCACAACTGTTTTTCCTTAAAGTATGGCATTGAGATACCGCATTACAATTTATATATAGAAGATATATTTAAAAATTACTCTATACAGTTGTTCTCAGACACCTTTCCTGTCTTCAGTGTACAGATCCCTCTGTTGATCTAAAAACCAGTAGCTTCTACACCTATCCACTACGTAACATCTGTTTGGATTGTATCAAGAGATGGAATATCACCAGTCACTTCACAAACTCTACAAATAGCAGAGATCAAGGAGAAAAAAAACCAAAACTGGGTATATAGCAAAACAGAGGACAGTTCTGTGTAATAGAGTGAAATGTCAGACACAGAAATCAGGAAAATGGTTTGCCACTTCTAGCAAGGAGTCAAGATGCATTTCAACCATGAAAGCAGAACATAAGAGGAGGCACATGAGCATCTTCTTATAGCATAAGAGAACAGTGTTTTCAAAGTCAGGAGTGTTCTAACAGGTCAAACAATATGTTCCAATAAAGATCAGAGTGCAATAAAATTCCAATAGGTGCTACAAAAGCGAGTGTGTTCCTCTCCAATTCACTTTATCAAAAATACCCAAACATGAAATATCTTTGATATGAAAATAAAAAATAAATCTAGATTTAAAAAAAAGTCTAGGACTATTGTGAAAATTTAGGAAGTACACTGAGCTTCAAAAGCAATGCTGATCTTCGAAAGAAAATGTCTTGTTTTTAAAATGTTTTAGCTCGATTCAACCTCTCATGATATGCTATTACTTCAACATGTACAGTATGATTACCACTTCTTATTCCTGAGCTTATAATCTTCTTTCACTGAATATGTCAGACAGAGAATAAATGAAACCAGGACAAGTCACCAATAGAAAAAGTGTCAAATAAAAAGGTATATTATACATGTAATGTGTAATTTTCCCTAATTAACCCAACAACTGAGACTTGGGAAAAAAAAAAGGTGTAAGCATTTGTAAGTAAGTTTGAAATCAGTAACAGAGTAACTGACAGTAACTGACAGAACAGTATGAGTTTCAGTAGGAAAATGCTCAAGGTATTTTCATCACTTCCTCTAATAAAATTTAGCAATATGTTGCAAGAGCTCAAGCACAATCATATCTTTAAGCTAAGAAGGGCGGGGATGTGTGCTTGTTCTGTTTATTGGGTTGGTTTTGTTTTGGTGGGGTTTTTTTTCAAAATTTTCTTAATTCTGGAAAAATCTTACTTGTTTCATTCTTGTAATACTGTTTTTTATCATTTATCTGGCATTTAAGCAAGTAACAACAAGAAAGTTGTCAACAGATCAGTGTACAAGGTCTCTCCCAAGTGATCAATTTAAGTCAAAGTCACCATTAGACAAGCCCTGATATAAAATAACAGACAAAGTAGGAAAATCTAGAAATTATGATATATCATTTAATTGATGCTGATAACTTCTCAAAGTTTTTAATTAATTTATCTAGGGTTTGGAGAGACAGAAGAAGGATTGCTAGTTTTGTTTCCATTTACAATAATTGAGTATTAAGATTAAGGTGATTTTATAATTAATCATTTTCCCCATAGACACGTTAAATTTCTTATGGCTGCAAAATGCAGCATCATGCAACTGTGTTGAACACCTGGATACTTTAGA
>VWZK01018673.1:0-26991 GCA_013396935.1 Baryphthengus martii | reverse complement strand
CTGTTCCTGCCACATGAGATCCTGAACTTAAACTATGTTTGACAGCTGCACAACCAATTTTTGACCTGTGAGTACATTTGAGCTAAAACTATATGATACATGCAGAAGTCTAAAACTTTTGTCAGTGCTCTTCGTTCTCTATAAATGCACGTCTCTGATGACAGCATGATATTTGTTACTAGCCATGATTTTCCATGAGTTTTTGAGTCACATGAGAAGACTGCTTCTTCTCCTAAATTCTTTGCATGTTGCACTATGCTGCATTTCAAATTGCTTGCTTTCAGTTGTTAACCTGTCTGTTGAGGAAAACTATGTCTCTTCTGACATGGGAAATCAACCTAGTGAAAATACTGATACCATCTCTTTACAATGTGCTTGTAACTGAGAGAATAGTTTAATTTCAAACCAATTTAAAGAACACCAAGAATTCCCCAGGTTTATGTAGCTGTGTATTTCTTAAGGGATAGGTATTCACACAGAACAAACTACAGTGAGTGTAGCTCTCACACCAGAAAGAAATACAGAACTGAACTGGCAGTGGAGAACCCATGAGTTCTAAATGCTTACTATCACTTCTAACCCCCTTCCCAAACACGTGTAATTAAATGACAAAATTGTATTGTGCCATTGAAGTATGATTCTAATGACATTGTTCAGATTAAATTTTGAACATACTTGATTTTATTCTGTCTAGTCCTATATATACTTGGTATTGCATTTAATAATTTAGATGGTGGTCTAGTATTTGAAAAAGAATAGGAAGAGACTGAGAAAGGAAGACATATAGCAAACAGGAAAGTCGGATTTGTAAAGAAAAATTAAGATTCCATTTAACATGAACACTTTCCAAACCTCAGAAAAACACACCTTTTTGCCTGTCATGGTCTAGAATAAGTAACTTCTGGAGATTTTGCACAGTTCTAGGACTCCATAAATCAAAAATATTTAATCTGCACCAGATCAACACATCCAATCAGCCCAATCAAAACCCACACTCATATCAAAGGACAGACACTCCTTTTTCTTTTCTCCCAATTGAAATGGGTAGTTTGAGATCCCACAGGGGCCTTTTTAAAGAACAGTTTTAAGGGGCCTTACAAAAGCAGATCTAGGAGGCTGAAGAAGAACTGCTGTCCCTCAGAACGGACTCTTAACATGGTGTAACCTCTTGACTAAGGGAAAGTACGCAGAGTCAACCACAACACAGTCAAGCTCCTCAGTCAAGGGCTGTGTCCTCCATATGGCAGCTCTGACTTCCAAGGCAGCAAGACTATTCAGCATAATACAAAAGCAAGATAGATGATCTGCAATAAACCTGGCACATCTTTACTGCTTCCTGTATCCATACTAGTCCTGCTGTCTCTCAGTCATGGAAAACGACTATTAACTCTTAAATCCAATGTTGTCTTTGGCCTTGAATCCATAGACAGAAAAAAAGTAGAATAAGGTCAGATGGGGTTGTTTTCTGAAGCCCTGGGGATCTGCTCATGTTCACAATTCTAAGAAAGAAGGCGGGCAGCAGATTAAGCACATTGCCCCTATGGCACTCCATCACAGAGCAGGAAGGACTTTCAGCCCTTAGCAGAAAAAAACAGAGAGAAGGAAATAAAAACTTAAGCTTGAATAAGAAGATGAGGGCAATGACAGCAGCTGCCAGAAATGAGCCCAAAGGCAGAAGGTCTGCTAGTAACAGACGGTAGTGACCAAAACACTGCTGGAAGGACAGATCATACGTAATATTTGTTTATGTGAGGCTTAATAGTTCCTATGTGTGCTCCTAACAAACTACTTATAACTAAGGTTCCTTTGCCTATAATTTTAATGATGGTTTCCCATCTACATTGTTTCAGAAGTATAGGAAGGGTCTGGTAAATGGAAATCTCCTTAGTTAAACTCCTCAAATAATATTTTAGATAGGCTTTAAGCCCAGAAAGAATGGAGGTAAAATCATTGGTGCCATGATCATCTTTAGCAGTGGAATAGAAATGTCCTAAGGTCCAGTTCTCTGGCAAGGGGTCAGTTGATTACTACATGGGACTAGAGTTAGTGATGCTTCTTTTCCCCAGACTGTAAATCATACCCCTGCCATGGTAGAAAATTCTGTTTTTCTTGGTCAATTCATAATATATTAAATGTCATTTCTGGTTTAACTCTACTCAGAATTTTCATGTTCCATATGTCTCTGATGAGGCTGGAGATGCACACCTACTGGGCTTGAGCTGCAGGAATGGGACAGCACAGATGCTATTGAATCCTTCCTTCTAGTTCACACATTGCTTATAAAGACCTACTAGAACTAATAGGTAAGATGAAATCATCTTACCTATTAGTTGTGTGGTTGCATATGTCTGCTTCATTGTTTTAACTCACTAAAAAAAAGGAATCAGTTCAAAATTAGAAATTTCTTATGAAAAATCTTCCTCCTGAGACCAAGCATTTAAAGTACTAGCATGCTATGCCTAATATGCATACCATTTTCTGTTTTAGTTTTATCCCAGCTTCTTGTTTTTTAATCTATCTTTCAATTATCTCCTTTCCTGTGAGAAATCTCAAACCTACATCACTAAAAAGAATAATAAAAAGTAATTGGTGGCTTGGTAGTGTTTGAGAAAATAATAGTGCTACTACAGGAAATAATTATAGTATTTTGCCTTTAATTTATTTCTTCTTTTCCAGCATGTTTTGCAGATAGACTTACTTCCAGGTCCCATTCCAGAAATGCTATATCTAAGTGGTGGACATGACAACAATTTAAAGCATGCAAAACTCAATAGGAGTACTCAGTGGGAATTCAGAATAGCTTTGCAATTCAAATGACAGGTATATTTCACATTGGCAGAATGTAATTTCACTGTCTGGAAATTGGCCAAGATATCAGGGTCATGCTCTTATTCTTACGAAAAGAGTCCTCGGATACTTAATCATCTCAAACAGTTGGGAGCTTCGTTTTATTCCTGAATTAAATTTAAACACTTCCCTCAGGACCCTAAAGACAATGCTGAAGCACCTGTTCAGTAAAGGTTTAGGCGAACAAGCATGTCGTCTGGTTCTAATACTACCTTCACTTGATGAATTTTCATGCATGATGCCATTTCTTATACAAGACGTCACCAGGTGTGACCATGCTGTACATACGAGATCTGGTGACAGCAGCCCAGCATATTTGCAAGCAGAGGAAGGGCATGCTGGCAATGATTTCTCTGACTTCCACACCTAACTAAACCCTTCTTTTAGACTGAGAAAATGCTGTTAGCAAGAGCCTTCAAAAAAAGCTCTAGAATTTCAATTTGGCTAATCAGTACTAGCATAAATGGAGTAGCAGTGCAGTCAGGCACAACAGAACCAAAAAAACACTTGCAGTTTAATGCTGATAAATAACAGCATATTTTAGGGTAAAGAATAAATAGGGGAGATATTTGTCAAATGGAGAACATCTTCAGCGTACTGAACAAGAACTCTTTTTTTTTTTCAGTAATATGAGGAAAGGCCCCCAAGCTATCAGGTCGATGTGCAGCTGTATGGTGAAGGGAAACAGAAGGATGGGTTGTACTGCTGGAGGAACACCTTATCAATCAAAGCAAGGGCAAATCCAGGACACCTTCTGGGGAAAGGCAAGTACAGAGACAAGTCTTCTCCCTTAAGCTTCCCATCTCCTTCACTCATGAAATCATTTATTAAGAGCTTAATTTTTGTGTGATCCATTCTTCCTTGCAAGTCTGGAGGTCAGCACAGAGCTAATACCTATCTTCATCTCTGCTGCTCACCACAGAGAGAAACGTGGATTTTGGAGTGTCTGTTACTCAGATTACATGGTACTGGGGGAGGGGTAGAGAACATTTTAATTAGTATTAAAAATACATTAAAATAAGTCAGTTTCAAAATCAGCCCAGTTCCATGACCTGCAAAAAGCTTTGATGAAGGAGACTGGGGAGGTGGAAAAAAAAAATGATTGCTGGTACTTCTTAACTTAACTATACAGCTACATCAGTGATTGAAGAGGCAGTCTGCCTTTATTTGTGGTGCAGGACAAGGAACTGCTTGATCATAACTTTAAAGAAACAGGAATGCATAGTAAAGAGCTGTTGAACAGTTTTTTCTCAGGAGTCAGGAGGTAGCAACTTCACTGAGTAAAGATGGGCAGGAGGTAATGAATCAGGATGGTTTAGTAAGAATCTGCCTGATCTGTCAAAAGGGGAACCTCCTTGCTAGTACATGCTAAATTTAAGACGGCCGCTTATGCATTCATCTCCAGCAATCCCTTAGCCTCCCAAAAGCAAGAAAGGCAAGGAGATATGTAAGTGAAGTTTTATTGTAAAGAATAACAGGGAGTAAACGTATGTAAGCTGATAGACTGGGACCATTAAGAAAGTCCCATAAGGGAATGGAAAGGGTTGAACTAAGGAAAAGGGAAGAGGAATAATGAGGAAAAGAATGTGTTGCACAGCACATTTAGACCCATGACTTAAGTCTCAGGTGCTTAAAACAGTGCAGACATTCAACATGCAACTCTCTTCAGGCTCAGAGACTATTCTGCAAAATATGGAGTTAATAGAGAGCAAATAATACAGATGAAGGGCCAAGAAACCCTTACTGCAGTTACCTTGCACTGCAATTGGGTACCAAAAATATTCACGCAGTGATCTATACTGTGTATATAACTTAACATTATACATGTGCACTCAGGATTATCAAAGCTAAGAAAATGTAACAGTGTCTCCAGAAGTTTTTTTTCTAATAATTTTTTCTTTTCTGGGAAAAACAAACAAAGAATCCTAGCATAATGAAGCCAGAAACCTCTACCCACTGTCTAAAAGGTCGTTACTAGGAAGCTGGTCCTGCTGTGAGCCACTAGATATATCCCTATTATGTCGATAGAATAGAATTATTTGGGTTGGAAAAGACCTTTAAAGATCACCTAGTCCACATATATTAAACAGTACCAGTCCTAGTATGGACCTTTAAGGGACACTACTTGTTACTGATTTCCACTTGGACATTGAGCCATTAATTAACTCTTTGGATGTGACCATTGTCCTGGATTTGGCTAGGATAGGGTTAATTTTCACCAGAAGCTGGGAGAGGGCCACAGCCAGGATAGAGTCAATCCAGCCAAGGGGATATTCCATACCATACTGTTTTCATGGCCGCTACAGAAGAGCAGATGCCAGGTCAGGCCAGGCACACAGATTCTGTCACATGGCCATCCGTTCAGGGCTAGGTCGTTGAGTGCATTTTATATCACTTTCTTTATATATTATTTCACTGTTATTATTATTAACATTATTTCTCCTCTTTTTGCATTGTTCTATTAAATTCTCCTTGTCTGAACCTACAAGGCTTTGTCTTTTTCTCCCTATTCTCCTTCTCATCTCACCAGGGGAAGGGGCAGGGCAGTGAGTGAGCTGGGTCTGAACCATGACAGCTATCCATACAATTCTTTATCAATCTAATAGTCCATTCATCAGCCTGTTTTTCTCCCATTAAGAGACAAGAATGTTTTTGAGAACCATGTAAAAGGCCTTACAGAATTCTGGATAGATGGCATCAGTTACCCTTCTTTTGCCCAGTGGTGCAGTCAGTCCATCATCTGTGCCAGTCAGGCACAATTTGCCCTTGGTGAAGTCACATCGAGTGTCTCTAATCACCTCCCTATCTGTCAAATACTTTGACATAGCTTCCAGGAGGCTTTGGCCATGATCTTACCAGGTATTGAGGTGAGGCTGACTGGCCAGTAATTCCCTTATTATTTATTTATTTATTTTTTTAAATAGATGTGAAATTATCCTTTTTTTCCCAGCCATTGGGGACCTCATTGAACTGCCAAAAATTTTCTAATATGTTGTAAGAGTGGCTTGGTAAATATGACTATTTCAATCAACAAAATAAATCATCCAAACTGCTTTTGAAGAGCCTGGTAGTCCTAAAATTAACTTTGGGCAAGCAGTTTAAGAGTACCAAACAGTGGTACTGATGATTTTCATATTTTCTGTTGCTACCAACATTTTGGAAGTCATGTCACACAGAAAAGATGGAAAGATTTGTATTTCTGACTTACTTAAATTGCTTTGGGTGAACAAGCTCTGTCCAATCAGGGAAAATTCCAGCTGGCTTTTAGGATGCTCATGAGGATGGGAGAAAGGTTGCAGTCCTAGTCTGGGCCCTGGGGTGCTTGCAGAAGGGGTTGTGCTCAAGTTCAGGCAGACCTTACAGGTCTACTGACAATCTGTTTCTGCCTTCCATGCTGCAGTAGACAGAGCCACCATAGTGACTTGCTTGAAAGATACAAAGTCTTTCAGCCAAAGAGCAGATGTGATGCTAGTTCATGAAGAAGTATTGCCACAGAAAACACGGGAGCCCTCATTTGGAAGATTATCCTCTGCAGGTGTGTTAACTGGTATGACCTTGTACGACATCTGGAATTGCAATGCAACTGACAATGTGCAGAGATACTTACTGAGCTGCCTTAATGTTAGAAACAGTTTCAGCAGTTCTTTGCTTATTGTAACGTTAAGGAACATCTCTCATTTCCCAATTTTGACCACCTTTCTAAAAAGCTTGTTAAATAGCTATATGGCAGGCCACACTGCTTCTTAGTACTTCAGTACAAGTGGTCAGTGGCTATAATAACAGTAACCGTGAAAAATTTACTTGATGTTAGTGAATATAACATTGTGCGCAATTCCACAGGAGTTACTCACTCTTTTTCCTCACTGCTGCCAGATCCAACACTGGGCTCTAAGGTGCTGCCCACTTCTCCATGCTCTCTTCACAAATCAAAGGAAGGAAGCAGATAAGTACAAAAACACCACAGTCCCTTGGCAGTTTTGGCTACTTAGCAGGTTTTTTTAGAGAGAAATAATTTGTCCAGGAATGTACTGAATATCTCCTCTCTCTTTGAACATTTTCACAGGCTCTATTTTATCTACAGTATCAAGCATGAAGTAGTCTGTCTTCAACCTTGACTACTCACAGTCTAATACCATCTTATTGATATATGTAGATCAGTAGATCATATCTCTTCCAGGCTGGTCCGTGATATAACCTTACCTCACAGTTGCTACATTTTGAAATAAAAATATTCATAAATACTATTACTGTATCCAAAACTTTTCATAGATATCCATAATGTTGCTTTCTTATATTTCAGTTATTGTTAGCAACATGCACTTGACATTTTCTTGCATTTTCCTGCCAATCAGAAAAAAAACAACCAAAGAACACCACAACAGAAAAAATTTTGTGTTGCAGATGTGCTCTGACCATTGTCACTCATCCTTCCACGTATTCTCTCACCCGCCTGTATTCATTATGAGTATGGTAAGTCCTTCAAGGCAAGAACAAGCATTTTGCTTTCTGTTTGTACAATGTCTGAAACAATGAGGCTTCAGTTTGTGACAGTAGGGCTATATAAATAAACAAATAAATAAGGACAATTTAGGAGATGTGAAAATTCCTTTCTCAAGGTGGCATATCTTTGCTATAGCTAAGACATGCATAATGAGTGTCAGAAAGAGGAGAACGTTTCCATTCCTTTTCCATTAAATGAGAGAGTACAAAATGTCTTTTTTCTTTTACCTTTTTTACTTTATGCTGAAAACTGTGTGTTTGGCTACTCTTCCCTTCTGTGGTGTTCCCAACATCCCCAAGAGGGTAAAGGTAGTATGGAAAGTGGACTTGGAATATGCAGAGAAAACTGATCTTTCGCATAGAAAATTGCTATTTTAACACATTTCTCAGAACAGACCTGAGCTAGACTGAAAATACTATTTTTGTATTTTGTTCTAGTAATTTCCTTCAGGACATCAGAGATATACAAATAATTGCTGAAGCTGGAAGTAGGAAAGAGCAATTTCTGCCACCGGGATTATAAAGTGCTTTAAGAATCCTTTTCCTTTTACAAATTTCAAACCAGCAATTAATTAGCTATATATCGTAATTTCACTTTCTTAACCATTGTCAATATTTGTAAGCTTCTTTTATAGATTTGTGATTAACTTCTAATTATAAACTAATTACACTGTTCATAGTAATAAAGGATCTTGTGAGTTGACAGAGAATCTATAAATGATGCCCAGGAGAGAGCAACAGATTTAATACATTCCAGTCTTGTCATCTCCTTTTACTAACCAAAAAAGCCTCAGGACACCTAGTGCTTGATATTGGGAGCTATTCTTGACACCATTAAGAAACTGAGAAGGAATTTCAGAAGCCAGTAAACCACATAGGTGAACTTTCTGCTTCCTTCAAGTTTAAGCAAGGGAGATGAGAAAGAAAAAAATGGAACACGATTACAGACAGCAATAGCACAAATGATTTTCTGTTTTGTGTGGTATGGAATGGATTCAGTGTGTCTGTCTGAAAAAAAGTCATTGTTCGCCCCACCTATTTTCTAATAAAACAAAGCTAAAGGTTCGGAAGAACTATCAGTGACATCTCCAGCAAAGGTGGAATTCAAGCATCTTTTGTGTATTTTTTTCTAATTTTTTCCTTGTTACATCGCCTATTTCAACAGCTCGTATGTTCCCTTTTATTTTGTAAATATTTTCATCTGCTGCTGCTCACTCTTCATTTCTCTAGAAAGTTTTATTATCTCTAAAATTTATATTTAGTTTCATGTTTCAACTAGATCAACTATAAATAATGTGATATTTTTGCCACTCTCACTGCTTCAGAATACAAAATCATTGCCCTGCAGCAGTGTTCGAATGGTTTGCCATTTTGGGCTGAGCAACTGGTTTTGTTCATCTCCCACATTTGCAAAATGCTGGTATGATTACAGCCCTCCTCAGGCTGAAACTAGATAGTGGACGTTCAAAAGGCAGAGTCAGCAATGACAGTGAGAAAATCATCTTTGAGAGGGAAGATGCAAAAGGTATCAAATACGTCCCTAAAAAGCTCAGGGGAACCCCTGTAGTGACTAGATAATAGGAATGGACCAGGTGTAAAAACAGCTTGTGTGGATTAACTTGCACGCACACTGGAGCACTGATAAGAAATTTAAGGAAATTAAAGAACTGGAAGTTATGTCTGGACTTTTTGGGGAAAAAAAGGGACAATCCAAGAGAAACAGACAAATATATGCAGAGTTCTACTTTCCACAGTCTGCTGTACAACTCACATGATTCCCACAGGATAAACTCCACTGACATGCAGTGACGAAATTAGATACAATGAACAGTTAAAGACACATTAAAAGTGAAAATGGCAAGCTAGAGACATAGAAAGTGTTTCTGACGCACTTGCTCTCCCTGGTTCAGAGATGTAACAGGGCTCCATCTCTGTGCATGTTACTCCCTCAGATTTAGATCAGGGCTGTGCCTTGGATACCGATTGAAAGTAAGGGGTACACATATTGTGGAGGTTATGTTTTCAGCCTGGCACTTCATTCGTGAGGCTAGAAAAAATCCCACATGCTTAATGGGCTGATCACAATGAGACTTTTACACTTGGCTCATTGCTATGGGATAAAGAACAAATGTCTTGCTTTTACTTGATAGGGAAAAATGTGCCAAGTTTTAACTTGGTTGAGACATCATGAGCTCTGCTAACACTTGAGTGAGCACAGATATGTCTGATTCATATTATTCTTTATTCTGTTCTTTGATCACCAACTCTCCAGTTCACTCCTCTGAGGTATATAATTTTGGGCTCTTTCAGAAAACAAGCAGATGCCACTTTTCAGACAGATTTAATTTAGATTGGAGTTACCTCTTTTTTTTCTTTTCTCCAGATGTCTAGATAAATAGTTAAATGTGCTTTAGTGAAGAGACAAAAAGTTTTAGTGCCAGAAGACTAGCTCAAGTGTGGAAGAAAGTGTATTAATGTGCCTGAGAGAATGAGTAAGCTCTGAATGCTTTCAGTTCAAACATTTCGATATTTTGAGTTATCTAATAGTCACATTTGCTAAGTCTCTGGGATTGCACAATCTCAGACAATTTTTCAATGTCCCACCTCAGCTGCTGTACTCCCCTCAGTCCGCTTCAGTATTTCATCTGGTGAGATCCCAAGGAGGCAGACAGCAAGACATGGGTGCTATGAGCTTTTCACTCACATGAGATCAAGGCCAAACTCAGACAGGGAGACTCATCCTGTACACTCTGCCTGGCAGATTTCCCTGTTGTTGATCTGTGTCCAATCAGTAGGTCTTTCAGTCGCTAACCCCAGGTAAATTGGCTGTTATCACTGGCACAGTTGTCTGAAAGCAAAAGGACTATTGACCACTCAGGAAAAAAGTCAAATGTAACCAGTGGGGTAGAAAGAGATATATGAAGAGAAGCAGAGAAAGAAAAGATGGGCTTTTATGTGAGAGGGAAAAGAACATTGTTGATTTATTTTGGAAAAAAAAAAAAAAAAAAGGAGTAATACAACTGGTTGGGCAGAAGGAATGATATGCTTTAAAAACTGTGGAAATAAGAAGTAATTCTGAAGAGGGCAGTCTTTGATTTTTCATGTCCTCATAACGACCTTCCTCTGTCTAAATAAAATGAAACCATTTTTAAAAGGTTATTATAGATACAGATGTCACAGAAGAATTTGGGCTAGAGACTCTGCAAGAAGAGATATCAATGGCAAAAAATCTAAAATTTATTTTCTAAGCAGTATTGGAACAGCAAGCCAACTGTGATTTCTATTCTCTCATGCAAAGATGCACACATATGTGCATGGTCTGTTCAGCCACAATCAGCACTAGGGGGACTTAGAGTCAGGCTCTAATCCCAGTCACTCAGTACACCCACAATCAGGCTGGCAGATCAGCTTCCTCATGTATCACTTCAGTCTTGCGGTCAGCCTTCTGCGTGGTGCAGAGCACTCATCAATTTGTTATCCTAAGGCACCACTGTTTTCCTTTTTTATTCTTTCTAATCTAGATATATGCATGAGTCACCAAACGCTTCATTGATTACATTCTCCTGACTTTGACTTTCTACACTACTACACTATATAATTTATATATTCAGCAGTACTTCTTTACTTCTCCTCATGTCATACCTAACCTTTACAGTGGGGTAAGTGTAGTTCAGAGCTTTTAGGCGACCCTTCTCCATGACAGTTGTCTGTACTTTCCCTTGTTTTCCCTGTGCATACCAAAATCATGCAATGTTAGAACTCGGCAGAAGTCATCAAAATCTCAATTATCTGAGCAGGACTTTTGGGTAGGCTTCTTCTAGGGAGAGATACATACAGTCTGTTAAAAACTGTTGCCACATCCATCTATAAATGCCTCACATTGCTCACTCCTCATCCTCTGAGATTATTTCAGCATCCCAGGAGTCATGCAAATTACTCAGTACTTAGAGAGGTGATGAACTGACAATTGGCATTTGCCCACAGAGCATTGGCTCAGAGTCAGTATTCCATAGCTGAGAGAGACAAGATGGGATCTCATTCAAACTACAGACACTCAGTCAAGATTGAGTGCTGCAGCTGTGACACGACATAATGTGTGAGGGTAAACCTGGAAAGTAATTAAAACATAAATCCATCTAAAAAGTGTCTCTAGAGCTAGATAGACTGCCAGTTTGAACTAACAAAGTATTGAAGTACACAAGAACCAGATGGCATAGTGCATGTATGCAATGCAATCACCTTTTCAATACTCTCAATTCTTATTCCTTCACAGTTTGAAAAATATCCATGTTTCTCCTAACAAAATCTTTGATGTACCCCTATTGATCAACCAAAACAGCAGAACTTCAGCTTTCACTCTTCACTAATATTATGTTGGAAGCATTGCTCTTTTCTTCCTTAAGGACCAGCTCCCTAGGTCCCAAGAAATCTGGGATTAAGAATTGTCCTTCTTTTGCATAACACATTCTTCCTCTCTAGACTGAGAAACTACACTTTCAGAAATCCTGCAGATGCGCCTTTTACCTGTGGCATGGAAGACACTAAAATATTAGTGCTTCCCTGATAACTTCCTTTCTTTGACAGTTAGATCTTGTAATCTGATCTGCTTAGAAGGCTTTATTGCAATGCTTAAATACAGATCTTACTGACAACTACTTGAAGAGTCTTTATCCAAACATATCATAACGCATTTGTCAACATACAACCACTAGAGGAGAAGTGACACTTGAGATTTTGACTTTTTGGTTTAGGGATCTCCTCTTACCAAAGATATGTTTAAGCCTCAGATGCACAGGACAGCTCTGTTTTCTGATATATTACACAGTGGAATAGACAGAAGTGGCTAAACTAAAAAAAAAAAAAGGCCATCAGAGATGTATTTTTCATCTCTAGCCACAAACATATCCAAACTTGTTTTTCCTATGAATACACTCCTAAAATGAAAGAAGTCTGAAGAGACTGCCATGTCTGATCAACAGCAATCCACTTACTTACAAAGGGATATTAGATGTAGAATCAACAATAACATATGAGCTGTGAGTCAGTTGGACAAAAATTCCTACATTAATGAAATGTATGAGTGATCTAATGAAAAAAAAAAATTAAAAATTACTATTAAATAAAAATTCTATAAGGAGCTGCCTAAGAAAGATCCAGAGTAAGATACAGTGAAAGCTAGCCAAAGGCGAACTATGTTGAGGTGGGTAAATCTGGATATGCTAAAAAAGCTAATGAGAGCTACATTTTTAGGGTTTCATAGCTGAAGATCCCATCTCAGACAGGAAATATGATCCTAAAGAGTATTCTTTTTCTGGTGCTGGGCAACATCATACTCTTAAAGCCAAATGGAAGAGCATAGGCAATATATACTGGCAGTGTCCCAGTAACACTCCCAGTAATCAGTAACACAGAGATTTTTGAAGCAGAAATGTCACAGTGCTTGAGAGCCCTTCTTGGTGTTTTCGATTGGGAATTTGTCTAATTGAACTTTTTGTGCCTGTAGAGGCCTTGAGCAACCTAAACACCCTGTGACAGGAAAGTCTACAATATAACTGCCTCCAGTCACAAAGGGTGATCCTTTTGTGTGTTTCCAGCCTGCCACCGGAAGGGTTTGCTTGCTACCTGTTCCCTGTGCAATCAAGGAAGTACAATATGAAGGTAAGTCTGGAAGGGAAGTTGTCGCAGGATTGAGTGGCAAGGCACAGATTAAAATGAACTCTACAATCACAGGCTTTGAATATATGTGATTTATGCATCTAAAACCCATGCTTTCGTCTTACAGCTGTCTCTGTTTGCACTCATTGAGAAATTTTGAGAAGTTAAACTGAGAGATTTCACATGAAAGAGACAGAGAAAAGGAAGTGTCAGAAACATTTGCTGGCTGAAGTATATCTGTCTGCTTAAAACATTCATTAGATCAAATTCCTATTGGCAGAGGATAGCAGGCTGAGAGACAGGCTGTTCAGGAAATGACTAAGAAAACTAAACTGAAAAGTGTGATTAAACCTGAATGCCCTTGCATAATGATACAGAGAAATGCAAGATACAACTGATTTATTGCAATGGAATTACAAATATAAATTACATAAATCCCAAGGAAAATTTCCGTATTGTGATAATTACCATATCCCAAGGAATGCCTGAGGTTCCTAGCTTTTGTGATATTCTAGTGCCTACGAGAACAGCATTCAAAATTATTCTATAGAAAATGGTGTTTATTGTGACAAACAAGGAAATTCAGTACCTTGAAGTTTTGTTTAATGGTGTGAGATCTTTATATCCTGTTTGACTGTAAACAGTGCAGATAGAGTGCCAAATAATATAAATATATTTGGTGAGCATCTCAGAACACTGTGCTAAATAAAGTGATCTGCTTTAGCAAACCCTTACAGTGACAGAATGAGAAAGTACGATTTTGTCTTCTGAGGAAATCAGAACAAAATTAAAGAGCATGAAAAGGCATGCTCAGGAGATACAGAGTCAAGAGTTACCAATGTATCAATCACATGCACTGGTTAATGGAGTTTCTGAGGCAGACTTAGCTAAGATATGAACATAAAAGTGTGACCTGATTAATTTTCGCGCATATTCTGAAAAAAATGAATATTTCAACTAGTGTGAACAAATAACAATTTAATTTCATTCATGTAACTCTGAAATTCACTTTTAATTCCCAGTTTTCAATGATGTACAGTATTCACTCATGTAAATAGTGTTAATGAGTGCTGTTAAACAGTGTCTCGATATTCGGCTTACCTATTCATCAGATATGTGTATATAGGTGTATATATTCTATCTGAGGAAGGTAATATATAGTTTATTTCTGTATTACCATTATTAGCATAGCAGTGTGGGGTGTATATTTTGAACCTGATCTAATCATTTCTGTTACAGCTGGCATTACTTGTTTTCCAATTGACATATTCAACCTTTTGGTTTTAGAAACTGTTCTTCACATCATTTGATTGGATAAGGATGTGTACAAATTCAAAATACTCAACATAACAGAGTGGAATCCTTATCCTATTTTTAAATAGTCCAGCTGATGTCACCACTATGTTACAGACAAGATTCCCATGGACATCCAGAGGAGTTCAAAACAGGGAGTAGACAAACTATGGAGGTCCCCAAGAGATGGTCGGTAAAAAAATGTCTAATTCTTTTTAAATGAGGAAAAAAAAAAAAAAAAGAAAAAGAAAGAAGATAATTTTAGCAAAATTGCACAGTATTTTTTAAAATAAAAGACCTAGTAATACAAATGTTTAAAGTCCCATCCCTTGAATAAAGAGCTCAAATCTGCTTAAAAAAAGGTTTCATTGCTCAGATATGTCCTATTCAGCAACTCGGAAATAGTTAGCTAAAAGAAGTTTTCATGACATAATCCTGTGAGATACCAAGGACATGTATATTTCACTAGTTTCATGTCTTAGAATTGATAGTTTGCACGAGAAGTATCTTGGAGACGTCCAAATCTGAAGGCAATTATTAATTAGGGGTTTATAATGTGTGCTGTTAAACTCCCTTGGATTCCATTCCTGTAGGAGTTTACTGTGATGTTACAGAAAGTAAATGTTTGGAAAGTATTCATACGGAATACCGGTAAAACTTCTGCTCTGTGTTACGCAAATATTCTTCCAAAGTTATTGCTTGGCAGTGCATTGCTGAAAGCTAGAAAATTCTACCGATATAACAGAGGGAAGTAAAGAAAATATGAATGGGATACGAGGAAAAAAAATAATATTTAATTCTTTAACCACATAAATATGCATGTTGTTTAAAAAATGGAAATTCAAGATCTCTGAGGCAGGAACTTCATGTAATTTTGTGTTTTCCCATTGCTTCGAATTATATTAGGCATTGATTGGTCTATAGCTATGTCCATACGAGTCAGTTAGTTAATGGAAATGTAAATGACAGCATAGCTGGACCAGACTCTTTTTGTCTTCTTATAGCATAATTCTTAAATGTATAGGAAATTAGTTGTATTTGGTTTGGGTGAGATGGAGTTAATGTTCCCTAGAGCAGCTCTTAATGGTGCTGTGTTTTGTGTTGGAGGCAGATAAGATGCCAGTGTTGTGGCTGCTGCTGAGCAGCGCTCGAACAGCACCAAGGCTAGCTTTCCAACACCTTCCCCCCCTCACCTCGCCCAGTGAGATGGGGTGGGCAAGATCTTGGGAGGGGACACATTCAGGACAGCTGACCCAAACTGACCAAAGAGATATTCCACACTGTGCGACGTCAGCTCAAGTATAAAAGGGAGAGAAAGGAGGAGGGAGTTGGGGTCATCTCTTTGTGAAGACGCTTGTCCTCCAAGCAAACGCTATGTGTACCAGAGCCCTGCTTCCAGGGAAAGGCCAGACATCGCCTGCTGATGGGAAGCAGAGAATAAGATCTTGTTTTGCTTCGCTTTGTGCATGCATGACTTGCTTTTTGCCTTTTTTTTTTTTTTTTCCCTATTAAACTGCCTTTTTCGTACTCCACAGGCTCTTCCCATCTNTTTTTCCCTATTAAACTGCCTTTATCGTACTCCACAGGCTCTTCCCATCTTATTCTCTCCCTTGTTGTAGTGCTGAGGGAAGTAGAGGGGGAGTGATAGAGTGACTTGGTGGGTACCTGGTGCTCAGCCAAGGTCAACCCACCACATTAGTTTAAGAAACTAGTGTATTCAGAAGGTAAGTTTTCCAGTCCACTGTAGATTTTATACACAAAATGTTCAGAACCATACTCCTTCTTTGCAATACTAAACACCAGTGAGGCTTATAGTCTAGAGTTTACATTTCAAAGTCAATGGGCTTTATACATCTTCATAATATTGTGATTCTCTTGCTGTTTGAGTCAGGTATTTCCTCAGAGAAGCAGCAGCTGTAAATACAGCTATCTCCTTTACACATTCTAGCTGTTTTTCCTCTACTTTTAACACATAGACATCCAATAATGTCGCACTCCCTTTCAGTTAAAACAAAAGCCTGCCATGGTTCTGCTATAGCGACTTGTAGTAGGTATTCTTTGTTGTTGCTATTCTTGGTTCTTATTGTGAAGAACTGTGACAAGTTGGGATTTTTTTGATTTATTTTCCTTTTTGGCACAAAACTGAAACTCACAAAACAGTTACTTTCATTAGCTTAAAACTCATAGCTACTAGTCAAATTGAATGTATTTTCATATTCTTCATATATAGTGCAGAAGAAAAGACTTTTTCAATATATCCAAACAGAGCATGTTTTCTCAAACTTATTCCGGATCTTGGTCTTCCAAACACAGGAAAGGTATCACCTGACAATAAATTAAATGTACATGTAGTCCAAGGACATCAAAGATATAAATAAAGTAAATTAATTTATTTGTTAACTAAGGATGATAGAAAACAATTTAGACCTGAGTGATCTGCCATGATTTATATTTATCTATGTACCTATCTACCACAACTACACATTTCAAATTATTTTTGGTTTTATTTCTCCCAACTGGGTACATATTTTGTTACTTACGAAAACATGGACTAATAAGGTGAAGATTGTATTTGAAAACATAATGTAGTATTTTAGGTGTTTAAATTTATTTATAAAACTGACATTATTTGAAGAGCTGTGATTCTTAACTTTCCAAGCACAGAAAACTCCTACACTCGCCATGAGGTATCACGAATATTCGTGATATTTTTCCGGTCCAGAACTACGTTTTGTCCAATCTGGGTGCAGTCCAGTATAATTTTGATAAGGAAAGAAAACATTCCTCTAGAAATTTTTATTTCAGGAGTAACAGCTGTTTGAGGATACTTACTTAGGGGCTTAGAATGTCAAAATAAATACTAGGAGAGTTGAATTGTGAGCCAAGGAGGAGTTAGCAAGTCTAAGGTACATGATGAATACTTGATTTCATGTAGTGCTCAAATTTCTTGTATGGATTATATACCTGGACATGTGCTGTCTATTTATGTAGGTTTAGAATTTATTTTAAGCTGTGAACATTTGCTTTATCTTTCGTTTTCATACATTTTTCATAACCAAGTTATCTTACTCTCCTCTAGCTCTGAATACATCTCATGCCACTTATTTTGTACGGTTTTAGTAGTCACCTTGATGACAAGCATCGTCAATATTCCTGCAAAATGAATGTATTATAATGACCCAGTTAATAGGAAATCACTGAACAGATTAAGATATTGTTAAAATAATCTTTTAACGCATGCCTTTCAAAATTTTACGTAGTATTTATATTTACATCAGTGCTTTGGAGAACAAAGAAGGATGAAAGCAACACATTGGTATTGTCAGACAATATTCCATTTAAAAAAAAATAAATCTGTACTGGTTTTCCTAATGGCTCAATCACTATCTTGTATTGTACAATTTTCACAACGTAGCCTGTGAAAATTGAGATAGATATATGCGTATATATGCTGCCTTCTGTGACATATGAACCAGAGTTGGTAGAATTCATGGAGTAAGAAACTGAGACAATTAAGCAATGTTAATTAATTTTATCATACAATATTTAGTAAACTGGGTAATGTTCACTCAAGCCATTAAATAGTATAATAAGAATGTGTAAAGACTTAAAGGTTTAAAGTCTGAAGAGAAACAAATGTGATTCTTACCTTTCAAAAAAATGTAAAGGGAATGGAAAAAATTATGGATTCATCATTTCAACTTTAGAACCCAGAAAAATATGGGGCGGAATCTGTATTGTGGTAAAATCTTGAAAGACAACAACAGATAAAGTGTGACACATACCAATTCAGGAAAACCATTGGGTTTCAAAACCACTCAAATTTCTCAGTGCACCAGGCCTTTTCCACAAACAAACATGAGAATAACAAATGATTGACTTCGGTAAGATTTTTTTTACCCTCTCTTCCTCGGTATTTTCTCATACAGCCTGGGAATACTTTGTCTCTTTGCACATATTTTTGTGTGTTTCACAACATGTCTGGAAAATAACAATGTCAAAATTAAAAGACACATTACATGGGTTACCTGCCCTGGATCTGGACCTATTCAGTATTTTATGAATGTCATGTGTGGTGTAATAATGAAGATATGCTTGTTTCATTCTGTGGTGTGTTGATCTTGACTGGATGTCAGGTGTCAACCAAGCCACTCTATCACTCCGCTTCACCTGAACAGTGGGAGAAAAATATGATGAAAGGAGCATGGGTCAAGATAAGAATGGGGAGAGATCACTCATCAATTTACAATTACAGGTAAAACACCGAACTTGGGGAAATTTATTTAATATGTTTCCTTAGTAGGGTAATGAGAAATCAAACAACTCTTAAAACACCTTCCCCCACCCTTCCCTTTTTCATGGACTCAATTTCACTCCCATTTTTTACTACCTCATGCCTCTTAGTGGCACAGGGGGATGGGGAATCGAGGTTGCTGTCAATTCATCACGTTATCTCTGCTGCTCCTTCCTCCTCACATTCTTCCACTCCTCCAGTGCGGGGTTCCACAGAGACCGACCTCCGTGAACTTGTCCAATGGGAGTCCTTCCCACAGGCTGCAGTTCCTCACAAAATGCTCCAGTGTGGATCTCTTCCAAAGGTGAGGTCTTTCAGGAACAGACTGCTTCAGCATTGGTCCCAGGTTGGGCCAGGAGCCTTCTTTGGCATGGGCTTCCCCCAGGTTCACAGCCTCCCTCAGGTGCATCCATCTGCTACAGTGTGGGGTCCTCCATGTGCTGCAGATAGATATCTGCTCCATCATGAACCTCCATGGGCTGCAGGGGGACGGCCTGCCTTACCATGGTCTTCAGCACAGGCTGCAAGGGAATCTCTTCTACAATGCCTGAAGAAGATCCTCCTTCTTCACTGACTTTCATGTCTGCAGAGTTGTTTCTCTCATATATTCCCACTCCCCACTTCCAGCCACTGTTTTGCAGCAATTTTTCCCCTTCTTTAAGTTATCACAAAGGCATTACCACCACAATTTGGCCAGCAGTGGGTCTGTCTTGGAGCTGGACGGCATTGTGGATATAGGGAAGTTTCCAGCAGCTTTTCACAGAAGTCACCCTGTGGACCTTTCCCTGCCAAAATCTTTCTATGCAAAACCAACACAAATTCACAGAAATGTTGGGGAATGGAATTTAAATATAGAGTGATCGTGAGAAACTGGAGAACTTGTCTGGGAAAGTAGCATCTAACTCTTTAAGCTATCCATAATAATTTGTTAAGAGTAAACACAAATCTCACAATTACAGAATCACACAATTGTAGGAGTTTGAAGGAACCTTTAGGGATTATCTATTCCAATCGCCCTGCTAAAGCAGGTTCACCTAGATCAGGTTGCACAGGAATGCATCAAGGTGGGTTTTGAAAGCGTCCAGAGAAGGAGACTCCACAACCTCTCTGGATAGCCTGTTCCAGTGCTCTGTCACCCTCACAGTGAAGAAACCTTTCGTTATATTTATGCGTGCTAGGTGAACTTCCTGTATTCTGATTTGTGCTCAATGTCCCTTGTCCTATTACTGGCCACCACTGAAAAGATTCTGGCCCCATCCTCTTGACCTCTTCCCTTTAGAAATTACAAACATTGGTACAATCTCCTCTCAGTCTTCTCTTCTCCAGACTGTTTAGCCTGGAGACTCAGGTCTCTCAGTCTTTCTTAATCTTTGTCAGTCTTACTGATTTATTAACTACCAGGCATAGACTTAGGCAGGATCTGCAATAAATAATAGACAGTGTAGAGAAAATTATTTAAGAACAGTAGTGGATCAGAAGTTGTGTGTGAGTGAGCCGTGCCAAAGTGATTCAGTAAAAGCATGTATTACACTGGGGGGGGTTTAGCAAGAGCATAGTTTTTTATAAATGTTAAAGAAATACTTTCAGTACACTCCACAATGCCTGTGCTGGCACTTTGCTACCCTCTGCTTGAAAGGTGTTGAGAAACATGTGACATGACTGCAGAATAAAGCAGGTAGACACAGAACGGCTATTGAAATCTTGAAATAAATGAATAAATTCAGTAGCTCCAAATAAAGCAATGAAGGATCCTGTATCTGCAAGAACAGTGAACTATTGGGATAAGTTGTCCTGGGAGGCTGTGAAGTCTCTGGCGCTAGGAATCTTTAAAAATAGACTGGACAAATGTCTATTAGTAATGACATGGATCTTGGTTCAATCAGGTAGGTTAAGTAGAAAAAACATAGATCTTCCTCTCTTACTTGAGTATTTGATATAACAATGCATGTTTTCTGAAAGCAGGAGTGAAGCTTTGTTGACATGACCATCAGAAGGCAAGAGCTGAAGTCATGCAGCCAGAGATAAATGTTAATAATCCAGATCCTCTGTCACTGTTTGTATTGCTCTGTAAATTACACAAACATCCACTTTTAAAATATTATCTAGTGCTAGAATAGGAAAAAAAAAATGCAAACAGTGGCAATTAAATATTCCTAGCTTGTGGATGTCTCATGCTTCTTGTAGAACTTTGCTTCCCAGTTCAGATCAGCTACAAGTAACTTGGGTAATTTCAATGAAGACTTTTCACAGAAGCAATACATAACCAAAATTAAAGGTTTGTGTCATTTAAAATGAACATCTTAAATTTTGAAAAATCAAAATGTGCTCTGGGGCAACTTATATACAAAATTTTTGAAAGACTGGAAATTCTTGAGACTGAGTTTTGTCTGCAAATGAGAAGCCCTTTTCCCCCAAACTCCCCCAAGCACAGAGCTCATCACAAAACTCTTTTGATTATAATAATGAGAAATAACTGTGAGCCAGATCTTGAAATCTCTTGTGCAGTCAATACAGCATCTGATTGAGTATAATTGGTAAAGAATTCAAGATAATTGCAAGGTGTGAAGGAGAAGCAGAATCAACTACCACATGTATGTTTTCAGAAAGAACAGAATATAAACCTGGAAGTCAAAGAAGTTCAAAGAGGTTTTAAAATTACACTTCTGCTAGAGTGCACATTTTGGGAATGTGAGGAAAGCACCAAACAGAAATTCATTACAACTAGAGCCTTTTTCAGATTATCAGATCAAACTGAAGTTATATTTAAATTCAATGTGTTTAACAGTTGCATTAACACAATTATTAGAAGATGTTATTTAAAAATGATCTATTTCTTTTCAGGGTGTTGTTAAGTCATTGTCAGCAATTGCCAGAGTTAAGTTATGATTGTGGTCAGCCATTTCAGAATAGATCAAAGATTAGTAGCAAAGCTCATCAGAAGGCTGGATTCAGCCATGAAAATTGTAGCTAGATAATGGTAACAATTAGCAATGGCATTCAGCATCAGGCCTATCAACTGTGTCGAGGCAGCATTTTTTATGAACACTGTTGGAACTCAGATATTTTGCTCAAGAGTCTGGAGAAATCGCTGGACAAGCTTGGAGTGTTGTAAAGATAACCTCATTGCACCAAAATCAGATAATCTAATCTGCAATTTCAGTTCCACTCTGAAACTCTCATGTTCCCACAAAATGTGCAGAATAAATACAAGTGGAATGCATAGTTTAGTATTCACTGCACTACCTTTCTTGTTTAAATTAAACAGCTCAAGGGTTTGGAAAGCATTTCAGTAGACTTCAGTGTCGCACATTAGTCAGCGAGGTTTCACACCTAACAAGGAAGGACGTGCACTGTCTCATTTTATTCAAGGATAACACTATTGCCATTTCTTTTGGCACAGTAAAAAAANTGCCATTTCTTTTGACACAGTAAAAAAAAAAAAACAACAATTATTTCCTTTGAGGAATTTTATAAAGGAACAAATAAACAGGAATTGTTCCTCTGACTAGGATGTGAATAGCCTTTGCCATTATTTTCAGTGGATGAATATATTGCAATAAATTGTAATGAATTGATTAAGTATTGTCTTCTAATTTCTTTCTGGTGGACAGATTAAATGCCAAGCAACAGAAAAACACAACCATTTTCTCTCTTTCTTCCCAATGAGCCCTGGAGCGCTTTATCTTGATAATGTCTGCACATATACACAGGCATGCTTGCACACCCACTCCCACTTAAGCATCAAATGCATGGCCAAGTTCTGTTTCCTGAGATAAGCACTCATAAATCGGAGTTAGATCCATCTGTTTAAGGATAGTTTGGCTCATAAGATTGAAAATGCTGAAGTACACAGTTTACACTGAATGGATTTGGTTTCAATTTTCAGGTTTACCTACAGATACTTTGTGCAATCCCAGAAAACTCCTCTAATTAAAGTTGAAAAAAATAAATTTCAGATCATTATTTTCACCTCTTTATTACTTTTGGAAATAAATAAGAAAACTCATCTCTTTTCCACCTCTAAAAAATGTTTATTTTGAGTCAGAGTTTATCAGTTTTGACACAGAGAAAAGAGATTGTTTGATCTAGTAGCTAAAACAGACATAAGGTACTATTTTTTATGTCCCAGTGCACGTTATGGAGAACCAAGCTATTTCTCTGGAAGAGTACAGATCTTCTGTAGGCCTTGTGATATATCTGCTCATGCAGGCATCTGCATGGTCTGCTTTTAAAAGTTTAAAACTATACTGGTGTTAATTCCCAAAGATCACAAGAACAGCTGACACACTGAAAAGACTCTGTTTATCGTTAAAATTTCTGTTCACTTTTCCATACAAATGTGGTGGTGACTTCCCTAGAGATTCCTGGAAGAATAAAAAAACAGAGAAGATATTTATTTTTTTAATATCTATTTTGAATTCTCCAGCTTCCTAGTGAGAGTTAAGGCACCATCTTGCTACGCACTGCACAAATCACTGTCATACCAAATCTAGTCTCCCATCAATCCGACTTTTTTGACAGTATGTTGTTCCTAAACATGAATACAGGTACTCCAACGAGTTTAGTTGAGTGAGAAAAATCTGTATGTGAGGTAATGTGAGGTAACAACTAAAAATGTTTACAAAACTACATCTTTCTAAATATCTAGTGCCTTAGTAAATATCTAGTATTATATAACTAGGCCATTGAAGAATCAGGAAGGCAACACATGGACAGTGATGTCTGATTTCTTTCTTTTATCAAGATACCTGTTGGGTTTTTTCTGACCTTTAGCCGAGTAGCCTGAACTGTTGATCATCTCTTCATAATTAGAATACAGTATGCTATTTTCACACACGTGTGTTAAATATCAAAATTCCCTTCTTAAGAACAAAAAAGTGGTACAAGCTTTGAAAAAGCAGTATAGTAGCTTCAAATGCACATTAAACATATCTTACATTATTTACAAAAACATACGTAACTGTAATTCCACAGTAATACCTAATGAAATTACCATCTATTGTAAAACTTTGGCAGAACTAAACTGACATTGAAATACTTATTGACTAGCTCCAATTTTTAATGTTTTTTTAATATGGTAACAGAAGAGAGCTTTTCTTTTTATAAAGCCATAGTAAACCCTACATCTGATATATTTGGAGGCCAAAAGCTAAAGAAAGTCTTTGTTTAGAATAAGATATGGCTATTAATGAGTTAAAAAAAAAAAAAAAGTTTCCCTCAAGTTTCCCTCATTGCACTGAAATACTTAATTAAATATATACGTTTCAAGTAAAAAAAAAATATGAATGTGCAAACAAAAGTGCTTGCCAAATTTCTCAATATGGTGGTTTAAAAGTTTTTCTTCCAAGTGCCATAATCTAGCTTTTTATTCTAATGTCTGTTCTCAGTGTTTTCCTCCCTTGCTTCCCAGGCCTCCCTTCCTTCATATTCCTCTGACAAGATGGGTTTCCACAGTCAGACAGCCTCCTTCCAGCCAAGAGAATGATTAAAAAAGGTAAATGTCTACACTTATTCGTAATTGTTGTTCTGGGAACAGACTGAGTGAATAATAATATTAGGAAAATATTAGTGTTCTTTTGTTGCATATGTTTAAAAAACAGATGACTTTTCCATTATTTCGTAGTGTATCTGAACTTCTCTTTGTTGTCCCATGTTTTTAATATTTGTCCAGAATTTTTTCTATTTTCTTCAAAAGAAAGAAACAAAAGCCACATGTTTGTTGCTGGCTAACACTTCTGTCACCTACACCTCAAGTATAAGAACCAGTCAGGCCAGATGGAGTAATTTTTGAAGGTGTTGAGCTTGGAAGTAGTTTCAACTGATTTCAAAGAGTCCTCCAGTATTTAGTGTAGTTCACACATTCAGGTCAAAGAGCTACACTACCAGCTTGAGTATGGAGATTTGTATGTTCACAGTATAGTCAATGAGAATGAGACCATGCAGCATTTACAAGAGTCGCGCTCCTCTGGATGGCTGACAATGGTTTTAAGACAGATTACATGGATTTTCTCACTGTAACACGACAAAGGTACTGTTTATATAATAATCAGAGCACTGTAAAATGCATAAGAGGGAAAAAATGTGCAATTATATATTGTTATGCTAACTGTACAGCAATCTGGAGAATACAATTCCATTTCTGTAAAACATCCAATGAGCACTTAGTTTCATCATAGCCCATAAAGTATATTTTTTCCACCCAAAATTATATGAATTTTGGCAGAAAAAGAGGCATTAACTTCCACCTCAAGCTGTCAGAGTTTGTTTTTTAAAAAATCAAATCATTTCCTTCTATGATAAGTCACAAGGGGAAAAATCTGGAAACATACAAGGCCAAGATTGTGTTAACTTACACCCTTTTCAACCCCGTTAACTTTAATGGTATTGTCCAACACTGTGAGTTAACTTGGAATTTGGCCTATGGAAAGAACTTTTATTCCAACAGGTTCGATGTGTTGGTTTTTGGTTTGTTTTTTTTTTCACTTTTACTATGTATTGTACAGTGTTATTAGACCATATTTCTTTATATGAGTAGAATTTGAAAGACACAGTTTAATTAAGAACATAAAACAAATTACCTAACGCATTTCATTTAGATCCTGGGATGCAAAACACGCGTATCTCTAAACATGAGTCAGTAATCTCTTTCAAAAATGATTTTATTAAATTAAACTACATTAACAGAAGGCTGTCACAAGAGGAATATTCTCAGACCCAGAAGCAGCATTTCTCAGATATTTCTTATTGAGACACTCTAAAATACAAGTAGAAATTCGGTTTTGGGTTTTTTGGGGTGGTTTGTTTGTTTGTTCTGTTGTTGGTTTGGGGTTTTGGGTTTTTTTTTGTTTGTTTGTTTGTTTTCTATGGGAAGCATGGGCATGGAATCCAGATTCTAAATCAGCCCAGGCAGCATGGTGGAAAGTACATGTCCAAATTTTCACAAATGACCCCAGACTAAGATGCATGAGCTAACTGTGCCTATGTTTCCATGCTGTTCACATCTGCTGTTTCCACAGGATTTCCCAGGAATCACACATTCTGTTTAAACACCATGATTTTTGTCTTATCTTTCAGTTTATTTGCAGTACCCTAGTTCTGAATAAACAATAGTAATAGCCTGAGATAGAAAGTGGTGTTCTCAGTGAAATGACACTTTTGACAACCTATACTCTGAACTCATTTTGACCACTACTTATATTATTATAATAATAATAGAACATAAGCAAAGTATTTTGGGAGATTTTATGGTTGTGTCTCAGATCTCAAAAGTGTTTTCAGTAATGTGCTAATTTCTCTACATAGTAATCCTACATCAACCTGAGCTGAAATTCCACATCTCATCTTATCTCTCAATTTCTCCTCTCCAAAAGTTAACTGAGCTACAGACATAAGTTAATAATATAATCCTTTGCAAACTGCAGAGAACATGGTCTAACAAGATTTGTGCAGCCATCTGATTTTTGATTTATTAGTAATCTAAGAGATCTGCTAACCTACTAATGCATGTTCTTAAAATTTGCTAAAAGAGATTTTTTTAATCCATAGCGGCAGCATCAGTTTACAGTTTCTTTTCCTGTTCCCTGGAACTGGGCCCACTGTAAATATACCAAGCAGTCCCTTCCCCTTCCCTGAGGGTTTCTTTCAGTTTACAGTCCTCCTGTGTTCTTTACTCAGCACACTCCTTTGGTTTAAACAGTCTTTTAGTGCCTCCAGTGTTTTGAAGGTTATGACAAGAACTTCATTAATCATATATCTTGTAAAAAATACCTATGCAAATGACCTTATAATATTGAAATTAGCTGAGAGCTAGTAGAATAAATAGATCAAATGTGGGATTAACTGAAAACAGATTTGAGACTTAGGGTTTAGAATTGTTTAAATCATCTTAGTTGCTCAAGACAGATTCTTAAACATTCCCTTCTGTGTAATGTAATTATGCACATCTACTACTTTCTATGGAATTATTTCACAAATCATAGAATCATAGAATGGTTTTGGTTGGAAGGGACCTCTAAAGATCATCTAGTCCAACCCCCTTGCAGTGAGCCGGGACATCCTCAACTAGATCAGAACCTTGTCGAGCCTCACCTTGAGTATCTCCAGGGACGAGATCTCAACTACCTCCCTGAGCAAACTCTTCCAGTGTTTCACTGCTCTCATGATAAAGAATTTGTTCCTAACATCCAATCTAAACCTGTTCTTCTCTAGTTCAAAACCATTGTCCCTTGTCCTGTCACTACAGGCCTTTGTAAATAGTCTCTCTCCAGCCTTCCTGTAGGCCCTTTCCAGNCCTTGTCGAGCCTCACCTTGAGTATCTCCAGGGACGAGATCTCAACTACCTCCCTGAGCAAACTCTTCCAGTGTTTCACTGCTCTCATGATAAAGAATTTGTTCCTAACATC
>VWZK01018670.1:76545-155718 GCA_013396935.1 Baryphthengus martii | reverse complement strand
TGTAGGGTTCAAGGGTATGAGACAGTTGTCTGAGGACAGCTCAGGAATGATCAGAGCCAGGAGAGGAGGGCTTCCTTCACTCATCCTGACAGTCTCTTCTGCTACTGGTAGTGTTTAGCATCCATGTGCTTACAGCATAGACTCCACTAGGCAGGCATTGCAAGATAACGGTCACATTATCTTCACACCGGCCACAGAAAATCTGCGCCTGGCTGGGTTGTGAGCTCTCTTGCCTTTCTCCAAACCGTGCTTTGTGTAGGGGAAAACAACAATTTCGGAAGAGGACAAAAGTTGAATTTTTAGTCTAAGTAAGAATGTACCAGTATTGCTTTTGAAGTATCTTTACAGGGTGTGCATCATGTGTATACAGAGGTCCCTGTCACCCTCTCATCTGTGCCGGTTGTGGTGCCGCAGCAAATGTCATCAAGCCCATTCCGAAATTCAGAGTACAAGGCAAAGCCACTTTGAGAAGATGCACTTTTACAATCACTTTGGAAGGGTTTAGGTGAGAATAGAAATTCTTTCCAATAAGAAGAGGTGGTGTTTTCTAAGAATAAACCACAACCTGTGGCCGTGGTTCCTTTGCCATCAACAGCTAATTTCCTGTGTTGGTAGGCATGTGCATCTCCAGTAGAAATCAGAAAGATTCAATTAAATCTCTCTTCTATATGAAGTTTGGAAAGTTAAGAAGTAAAATCACTTTGGAAGTATAATGAGCTTAATCAGGATTGAGAAGCATTTATCTCAGGAACTCTTGTTTTAGTAACAGTTTATTGATTTATCAGACAAAAAAAAAAAAGATCTGATTTTGTTATCTTTTTAAAAATATGATAATGTCAGCATTTGACCTGTCATGTTTCTCGCAGGCATCAGTGCATCAGCCAGCCAGGAATTAGTATGTTGGTAGTGGTGCTTTTTGCTCATCTATTTTGACCTGTCCCGTTGTTAAACCACTGGAGGGCAGAATAGAGACAAAGGAAACCGTTTTTCAAAACAGGCTTTTCTGCCCATTGCGGGGATTTATGCGTGCAGGATATTTATTTTCAATACTCTGCATCTCCATTTCTAGTCATTATGATTAAGGCCTTGTCCAGGGAAATCTTAGCACCAAAAAACTAGAGGAAAAGTCCAGTTGTTTAGAGTAAGAGTCAAATTTTTTTGCCAATGTTTAGCAAATTCTTTTGGTAAGTCTGAAATAAACTTCCTTCAGCACCCAGGTTATATTGCAAAATGTGCTGCAGAGGAAACAACTCCAAAATTTCAGCGAAAATAAAGTAGTATACATTTGATAGCTGTACATAAATAGACTTTAGCTAAGTGGTGTCATCCCAGGCTTTTAGTAGACAAAAATAGTTGTCTGGTTTGGAAATTCACTTTATTTTGGGAAAACACATAAGCTGGACATTCATTAATTTCTTTATTTACATAAGTAAAACACTATTATATATTTCACCATAAATTGCAATATTTTTGTGTCTTTGATGTTATTGTTCCAATATACCTGTAGGAACTCTATTTTATCCATGGATTTGGTACTTTTTCTATCTTCTTGCTCCAGTTATTTGGAAGTAATAAGATTTTTAGGTGCTGTACTAAGTGAATTTTGGGGATTGTTGGGGAACGTTTTTTTTATTTGGTTTTTTTCTTGCTTGTTTTTTTAATGGGAAATATATTGTGCTCAGTAACAGTGATGGGATTAACAGCATTCCGCAAAACCTTGCTAAGCACTCTCACATAGCCTGCCAACATAAAATGACAATTAGTGAATGTTCATGTTACGGCGATCAGTTGGTTGCTGGTATAAATGGATATCCCTGACACGTTATTGATCTCCACCCCAAAAACGACTCATAGAAAGAATGGACTTTGAAGAGCGTGTGCTGAAGTGAAAAGTCCTTGTGGTAGAGCAGGCAGGAGGTGTGGAGGTGAAGTGGGTTAGCATTCATTCAGGGAGCAGGCTTTAGATTAGTGAAGTGCCACTAATTCAGCATTGCGCTTGTTGCTGCTCAGGAAGGAGAGGCCAGTCCCATGCCTCTGGCTTTGCACCGTTTGCTGAGATTTCCATGTTTCTTGGGATGCGTTACAGCTTTGTTTTGTTTCAATGCAGTGCCTTCCAACGTGACACACAAACTAGTAGATGCTAGTGGCCTTATAATGTACAACAGTGAGTAGAAAAGCTGTTGACATTGTTATGCAGAGTTCACCATCTTCTCAGCGAGCAATACAACAGCTGGTGCCAACAAGAGCAGGATGATTCTATGAAGAGCAGCTCTATTAAGAGTGCAGCTTCCGCACTTGCTCCCATGTTATTTTGACTGAAGTAGAAACAGGCTTAGGCTCAGCAAAGTGGTAAAGTGTTTGGGGAACACTCGGCACCATTTACTTATACTAAAAAAAAAAAATAGGAGGGGGGGNAGCTCACCATCTTCTCAGCGAGCGATACTACAGCTGGTGCCAACAAGAGCAGGATGATTCTATGAAGAGCAGCTCTATTAAGAGTGCAGCTTCCGCACTTGCTCCCATGTTATTTTGACTGAAGTAGAAACAGGCTTAGGCTCAGCAAAGTGGTAAAGTGTTTGGGGAACACTCGGCACCATTTACTTATACTAAAAAAAAAAAAAAGGAGGGGGTGAAAACCAGATTTGTCTAGACTGGGAAAATAAGTGAGACTACGTGCCTCAGCTGATGAGTTAAATAACATCTGTTTAACCAGCACATATACTAGAGACAAAGATGGTCCTATTGGTGAGTACTTCCCTTGGTCCCAGTGAGTAGTAAGGCTGACTAACTTCAGGCAGATTTTTAAGACTTTGCCTATTTCTTGTTCTAGGAAATATTTAAAATGTGAGTTACATTTTGAGAACTGATCTGCTTTAAAGACCCACCTAGCTTCCTGCCAGTTCTCCATGCAGAATAGTAACCCAGCAATTTCCAAGAGATTTTTCCACTGTTATGTCCCACTTTGATCTTGAGGTGTCAAGTGGCTGGAAGACGGGTCATTCCTAGTGAAAATACATATCTGATATGTATCCTATGTCTTACTCACCTGGTTTTGATTGTCTACAAATAGAAGCGCTTCTTTAACATGCTTCTTTAAACAGTTTAATGACTGGACTCTTAAAGGTCTTTTCCAACCTAAAAGATGCTGTGATTCTTCACATTGTAGTACAGCTGCGGTCTCTGGAGATCTGGTTCTGGCTTGTAAAGGGAACCCAGAGCACAGATGCCAACCAAAAAGATAACTTGATGATATGATCTGCTTAATAGCTCCCATCTACTGCAGGAAGCCCCAGCTGCCTGCCCCTGGCCGCGCGTTCCAGAATGGAACTGGTCTGTCTGGGTGCTCTCCCCAGGCACAAAGCAGCCGCAGAAGGAAGCTCCCGAATTTTTTTTTTTTACTACAAATCCTCATTTTAGCGTTGGCTAGTCTTTTCGTGGCTAATTCTCTATTAGAACTTTATGTGTTTGTGTTTTACTTCACATCAGGGGAAAGCATGGTTTTGTTAGCCAACTAATTCTGTGCTTCTGGAAATCCTGCTTCCATTATTAGCAACTTGACTACTTTTTACAAACCATAAATGCCAAGTGAGTATAAAAATGTATTTTCCTTGTGGTGAAGACAGCACTTAAGGTACAGAATAGCTATTAAAGGCAGTAAGAAAAATGCAATTTTGATGTTTTTTCACTTTTTTTTATGGTAGACAGGTAGTTTCTTGTTAGAGATAAGCCTATCTGTAAGCGAAATAATTACTCTTTAATTAAGATAATTATAAAAACAGGAGTGTAAATACTCAAGGTATAGTATGCTCTGACATTTTTTTCTTTCACATTATCCACAAACTTATCTTGCATACCTGAACCCTGTTTTTACTTGATGATTACACCAGCATATGCTTAAAACTGAAAACGGGGTAAGCAATTAAACTGTATGTAGACTGTTAGGTTTAATAGCTGAGACTTTTTGTTGTCATTTTCCTTACTTCTTCAACCTGTACCTCCTTAGCTCATTTTCTAAAGAACTGGTGGGATTCTCTCACCAATCTCTGATACTTCCAGCTAGATTTGATGAATGGGCAGCGCTTTCAAAGTTCCTTGAGCTTTCACAAGAACACCCGGTCAAAGGCAAGAGAATTTACTAACATCGGAAATGGCAGTAGCAGAAGGTGAACTCTTAATAAGAGACAGGTGAAAAATGACCTGAACATCGCAGCTACAGGAAAAGTTTTGTATTTTAAGACTCCAGAGAGTCCAACCATGAATCAGTGATCAAGGGCCAATCAAACTGTGTTAGGTCATCTGCTGATGGGGTTGGGTTTTTGTTTCATCTCTTCTGAGAAGTCATACCAAAATACAAATCTCTTGTGTGTCGTCTTATTACATAAATCTAATGATTTCAGTAGCAAACACAAAAATACAGTTGCAAATTCATCGCTCTATTCAAGGAAAAATTAAATGACTAATCAACTTAACATTCACAAAGCCCATTATTTCTGGGCTGGTTCCTGTAACCAGTCCCATACAGTAGTGAACAAAAGTTATCACAGATGGCAGGTTTGTGACTTTTTTCTTTTTTAAAATTAATTTGGTTTTTTTAGTAAAAAAGGGGCACATGGATATGAATTTAATGTTCTGGGGGAATATTTTTTATGCCCAACTACTCTCTAGTAAATTTATGTGCATTTGTTTCCCCTACCTCTTGTCTCTATGGATACTTCTTTCTCTGATATGTTAGTGCTGCAAAGGGGATCATGGTGTTCCTCTGAGTCTCACAGCACTGTTCCCTGTTAATCAGTAGTCATTTTTCTAACTGGGCCAATTCTTTAATTCTTTGTTCCCCTTTACTCAGCTGAATATAACACTACTGAATTTGACATGGAGGATCAATCCTGTGAGTCCTAAAGGCAACATTTCTGGCACGGTTACTGAGATGCTGTAAGAGAGCATTTCCAAACCCTTGGAAGCTGTATCGCACCTTCAGAATGTTCTATTATCACAGCTTCTTATCTCTCTGATCTGCCTGTTCTTGTTTTAGACAAATATAGTAGTAGTGTAGGAGTTGCAGGCTCTGGTGCCAGAATCTCTTATCCACAATGGGTGAGGGAAATCCCTGTACCTCCTGTGCAAATGTGGCACTGTAAATGAAAGCTCTTTGGCCCTAAAAAAACACGAAACACATTAAAGATGCCGCGTAGGTTATTGGGTTACTTTTCGGAGTGTCTGTGACAATCCATATTGCCTGTTATGGAACAATAGTGGCTCTTTGCTGCTATGCTGAGCTACATCAGTCTGACCAATAGCTTCTTGATTTTGTAAGACAGCAAATGAATTTGGAAAGAATGCTGAGGACCATAGAAAAGGGAGACTAAATCAAATTAGGGGGGGATAAGAGAGCTCAATACCTTAAAAATCCAAAGTTTTCTGATGGCATGTTCAAACTGGGAAACTCAGAGTTAAGTCATGTTCAAAGGGTAAATTCCATGAGCAGACTTGGCACCTGTACAGTATTAACACCTTTTTACTACTCAGAGAGAATCAATGGGGCATTTATTGCATCTTAATAACATATAACATATATTTTTAATATATTCAAGCCCACTAATTCAATTTAATGCAAATTACTTCTTGTGTGTCCTCCAGGAGCTCAGTTCCTCTGGGAAGAGCACTAAAGTCTTGTGAAATGGAGGCGCCAAATTCTAGTTCTGTCATTGCTATATGTGGAGCTCAGGGGATGACCCAAGTCTGCTGGACAATCCCTTGACCTCTGTGTCTTGCTTTCAGCATAAACAGAACAGTAATTTTGACCACTTTACACAGATTAGAGATTGTAACCACTGACACCTGTAAATATTTCAAGTGTCTTCGATGATGTAATAACCCAGTGAAAAATTATATTTTCCTTTCTTGGAAAAAATACCAATTCAAATCAAGCACACGGTGTGGCAGGTCTGTCTGTCTGAACACTTCACAAACTGGTGCGTGGCCATCCTGAGTGCTGTCTGTCCAACATCACTTGGGATGTAATTAAAACCAGTAAAGATTTCCCTTGACTTCAGGAATATTTGGATTAGGATTGCATTGAGACTTTTCATTATTGATATGTTGGCTTACTTAAAAATTTTAAAATTAAGAAATATTTCTGTAGAAAACCATTTTAGTACTATATTTTGTCATAACCAAAATGAGGAAGTATTCCATAACTCCAGAGAGTTTGACTTGAGGAAGTTTCCAGTCTGATTAGTGCTTTGTTGGGGGTAGGATGCTCTTGAACAAGTGATGATGAATCCATACTCATTCTCTGAGGCTTCTGGAGACTTTGAACTTACTAATTTAATAATAAAGGTGATCAAATGCCCTTTCTTTACAACAGTCTTTGTTTAGACTCTACACTAAGCAAACTACTCTTCAGAGCAAACTGGTCATCCTAACCTTTGTAAAGAAAATGAAAGAAATGTACACTTTTTACGTAATTCACAATGATCCCCACTGGTCCGTTATTTAAGGTTTTCAGTTATTTATAGTTAACTCTTATTGTTGAATAATTGCTGCCTTTTAAATGGGAAGCTTGAGGACTATAATTATAATCCAGTAGTTTTTTGAAAATGTTATTTCTGACTGACCAGAACCAGGCAGTTTCACACCCTGTATAAAGGAGTCTAATCTCAGCTATGATCTTATCACTGAACTGTAGAACTTCTGATGCTGCCCCTTAAAAATTGCCATCCAGAAATGCTGCATAACAGTGCAGTAATTTGATTTCTATAGTGTCTTTAACAGTTTTGCCAAATCATATTTTACTACAGAACATACTGTTTTCCACAGATGAGCTAGTTCCTGTATGTAATCTTTCATGTTATAGCTTCATCTGCTTATTAAAAATAGCTACTTAACTTCCCCTAGTTGCAACAAAAGGTTTGAATATTTGAAAACGAGGCCTCAATCCTCAAGAGTCGATATCCTAAAGGCAGGTAGTAATCCATATATATGTGTTTATATATATATATATATACACACACACCCCTGTATTTAATATAAAGAAAGAGAGGTCCCTTTTAAGCCTATCTGATGAGCTTTTGGGGATTGACTCATGACTTTTGAAAGTGTGAGGGGTTGGCAATACTGCAAAAGCAGCAAATTAATCATATCTGTTGAAAAGAATTTTTAGGTTTATAGCAGAGACAGTGCAAATACTTGTTAGTGCTTTATTTTGTTGTGAAATGACAGGTTCATTTTCTCATGAGATCATGAGCGTTAAAATTTTCTGTTGCCATTGTCTTCGGTTCAAGTTGAGTTGGTAGAGGATGGTGTGCATAATCCTATGGCCCAGGAGTCTGGCCCGGAAGATAACACACATCACCACTGTATGTCAGTAGTCTATCAGCATGCTGCTGAGATTTGGTCTCTGGCATTCATTAAATACCATGACTTGTTAGTACGTGCCCGAGGTATGAATAAAGGAAGGGGGAATCTTTTCCAGATCAAGATAATCCTTACAAATTCCAGCAACAGAATTCTGGAAAACCAAGTGCTGTGGCAAAAAAAAACAATAGCCTAATATTTTTCTGGAACATAATTTTTCTTTTTTGGAAAGGGGAGGGGTGGGATGGCAAGCAAGAGCAGAGTGTAAAATTTAAATTAGAGGAGAGAATCTGAATACAAAGTACAACGTGCAAAAATTTGAACTATATCAATTATGTGTTGTCCTAACCTTTATATTCCGGATTTTTACAGAAGAATGGGTCATGTATAAAAGCAGACAGACAATTCAAAATGAGTCCAGATTGGTAGGGAGAGAAAATTTTTACCTTTCAAAGGAAGTTTAGTGAGTTCTGTAAGACAGGTTCTTACATCTGTTAGAACAGATGTCCTAATCTAACCATTATTATTAGTACTAAACCGTCCTTTTCTTGATGGTGTTAATGAAGCAGCCAAGTGGAGAATGATTCCCGAGGAGCGACTGGTGGCCTGTGCAGTGTGACACTTGCAGTTTGGTGTCAGAACATCTGAAACAGCTTGGCAAACTTCACCTCTCCTGGTGTGCTCTATGTCCCCTCTGAGGGTACAAGGCAAAAGAGCTTCACATTTCAACGCCAAAATTACACCTATCAAAGAATGGACATTATTTCGGTGAGGTAGCTGGTTTTTTTTTTCCTCTGAAATGCTCTAAATCTATAAGCTGATGCCTCAGGAAGATGTGGTGCTCATGGCACCCCTCTTGATATTTTTGGGGCTTGCTAAAGAAGTAAGTAGTCACTGAAAAGTAACACCTCCATCCTTCTTAAAACTACTACAGTATTTGCACTTTGCTACATTATGATCTTTGTTTAACGAAACAAAACAAATAGTGCACCTTACTCACCTACTAAGCTGGATGTTGGTGTTATTACCACTATTCTTTCTTCTCAGGAGAGTTTTATACATTTTATCTTTCATGCAATGGACCTTAACCCTTTGTGGCAGGTTCACTTTCAGTTCAGCAGGAGAATTGGTCAGTGCAGGTACAGCGAGAAGGACAGTCTGGAATTCGCCTAAAAGGAAAAAGAATAAAAGAAACCTGGGTACATATGTTGGACTGTAGCTCCTTTCCTGTTTGTAGTTGTGTGGTGGTGATGCAATTGGTACCTGGCTGCTGCAGGGTTGCTTTTAAAGGAAAAACCAAACCAGGCCAGTAACTCACTTCTTAACAATCTGGTTGGGATAATTTATTTTACTTTAATTGATTGTGTCTCCGGGTATCAGTGGTAAACATACCTAACGTCCTGTTGCTTGGTCATTTTGTGCTTATGCTTCTACTTCTTCCAACTGCCGTCTGGAATTGATCCTGGAATATGTGCCTTTGGTCCTTCACTGCAACTTCTTCACAGTAAATAACAAGAATGCAAATCAGGATGTTTCCCAATGCATATCTGAAATAGGTTGCATTTACCGTTTGTTATTTGTCATGATGTTCACCAAACACATGTCATCTAACAGTGATTTATGACATGGACTCTTGGATTCTGTTTCTTGAGGAGTGCTGGTTCCCTTTGTCAAGGTGTGCAAGTTGTTTTTCTCCATATGCCTCGATGTTCTTCTTTGTAAGTTGAGATTCCATATGGATTTCCCCTTACAAAGCTGTTACTCCACTGTTGTCAGCGATAGTAAAAAGGCAGCACAATAAACCACTGATTGCTAATTTCTATCAAATCTCTCCATATTGTGTTTGTGGGGTGATGCGTTTGCCTTTCTATCTTCAGCAATAGCACAGGAGGTGACAGTCAGACCTACTCTACATGGGCAAAATTGTGCGGGGCAGGAAACTTTGGGAGCTGATAAATTCAAGGAAATGCTTTGACTTCCCTTATCAGAGGAGTGGCATTGCCTTTATCTCTCTGAGCAGGGTGTGGCCCTGCTAATCTCCGAGCTTCTCAAATCCTGTGGGACAATGCATGCATTGTAGGAGGGATGCGAGGTTCTGGCAGAATTCAGGCCCTCATTCCTCACCTGGTGCCAGTATTGATTCCAGTAATGGCGTGTCAGCACAGTAATGCTGATATAATAGTTTCCTTTCTGACTGGTGCTCCAGCTCTCAGCTTCAGTGGCAGTGCAGCTGGTAGCCAGTGACAGCCAGCTCCAAGCACCGCCACTCAGTGAGGGATGACGACGGCGACGAGGAATTAATGCCAAGAGGCAAAGCGTTGATTAATGTACTTGAGAATTAATCCATTCTTTTATGCCTGTTTGCGAAATGATTCAAATTATACCCCTTGTCGAGGGTGTCTTTAGTAATACGATAGGAAATAGAAGTAATAAGTAAATTGACACGTTCTACAACTTTTATGTAATCCCCTAACTACCATATGGCTTTACAGTTCACAGCTTACATTCAAATGTTATAGAAGTTGTGTGTGTAGTATTGTGCGGCTTAATGAGATGTGATATAGTGTTTGTGGGCTAAATTGGAATGCAAAAAAAAGAAAGACACTGGCTGAATTAAGCCATCCTCTCATGTTTTCTGCACGTAAGTCAGAGGTGGCCAAATTACAGATGTCAAATTGCAGCTCAGCACGCCCCAGCCCCCTCTCGTTTGATCTTATCGGATGTGTCAGGAGGTGACAGGCTACATCGGGCCATAGGGAGGTCAGGGGGTCACAAGAGGTCTCATAGGAAGGACGATTAGGGACGCACGGGGGAGAGCAGGAGCGCGCTGCAGCGGGGCTGTTGGTCTGTTGGAATAGAGGGTTGATCATACACACCAATCACATGTAAAGGCTGCAAGTTTTGTGATGTTCAGACCATAAAGGTCAAGGAGGATGAGACCGTGGATGTACATACAGCTATATACATGTGACATGTGACTGGAGAAGCAGAAAATACAGGAAACTGGGTTGGGATCTTAGTTTGGAGAGGAATTGGAGTTTTGGCTAGGAGTAGCAGGAGGTAGAGAACATAGAACTGGGCCAGAAGAGGGTGGCTCAATTCCACATCGATGTCTTGGAACAGGACTGGTAATTTGATCTTTGCCTCTAGCCTTTTTACCGTACACTGAGAGAGGAAAATAAGAAAAATCCCACTTTTGATAAAAGATGAGAACGGATGCTAAATGTAGTTTCAGACTCTGATTGCATTGGGATTTATAGTTTTGTGCATTTTGGTGATGGGAGGTTGTGATTGCTTGAAGGACTAGAACTGGAAAGCAACTGATCTCCCCATACCCTTTCAAAACTCCAGAGACTGCACTAGCATGGGACCACAAAGTAAACAAGAAGTATGAAGTTCATATAATCAGTGACAAGTCAAGTCTTACCTGACTCTGTAGTTGGAATTAATGCAAAAGTAATTAAAATTCTCCATTGTTCACCTTTCTGTCTCTCCCATCACGCTACTGAGTATGTTTCCATCTCTCTGGAGTAATTAGCCTTGAATTTTGTTGTTTTAAAATACTCCTTTGTTCATTTCTTGAAAAAAAAAAATAAAATTATTGGGAATTCTTTTACTGTTTTAGTGTCTGTCACATGTTACTCCAGTAAATAACTTTTAAAAATCAAATATTGATTTATATGTTTGGCTTCCCTTTGTTCTATACAAGAGCAATGATTTCACTTAGCTATTATGATGAATAAAACTTCAGAGATAATTAAATACATTAAATCCCTAAGGGGAGACTTACTTCAGGTCTGAAGTATTCAGACTTGAAAGCATTTGCAAAGTGTTAAACCCACTATCATTTTAATATTATGACTTTAAAAAAGCCACCAGACCCTCACTGAACAGATACAGTGCAAGTAACTGTTATTTGTTAAAGCCATTTTCCTGTATTCTAACAAAAAGAATCACAGGACCAAGGCTATTTCTTTGACTAACTGAATATTTTATGTAATTTTTTAATATAACCACACTAGTTGAATAAGAACTCTAACTTAGGATGTTTTTTTTTAAAAAATTGTGTACAACCGTGGCCGAGTGGTGAAGTCTTCTTTGCTCGTTGGACTTGCCAAATTGACTCTGCTGTTCTTAGACTAGTAAAGCCCATCGACATGTCGTCTTTCCCCTGTCTGAAACCAGCCTTTCTCTTTTCAGATACGTGCTCAGTTCACGTGGACAGGAACAGGAAAATTGCTTAAAATTGCCATCTTAGTGGAACCTAAGATAATACTTCAAGACTCGTTGGATATTTAGGATTATTCCCTTGACAGCAGTGTGTTTAGAACATAAAAGCAGAGAGCGGTGGATGTTTTTTTGCGTCTTCCACACTTGTTCTGCACAGACTTGGGACTTTCTGATCACGTTAATACAGTTGTCACTTGGTTGTCACCTGAGCTAGTCAAGAGATATTGAACCAAGCAGGCCTATCTAGGAAACCCTAGGAAATCATTAACTGTACTGATTTCCACTGTGAATTATGTTTAAGTCAAAATATGATATTCCTGCATTTCCTTTTATGTAAAAATGTTGGGGTTTTTTCACCTTTAGCTGAAAAGTTGAGGTTGGACTAAGAGACAAAGCATAAAATTGCCGAAAAAGGGGCAAAAATTCCAATACATACAAAAAAATTAGCATTCCATATCAAAATCAAAGGCATCTTAAAAACTATTACACATAAAAACTGAAATAAAGATGATGAGAGTGTATCTATGTACGAGAGGTGCAGATGTCCTCCCTGAATCGGGCATTGTTGCCACGCAGTAGTGCCATGTCCTGAAGCTCCTTCTAGGAATGAAGTCCATCACAAGTGATGATGGACTTTTTGCTTTTCAAATTTATTATTGCTGCTTTTGCATCTGACCAAATACAGGGAATGGGGAGTGTTCCGCTGGTCCTTAAATTTTTCGGTGAAGATGCAATAGCGAACAGAAAGACTAGTCCCTAAAATAAACAAAATAAGATTGTCAAAGCTTCCCCTCCCCAAGAAAAGCAAGTGTTCATGCTGACTAGATTGATTTCGGAGGACCCCACCTATTTTATCTTGCTTTTGTCAAGCATTGGACTGAGACAACCATTAACCATTTTAAAGCAACCCTTCAAATCACTGTTTGCAGAGTTGTAGTTATGGTCTTGGCTGCTGGCACTGTACAATCTTTATGTAGAGAATGTCAGAAGCCCTGGCCAGCAGGGTAAGGTGTTAGGATTCTGTAAGAAGAATATGTGAATCGGAAGATTTATTAGCTAGAGAAATGATAACGTGGGAGACTTGGCATCTCTGTTTTGCCTGCTTCATGAATAAAATTCAGTATTTGTAAATGTAATGAAAAAAAGGAAAGCTTTTTAATATTAAAAGGGTTAATTCTTAACTCATTTCTCTTTCACAGATGAGAAATATTTTCAGTAAGTCATAAATAACACATTTTAATAAACTGAGACTTTGATTACTTCATGTGGTCCAACTTGCATTGTAATTTTGCAGAGACTGTTTGACACTGTTCCAACATCCAGTTTCTGTTGTGCATATTAAAAGATCTACATATTTCAGACGTGTACAGGTCTTCACGGTCTACTAGTGAACAGTGTGATTACCGAAAATATATTTGACCCTCTAGCAAAATAATTGACTTTTTAACGGAAAGTGATTTTACTTTTTTAAAAAACCTTCATTGTTTTCATGATTTACCTTTAATTTATGTTCCCGCACTATACAGACATTTTTCTCAAACTGCACTAATTTTATAGTTCAAACAGGGCTTCCATTTCACCCTTGAGCCAGGATCCCAGATTTTTCTTTCAACTGGGAGTGCACAAGCTGAATTTTTGGAATTGATTCAAGGTCAAATTCAGTTCCTTGGAGTTTTGTCTTGAACGTGAACTTCAACAAGGAATGAGAAAGTGTAACTTTTCCTTAGTGACAAATATTAACTGGTATGTTGATGGTGGCATTAAAAGAGCAAGAGGACTAAGACTGGCATTTGCTCAATTGCTGGAAGAAGCTTTACTTTAACTGGTCCCAGGGATCAGAAACTAATTCAAACATCATCTAGTTTGTCTTTTAATTTACTTTTATTGATTATGTAACTAGAACAGCTATTGTGTAGAAAACATTTTATTTGTTAGCACATATGGTTCCCTCCATGATTCCCAGAAAAAGGAGTAAGGCATTGATATATTTATTGGTTCTACAGGTGCATGTTGAATTACTTGAAATTTTGAGTTTATTTCTGCATCGTCAAAAAAAAAAATGTTGTATGTACTGGGAAAGCTAGTTATCTCTATCTGCTTAGGAGTACAAGAAACACTGGCTATAAACTATTATGTGTAATTAAGTAAACAGTTCTGGAAGGTTAAAACTATTCAGTACTGCCTATGAGTCAGAGTGACTTCAAGGTCTGGCCGGAGGGTACAGTCTCCTTACCTTCAGTCCAATGGGTGAGGGTCAAAAATCATTGACCCAGAGGTGCTCACTTAAATGAATTAGAGCTTCCAGTCCATTTCCTTACCAAGTGTGGCTGCGTAGTATGAACCAGTATCTCAAATTGTCCTCAATGGATCTTTTGCCTCAATTCTGGAGAACAAGAAGGCTTGCTGTGACAGTTTTTTCACAAATATTGGTGATTTCATAGGTGAAATATTAATGGTTTTGATGACTTTATGGGAGCCTTTTATTAGGTAGCTTAAGCAGACCAAAAATGAGAGAAGACAACTGTTTAGCTTCTGCAGCAAATGTTTTGGGCAGCCCTGAGCAGTAGATGAAACTTTGCCCCATGTTTCATCAGCACGGGCAGAAAAAAACTTCTAGAAAGCCTGAATTTTTCTCCCTGTTCAAAATACTGTATTACAAACCTTTCCCCATATCTCAAATATTTCACTATTTTTTCATTTCATTATAGATGACATAAGAAACTTTGCACTTCTGTCGTTGTAGGTTTCTTGTGGCACTGGACACCTTTCACACAAGTGATCTGCTCTTCCTCCCTTGAAAGTTATTTTGCTGTAAGAAGCAGAGTGATCAACTTTTTCTACAGCACATCTCCTGGTGGCTGCAGCCCAGAGGTAAGCAGACGTTCCGAGCGTGTCTCGTACAACTGTGCAGCTAGTTTGATAGTGAAGGTCTGAAGTCCTTCAAAGGTCCCCATTAAAAAACATCCATTGCTGCCGAGACTGTAGCCACACTTTCCTGTCTGTGGAATTCCTTTGTTCAGAGCTGACAGTTTGTGTTTAGCCCTGATTATTTATGGTTTACCTGATTTTGGCTGAGCTGAGTTCAGGTCTGAGCAATTTTCCAGCGACTTTGTACATGATGAACACTTCACTAAACTTGCTACCAAGGCCTTTGATCAATGTTCTCTTATAAAACTAATTATTCAAAACAAAACAGCCTACTGATGTAGTTCTTAGCTTGCTTTTGATCTGCCAGACTGGTGGAGAGTGTATATATGTTCTAATTGTAAATGATAATGGTATTTATTGCTCCTTATTATTGCTTTGACTGAATGGTCTGCTATAATTTGGGGGTTTTCTATTAATTTACCCAGAAGTATTACTGCTCGTGCAGTGTCAATGGAACTGCTCCTGCATAAAGGGATATAGAGACTGCTGAAGAGTTTCCTATGAAAATAAAATCATCAGCCATTCATACAAAACAGCAGTCCGAGGATCAGAATTGTTCCAGTGTGGTAGCAGGAGTTAAAGCGTTCTTAGAAAACTTCCAGGAAGAAAGGTGTTTGAGTGGAGGATATAAATGAAAAGTCAGAAATCTTCTGGAGGCTTCAAGACTGGGGAGGTTGTCTCTAGGATGAGTAGTAGGATAGAAGAAGTGAAGACAAGAATAGGAGGAGACTGTGAAAGGAAAGTCAAAGAGGGGAGCTCAGTCTAGAGGAAGCCGTGAGCCACAAATCACTTGAGGTTGGGAAAGAAACCATGTACTTTATTTTTTTTCTTTCTCAACTGTTGAATAGAAGCTAGTTTTGTATTAAGCTTTGTATTATTATAAAGACATCAGTTATTTCTTGTTTAAGTTCTATCAGAAGTTTGCTGTCATACTTCAGTCTTTCCAGATCATGGCACAGAAACAGAGCAGGAGGTTTAATGTAAAGCTTTTTTTTTTTTTTTGAACCTGAGTGCACCCAGGAGCTACCAATAACACTGTCCACAGTGATATATTATAGCAGAGAATTTGTGATATACTTCACTTACATTTTCTTTTTTTTTCCCTTGTGAACTGCTGTCTCTGTTTATTAAGAAAAGGAGAAAAAAAAAATCCCAAATCAAAAAACAGTGTCTCCATAATAAAAATCTTCCTACGATCTTTCAGGTGCTGCACAACATGCTATTTGTTATTCCTAGCTGGTCATGTGGAAAGTGCTTTTCTTCCTCTGGCTTCCTTATTTTGCTGACAGTCATTTCTTACTCAGAGTTAATTTTGGCCATTGTGTATTCCCTTAGATTATTGTCTGCTTTAATTAGTGCTCCTATTCATTTCACTGGAGTCAGAAATCCAGATGTTGAAGGTGTGCTCCAAGGTTGGGGCAGCAGGTATTGCCATTTGACATTTCTAATAATTTTATCCGTGTTTTGACTTAGTTGGGGAGGGGGAAAAAAGGCAATGATCATGATCACTTTACATTTTGAGTTGTGCTAAAAACCTGTAATATCCGTCTTCATGTAACTTGTGTAACTATATTTCTAAGAGGCTTCTGATTTTACAATAGAAAATGATTAATTGAGGTACTTTGGTCTATCACGCCCCATTATGATCTCTTCTGTTGTCCAAAATGGCAGCGTTGACCTCTGTATCTACTTCCTTTAGTAATGCAATCTGATCAATATAAAACACACCCACACACTGGATGGATCGATGAAATTAGTGTTTGCACATGACCATGCAAACACAAGGAGTCAAGTATGAGTCCCTCCTTAAAAAAAAAACCAACAAACAACCAAATGAAAAATTAGTTTAGGTTGGTATGATCTGAGCGACTAGACTTGTGATACTAGAAGACAGTCTTCAATATCTAAAAGATACCTATAGGGGTTTCATCTAGTGGTTCTTCAGGTTCCACTGGCTCTTTTGTCCCTTCTTTAGTAAACTCATGAGACCAATCGGACTGGGGAAGCATGGAAAAGGCATCAACTGGAAACTTTCCGATGGAACTGAAGCCAAATGTGGTGGAGAACACAGTGGTTCATGAGTTTGACAATGAAGACTGACACGTGCAGCTGAGCATGGAGTTTGTGTACACTCTTTGGAGAGTGCCAAATGGTGATTCTTCATACAATCCCACTACAGCTGTTATGAGACTGTACCTGGGCCTTTAATACCTGCTTCTTCATGGATTTGTTTGGTTGTTTTTTTCCTAGGAGTCCATAGAAGCCTATGGCAAAATACTACCAGGCTTGTCTCCTTTGCCACTGCAAAATCTTCATAAAAAAACCCTAGTGCTTTCATTTGTACTTCATCCAAATGCAGACAATTCACTACTGCTCAGGTCTATGTTTCTTTGTCTTTACCCTGTGTGCAAGGAATTCATCCGGTCTATCATCAAATGTTTCAATGAGATTCTTAAGTTAGGAACTTAGCTGCCATAATCTTCGGTATAGTTTGCAGGCCTCTTCTCAAAGTGCCTTTCTCTTCATGGACCTCAGAAGACAGCTTTAAGGCTTAGGCATTTCATATAACCTGGCTGGGCTGAACTTGGGCCTGATGTCCATGGTGGAGGCAATAAAACCGTGGATGCAGTCTCTAATTCTCTCTATTTCTCATGGGTGTTTCTCTCATTCCGATATCCCTCACACTAGAAGAATATTTTCCTTTGGTTTCAGTGGAATCACTTCTTATGAATCTCTGTATAAATAAGAGTAGGATCTGGTCTGCAGACGTTGAATTACTCATTGTATCTGTCCAGCAGGGCTTTCTAAGATACCCAGTATCTTTGATCTATGACGTCATTAGTTGTGAAAGCCAAGTGGAGACATTCTAGAACTGAAATGTAAATGCCCAGATATGACCTGAAATGTAAATTCCAGTAACATTCCTCCTGCAGGTGATCTCTTATTTCATATAAACCCCAGTTTAACAAATGTTCACCACTCCCACTGCAGTCAGCTCTGTGCAATTTGAAAGCAATGATGCACAACTAATTGCTGGGGCATTGTGCTCTGTTATAGCAGCGGTGAATGATTTCCAGAGGTTGATTATTCTTGGATGAATGATTTTCTTACCTCTAGCACATCCAGGATTGCTGAAGTATGATTTACTTCTGCTCCTATGATAGACAACTAACCAAATATTACGGCTCCGTGATACGTCAGTCAGTGGCGGTGGGATTCATTTCCCACATTGCAGCGGCTGCGTTCTCTTACGGCTTTTGACGTGGCTGTTTTATGCCTGCGTGATGTACGTAGTCACCAGGCCACAGGATTTGGAAGAACGAAGGCTAAAATGGGATTTAATATCTTTAAATTTGATCCCAAGTCTTCAAAGGATTTCCAAAAGCAGAACTATGCATACTGACAGGAGGCAGCATTTGCAAATGTAATACTTCTACACTTTTCAGTTGTAGAATATGCAAAAATTACACATCACCAATTTCATTCTTTGTGGCAGCCAGGTAACTTCAGTGAACTTCTCCAGAAGACTGAGATTAGCCCTAACTGTTCAAATCCACGGAACCATCAACACATCTGTCTGTATGCTGTATGTCAAGGGAGTAATCTACCAAGACGTTCAGGAACTATTAGTTCATCTAGCGACTTCAAGCAGTCCCTTTTCATTTTGATAAATTAACTGATTTATTTTTTTTATTGCATTCAAAGCCAGTGGCAGATATGAAGGCCAACTCTCAATGTCCATCTCTCAATGCTGAAATAAACAGGAGGGATATTATTAAAGAAGTTAAAATGAGTAAAAGCTTAAATTGCTATTCCCAAAAGAATTGGGGAATTGGTTTTCAAAGGGATTTGGATAACTAGAGATACAGTGAATGGCACGTGTGGCCTGCCACTCACCAGAAGGCAGAATTCTTCAATGTTTTCTGACGCTTTCATGGGAATAAGAACTCCTCTTAGAGGTCACTGCTGCAGCAAGATGGTGCCCATTGCCTGAAGACCAGTGTTAGTCTGTCTTAAAAGAAGATGCAGCCAGAGTGAGACTTGCACAGCAGCTGGATGAGGCAGATGCCCAGTGCTTATCCAAGTTATGCTTTTGAGATCCTAGAAAATACTTAGTGCACACACTTGGGTGTCTAAATGGTGTCATAAACTAACACACTACGTTTTACTTTTGGTGGCACTCGATGGGATTTAGCTCCTCCACTTTCAATTTATTTTTTTTTTTCAAGCAATTTACCAAATTTTTTAATAGGTAGTCCAGGGTGTGTTATCCATTAGGGTTGGAACCTGCCAAGACCAGATCCTAAAGTGGTTACTTAGACAAAAATATTGTTGAAGTTCTGGAGTTTTGCCCAAATTAGGACTTCAGTGTTCAACCTTTTATGCCATCAGCAATCCTAACGATGTTATTTGTTAGTGTTCTCAGCTAAATATTGTCCAACAAAAAATCAGCACACTTGTTTAACAGAACAAAATATGTTTTTGTGTTAAATCTGTTCTTCAAAATTACAAGCACTGTTTACACCCAGGAAATTGCTTCATTTGTAGCAATTTCCTTTTCTTTAATTCCATTTCCAATTCCCATTATGAAACTCCCAGCCATGTAGTGTGGCCCAAAAAATAGGTGGAGTAGGACCAGAAAGGAGGAAATACCTGCCCTTTTGTACATTTTACTCCCATTTAGAAAAGGAAAGTAGAAGACACACATACAGAAATTCCAAATGTAAGCAGTTAAAATAATTAGCAGCAAGATTAGCACTTGATTAACACTTTTTTATTTTTTCCATATATCCCTTCACAAACAGATGTAAATGGAATGATGTAGCTGATGTACTAATAGCCCTTTTGTGAAAATTCCAGTGCAGGTTATGAAACTACGCCCCTCAACTCTGCCACAAACAGAGGTGAATATCATGATACCCGACTTCCAGACAGAGAAGCTGAATGGCAGCAAACTTTTCTCTAAGCCATACGTAAAATCAGTCAGAGAGCCACCAGTGAGCACAAACCAGCTGGATCCCATCCTTTGTTCTGTTCTGTTTATCTAATTACACAGGAAATATCCTCAGCTGGGCTACAGGAGGTGGTTTTGTGTGTAAGCCTTACAGGGCCCCGTGTTTACGCAGTCCTTGCTCCAGTAGGACACCGCTGGTATCCAGAACGTTGTATACACTTTTGGGCTCCCCTGTTCAAGAGAAACAGGGGTCCACTGGAGAGAGTCCAAGGGAGGCTACAAGGATGATGAAGGGACTTAAACATCTCTCCTATGGGGAAAGGCTGTGAGAACTGGGGCTGTTTAGTCTTGAGAAGAGAAGCCTGAGAGGGGATCTTATTCATATCTATAAATATCTGAGGGGTGGGGGTCAAGTGGAAGGGGCCAGGCTCTTTCCTGTGGTGCCCAGTAATAGGACAAGAAATTACAGGTACAAGCTAGAACACAGGAGGTTCCATCTCAACGTGAGGAGAAACTTCTTTGCTGTGAGTGTGACGGAGCCTGGACCAGGCTGCTCAGAGAGGTGGTGGAGCCTCCTTCTCTGGAGACCTTCAAAATCTGCCTGGATGAGTTCTGTGTAGCCTGCCCTGGGTGATCCTGCTCTGGCAAGGGGGTTTGACTAGATGATCTCTACAGGTCCCTTCCAATCCCTAAACATTCTAGGATTCTATGGGCTTCACTCCTCCTTCCCCAGGCTACCAGGGTAAATCGAGGGTGTTTCCCTCCTGCTGCCATTGGCACGAAGCTGCTGGTGATCCAACTTTCCCAGACCTGGTGGGAGTTTGTCTGGGCAGGAGTGTCAGAGCATTGCTCTTGCTTTGTTCAGCATGTGGTTCTATGAGCAAAACTGCCGGCAGCAGCCGAGAAGGTGGCAACAAAGAGCATTGCTGGGCAGGGGGGAGCAGAGTGTTTAATGCAGGAGGCAGGCGCTGGCATGGAAGTGCAAGAGCCAGCACAAACAAATAAAAAAAAAGAAGTTGATATATTTTTTTTTTCTTCCCTTGATAACTGAAATGGCTTAACAGGGGGGAATCAGAATGCTGGGAATTAAGTTCCTAAAGAGCTGTTGAGTGTAGTGGTGTGACAGCCCACTTCTCCCGTACCCTATTTGCACCCATTCCTTCATCCAACTTCCCTTATCCTTAGGAAAGGCTCCTGCTTCTATTGACAAATGTCTTCTGATGCAATGTCATCAGGAGTTTCATGCCCATATTTATAACAGGCTGTGTAGCTCTTTAGCTTCCTACAAACACAGTGAGATATGCAATCCAAATGTGCTAAAGAACCTCTTTTTTGTAACCATATCATCCTCAATGCGTTTCCTTCTCAGTCTTCTTCATTGGCCCTTCAGCCTCTCCACAGCCCCCACTGCAATCAGAAGGGTGTTTTCTTTTTGAGACCTCTTACCAACTGTTATTACTATTATGTGAGGTCTGAGGTGGATACTGCTCTCAAGCACTGGTGCAAACAACGTAGTTCTGTTTAGCCTCATAAATTTGACATAGTGTTTGTGATTAAGAGAAAGCAAAGGAGATAGGAAAAAAATGCTAAAGCACAGTTCCCTTGAATGAGAGTCTCATAGGAGAAAGACAGTTCAGAAGTGACATTTCAATTCACAGTGTTTTCCATCCATTTTTTACTAAACAGAGACAGCTAAATCCAGCTCCTGCAAATAGAAAATGCAAGTATTCTTTCCTGCTTCTTGAAAATCACATAGACACTGTCAAATTCTAAGATACTTGTAGGAAGTTGACTTTAGAGACCTCAGACACCAGTTTCTGTAGCTACTTTGCATGCACCATAGTATGGTGAGGTCTGGTTTCAGCAGCTCTCCCTGGTGAACTACAAGCCCTGCTTCTCCTTGTGTGCTGAAGCACACAAATTGATGAGGCCACTTTCAAACTACTGTGGTTTTACTTGCTAAGGTTTTCTTGTTCTCTATTCCCCAGTCTCTTTATGAGCTAAACAACTTGGAGACGGGAGAATATTCCCACAGAATTACTTATCATCCTCAATGCAAATGGACAAATCCTTTGCTGGAGACTTTTTGTCCATTTCCTGAGCTTAATAAGATATCCACCTCTCCCGGATGTGTTACCAGGAGAGTCTTCGAATTGGCAAGTTTCTTGTGAGAAAATTGCCCTACCCACATTTTTTTGCATCATACCCATTGTTTTATGTTTTTATTTTCTTCCATGAAGGAAAAGTTTCTTTAAAATACCCCCCAAACCTGAAGCATTTTCACTTCAGAAATACCGAAGACTTCTGTTTGTGCTACAAAATGTAGTAGAATTGTAGCAGCTGAAATGTTAGCTCTGTGCTGTTAAACTCAGGGAGATGATGATGTTGATCAGAGTCAAGTGCCTGATGGTCCCCCAGATTTTTTAACTACTTTAATGCAAGGACCTAAAGCAGCCAAGGGTGTACTGGCAACCTGACCGCTCAGACCCGAGTCCTGTGCTCATAAGCATTGGACTTGCCTGGGTATCACTTTCTGGACCAGTTTACTGCAAAGCTCCAATTTATACCTTTGACTCAGTAGCAAAACAACTTCGCTGTTTTTCTGCTCTACCTCATTGCAGAGGTTACCAGCAAGAAGGAAATCTCTGGGAAATGTGCCATCAGCAAGTGAAAAAAGTAAAGCAGCTGTTTGACAGAATGGAGAATGTCATTCTGAGGCACTTAGAAGGTGTTATAAACAAATTGGGAAAGGTAACTGGTTTGTAAAGAGCTCCCTGACCACTGCAGAAGTATATGGATAGTCACAAATTTCTCAAAAAACACATTGGGAGACTAAATAGCATGTAGTCAACAGCCAATAGTATATTTCAAATGCCAAGACTCATTATTAGTCATCCTAATTCCATTTATTCTGTTTTCAAGACCCTGAAAACACTCACAGCTATGACTGCTACTGTGTTAATCCTATCAAGGGCTTTGTTGTTGTCAGTCTTGTGCTTCAGTAGAAACAGGTACGGCACTGGATACTGAAGCTTTGGATAATTGCTCTGGTGTGATATTGTGAAAAAATGGAGGACAGTTACGCTCTGTATCTGTTGTTCTTATTGCCATTATTCTCCTCCCCTCACTGAATTTTACTCCACGTTTTGTGCCCTGCCACAAGCTATTTACAAATGACAATAAAATGATAGATCTGAACTCATCTTTTCCTGTAGAAAATATCCACGCCTATTAATTCCTAGCAGTGCTTCTTCCAAAAATAATTAGCTCACTCACATGTTAGGCATTGCCTGTAACTGTCAGGTCTGGTGCATTTACAGATGTCAGTTTGAGCAGAATCTTGACTGAACTGCAAAAGCAAAATCACGAAAAGCTATTTGAAAAAGGGTCTTTCCTCTTCTCACAAAAATACATAGTTTGCAAACCACCTTGTAGAGCTCTGAGGCCAATAGTTATCTCAAACCAATTTTTTTTTTTTTTTTCACTTGAAAGATTGGACCAGATGATCCTTGAGGTCCCTTCCAACCTGTCATTCTGTGATTCTAGTGAGCACCCTTGAGCTATGGATTGATTTTGGTTTTAAGACAACATGCTGCTGAACACATTTAATAAGAACCTCGGTGCTTTCACATTAAGTGCAGAGTGACTGCAATGAAGCCACTGGTGTTGGTATAGGGCCTCGGCACATCACATTTTATCAGGCTCTCTTAGTTTCACTTCTCTTTTGTTGCTGTGAGAAAAACATTTCTGTCAACCTCCTGAAATGAAAGCCAAGAAGATGTCAATAAAGCACCTGGAGAGGCCTGGGGCTGTGGTGGGCTCTTGGCACAGGTGTTCCTGGGTGCAGGTGGAAATCAGTTCTTCCTTGCCTCAACTGTGGCTCAAAATGGGGGTTTCTAAGACTGGGCAGACACCTCCTGTGCTCAGGGCAAGCTTAGCCCAACAGCCTCACCGTGTCTGTGGTCCAGTCATCAATGGAGGGGTGGAGCAGACGTCCTGCAGTTGGTTTCTTTCTGATTTTGAGCTGCTGTTGCGTGTTTTGGAGAAGAGCTTTGACTGTTAAGTATTCTTTTGGGTTAGAAATGGCTTCTCGCTCTCCCTGTGCTTTAGTTCACCCGGTTCTAGTTTATGCCCGGCTGTGGGTAAACCCCACTGTTGACAGACACTTACACCGGAGCCTCTTGAGAGAGAAAATAAAATTATTCAGTATTATGGTGTACTTTTCCAGCTTTGCTAGCTGTCTGTACTTCTGGGAAGATTTATTCTCTGATTATGTTGAAAGCTCTGACTACACAACATACGATTCCTGTCCTTCAAGAGGAGAACCGGCAATTGTGAGATTTATGGCTAAGACTCCACGCAGGAGAGTGTTATGATAAAATACAGCCTGTGGGAAGGGAGGGATGTCTCTGGATTGTGCCTTTTCTCATGATTGTGGTCTTGGGTCAAATAATGATGCTTGGGAAATAAGTAATGTGAAGACTATAGTACTGTTTGTTGCTCCTCTGCTACACACTTATGGAGATCTGCATAATATCTGAAGTGCTGGTGATGTGAAAATGTTTATTTTCTACGTTACCTTGCTTTTTTGAGAGCTTTTAGTTTTTATGTTGTCTTGGAGGTCTCTTCCTGGATAACGGTCCTCTTTTCCCTGATTTTTAGATAGATACTGTGTCTTTGGTGACTGGGAAGTGATAAACCCATGTATGTCACATGTGTTGTTCAGGATTTTCCTTTCTTACTTTATTTATTTATTTCTGACGCTTAATTACTCTTAATGGGTGACCTGAGTGGTAACTGTTAACAAAGAAAACTAAGCAGCCTCCCATCATGACAGGGTAGCTCCAATCTTTTTACCCTGCTGTGAATGTAGCCAGAGCAGATCCACAGTAACACTCTAGTGCCTTCCCTGTACTGTGTATTTGCTTTGCTCCCAGCTTTCTTTAAGGCATGATTTGCTCATAAGAACGAGACCTGCATAGAATAGACAGGGAAGCAATTAAAATTACTGGGATGGGCCAGTTGATTGTTTTCTTGGTACTGCTTTTCCACTGTCGTCTTTCTGCTCCAGCCACCTAATCTTTGATGTAACAATCTGTGTCCTTTCCTTTGAATGAACAGGGGTCTGTCTGCAGCATTTTTGCAATATTGATGTCGAACAACCATGGAGCAATTAAGTTTGGGTAGCCCTACTGTGGTGTATAACCAGCACTTTGATGTGTCAGTGCTGCCCATGATAAATGCATGGTCTGCTTTCTCGAAATTATAAAGCTGATGTGTGTTGGCACTCAGGCTTTGGTGTTAATAGCAGATTGTGAAGCCAGACTTCATCAGGTGCTGTTCTGCATCAGTTACTCCTGAAGAAGTTTATCAATCACTGCATACATTCTTGCTAGGTGTTTAAGGTCATACAGGTTTCCTATAGTCATCCCCAAAACTTTTTACGAGATGGAGGTCTGTAATTTTTTTTGATCTGGTTCTTGTGTGTGTTATAGAAATATATGAAAGCTTTTTTGTTTTAAAGCAACTTTCAGTAGAAAGCTGAATCAGATTAAAAAGCAAACACGCAAACAAAAAATCACCAAACTATTCTATAGAGTATAAAATGGTAACTTTCTCATTTGGCCTCAGTATAGACTTGAGTAAAATCCAGTGAAACCAGCAGAAGTCCTTCATGGACTCAGAATAACTTTGAATTAGACTACAGAGTTTCTTCTTGGACAATGTAGAAGTCAAATTAATCCCAGCTTTTCTCGTGTTGTGGTTCTTTACTAGCCAGGCTAGTTGTTCTACCTCTTTAAACTTGTGTCATATATTTCCTGAGCAACGTAAAAGATCTTTACTGCTGTGCTAAAAATACAATGTATTCAACAGCCTTAATCCAAAAGTGCAAGACAACACAAGTCTCTTTCATTAGCGGATTGTGGTAGGTATTGCTGAATCTGGTTCAAACAATTACCATTCAATTTTACGTCTTCAGGCTATGTAATAAACTGGAATATAGTTTTCACTCTGATCAGTTGCATGAGAAATACCTATTTACTGTTGCATACCCTTAAGCATCCTTATTCATCCATACATTTATTCTGGCAAGTGCTGTATACGTTCCACTATTATGATATACTCAAACCATGGCTCATTATTTTAGTAGTTAAGTAGCATTTTGTTGATGTACATTTGAAGATGCACCTGAAGCCAGACACAGACCCGGTTCTGAGGCTGATGGACTGGATCATAGCACTCAACTAGGAATGTGGCAATGGGAGGCGTTGTGTTGGCTTTAATTTCTTCAAAGTTTGGGGTTTTGTTTCAGGTATTTTAAAGTATTTTCTTGAGGAATAGAAGGAAGTTGCAAAAGTAAAGATTTACTAAACCCTGCAGAAAAACCCAGGCTTCTGTTCTTGGTCCAAAGTAATATTCTGATATATTTTTTCCTACAGCTTTTATCTTCTTGATGCCTGGTATTGGTATGGTATAAATTTGAGTACAGCAAATGCAGCCTTGTCTGCAGATGAAGGTCAGGGCCTTTTTTAGAGCAACACCACTGCTGAAAGTTGTAGTCTACCATAGTGGGTTTTAAAAAGAATAGCTGGACAAGATCAGGTAAAGGAAGATTTTGTATTAGTGTGAGTCAAAAAGTGAAAGAGAGAGAGAACTTATCTTCTAAAGAAAAAGTTTCAACATCTGCATCGTTCTTTGGGGAATGTATAGAAGAAATTAACTTCACAATGTAGACTCATTGCATTTATTTTCCTAGATTAACTCTACTCGTTTTCGTTATCAGTAGAGTACAAGACATGGCATGGAACTGTGAAGAAATCTGGATGGTGATGAGCAGGCTGAAAGAGCAAAGGAAGCTTGAATCCTGCCCATGGAGCTTAATCGTGCTGTGAAAGCGTAGCACTTCATGCAAAGGAGGCATTCCTGGCAGAATGACTGCTGACGTGTCAGCTTTGACTTCTGCTTGGAAAGAAGGAGATTGTAACTTGTGGCAGGGGGAAGGATCTGTTTGTAGATCACAGGGAATAGAGGATTGTCTTCATTAAGGTCAAGGAAGTAGAACATAATTAACAGGACAGTGTAACTTTGAAGATGTGGACATAGAATAACGCTAATGAATCATGTAAGAAACTATTTTAAGAGGTCAGGAAAATAAATGTGAATAAATGTCTTTCAAATACCTACCATCAGTGGCTGTATCAAGGGACACAGGGTTGCTCAGGCCTCATGTGTGAAACTGAAGCTAGTGCTGTTTCAAAATCTACCATGAGTCAGTCAGGTGACTACAGATAAACCTGTCCATGTCTCTGTGCTTTATGGATTTGCTTAGCCATCAATGGAGGTGGTAATGCTTAATTCCTCCTTTAATATCTGTGCTCTCAAATGCAGAGTAGTCTCCAAACCATTACACTTTCTCCAACAGAAGTCTTTATTAAAGGTATAGCTTTTTGGAAGCGCGTTCCATCCAGTAGTGTTGTATGTTACCCTTGCATTGCTTTACTTCAGTTCAGATGAGCTGCAATCTTCTGACTCTTAGCTAATGAGGGCTGACCTGGGTTTTCATCCTTGCTTGATGCCACTGATAACTGGTCATGACATAACTGTATGGTCACTGGCTTAACTGCAGAGTCACAAACTCAACTCAAAGCTGCCTGGGAGAAGAGGTTGTGGTTTTTGGTTTTTTGATTTGATTTGGTTTGGTTTGGTTTTTTTCCCTGAACAGCAGTGTAGCCTCACTAGCTGAGCTGGAGAAAGGGCTGGGTAAAAAATTTCTGAAGGGCAACTTACTACTGTTGAAACTACTTTCTTCTGTTGTACCCAAATTGTGCAGACAAATCTAGCTTCCACAGAATGCTGAGGAAGACTGTGTATTTCTGAATAATCCTTAATACAAATTTTTGTATGAAGGCTGAACACAAAACAATGTATGTACCAGGTTATCACATACACTCAAATAAAGTACCTTTCCAAAGCTAATGCTGGTTCAGAGGGCATGTAATAAAGGAAGAGAGCAGGTAGGCTCCAGAATAGATCTTGCTAATTAGTCTCTTTCTTTTTTAAAATATGAGCTGTGAAAATTGGCTATAGCACTCCCTGTGATTATACCTTTACCTGCTACAAATTTTGCTGCTGTTCGGTTGAGAGAGAAATAGCAATTATGCAACATGCAGGTGCCCTGAGAGAACTTGAAGGTGTGTTGATGAAGTAAACAGCCCTGCAGGATCAATTTTCCTGTATTTCAAAGCAGAGCATGTATTCTCTAAATCTGCTGATGCTGAAAGATGCGTTTCGTCACATGTCCAAATCTCTGTGCCAAATAGCTACGGAGGCTACCAGTCAAGGAGTGACCTTGTTCTAGCTCTCAGAGGCTGGGCTCTAACGTGTCGTGTGAAGGTAAACAAACACCACAGCTTGGTATAAAAAGTGTTCTTGCTCCTCATTAGTGTGAGGGTTTAGACTGTTAATAAGGTGAATAGGAAGAATTCTTGTTAGACTTTTATCTGTGGATCTCTGTGGAAACTGTTAAAAAAGAGAGTGCAGCGTGGGACTGGGGGAAGGTAAATGATGGTCTCTGTGCTGCTTCTGGGTTATCTTTTTCACAGGCAGAGGACACAGAACCCTGTCAGATCCAGCTTGTGCACTTTCAATATCACACTGACTACCATGAAATACTTGCATAGTGAACTATCCCCTCTCTACAGAAAATACCTCTGCATTATCAAACCAAAGAGAACACGGGGGGCTACCTTCTGTTGTTCTTCCTGCATCCCCTGAAGAAGTCCTGGTCTGTTTCTTTATAGCGCAGACTTCATTGATTTCTGTCTAAGTTCTCAGACAGACTGCTATCGCACGCCACTCTACATCTTTATGAACCTGTTGTGCTGCGTGGCTATGTCTGTAAGAATTTCCACTTCCTGATTATACTACTACCTCCCTTCTCTTTAGTGTTGAAAATGCTTCAGTCTTCAAGACTGTAATCAGACCCAGCCAGTAACAAAGCTGAAATTCTGCTGTGACGAGAATGAAATAAATCCCTAAGGAACTCTTCAACACACAGGCCACAGCTACATCCACTAGTTTCAAGTAAATATTTCAGCTGAGAACTGACACCAGTAAAACCTTTAGAAGGGTCAAAAAAAAGAATAATTCCAAGGTTTTAAGTTGAATTGTAGTTTTCGTCCTGAAACAACATAGTTATGTGTTGAGGTTTTTTTTAAAGGAATGATTAACCCCCCCTAACATAGATCTTTTATCTCAAAAAAATTCATTTAAACTCATTTTCTACTTTGTTTTTTTGGCCAGGAAAAATTAATAATAAATCTAGTGTTGAAATCTTGAGGGGTGGGAGGTGTGTGGTTTTTTTTTTGTTTCGTGGTTTTTTTTTTTCCAAGCAATATAATTTCTATCTTTAGATGAGATTTCAATTTAAAGATAGAAATACAATTCAGGTTTCAATTTAAATACCTGAAGGGACAGACAGCTCTTCGCTACGTGAAAGCATTCATTGCTTTTCCCAGACTACTGTTTTGTTGCAGATGAGCTTTCCCTTTCTGTGCTGTTCGTAAACTACCTTGATCCATTTGTCTTCTCTCGTCTTCAAAGATGTACAACCAGGACCTTGCTGCAAGGTATCACACAGCCTGGAAGCTGTGACAGACCCATGTGGTACCTGGTGGAGTTTGGCTTAACATCATTGTTCAAAGTCAGGTAGAAGTGGAAGATTTCAAGTCAAACTCATTTGGGGTGATTTAAAGTAATAATTGCAGGGTGAGGAGGAAGGACAATGTATCCATGACACTGGTGGTGTGCGCTTACCTCCTCCTTCCGCCCGACAGTGCTAGTTGATTAATTTAAATAGAATTTAAGATAGCTGAATTTAGTTTCAAGAAAACTAGGTATGTTTTATAAGTGGAAAACATCTTGGAGAGTGAATGGTATCTTCTGTTTTCTATCTTTTATCGTCTTCTAGTATATTCATTCTGAATATTGAAGGGACATCTGCAACTTAATCGTAGCTCAGCCTTGGATGTCTCTCTGTCAAATTTGGATCGTATCATGCATTTTCTCCAAAAATTTCACTTTCCATACCTTGAGATTTTCAGTAATTGTGGGAAAATTGTACCACAAAGAGACTGTCGAACTGCACAATGGAAGATTTCCCTTGGGGTGGTGATGGAGGGAGAGAACTTTGCAGTTCTGAGGATGGGGGACACACAAACCCCCAAAACACACAGAGATGTCTGTCCCCCGTCCTGTTCCCCCCCCCCCCCCCCCCAAAAAAAAAACTCAGACCAAACTCACCTCTTCAGATGGAGAGTGAGCTCTTCAGGAGGCTTTTTGTAGGAAAGATTGAGCAAAAGATGTCATGAAAGCCTAGGGTCGGGCTCACAACTGGCTTTTACCTGAATTGAATAGGAGAACTGGGAAAGGTGGGACAAAACAAGCCTGGGCCAGGCGAGCATGACAAGGAGCCTTTCTACAGAGGGCATTAAGAGGTATAGATGAAGGACTTCTTTTGACTAGAATAGCTTTGAGAAGATAGTGTAAGTGCCTTTGGAAAGCAATGACTGAGCTTGTGGTTGAGCTCCACTTATGGGTGTGGAGAAGCGGGACCTAAATGGTGAGCCACTCCTTGGTTAATAGTGGAAAGTTGAGGAAAACTGGTGTCTATTTGTTCAGCAGGCTTCTCCTTTAGAAGTGGGGAACATCTCCAAAGGAAAACAGACTGTCCTGGGAAGCGTTCGGTCTGATTGTTGCTTTGCAATGAGCTTTAATTTTATTTGCGATGCTTGATGAAACAAATCTGCAGGGAAGTCTCAAGTCAGTCTTCACAAGTACTGCTTTTTAGAAAAGAAAGTCTCTGTTTTGTCAAATACACCACAGGTATCATGAGATGCTTCTAATCAGCAGGGAATTGCCATCTCTGCCTCATCAGCTGCTATCCAAGTGGAAGAATAGGAAATATGAAGTATTGCCCTCAAAGCTTCCCAGTTAGCATTCATGCTTTAACGTAATCTTTACTTCACAAACCAGTAAGATGCCATTAACGATCATTTCCAAGATGATGCTTCTAGGTAGCTGGCTTATTTTTAACTGTTTGTTTTTTTTCTTGTTTGCCTCCTAGAGTGTAGGCACCTAATCTGGGTTCAAAACCATGCTAATGTGCTTGTGCTGCTTCTGGATTGTCCGTGGCACGTGTCTGGCTAGCTCCAAACATAAGTCGCTGTGAGTGCTCTGCCCAGGCAGATGACTTCTGCCCCATCAAACCAATTTATCTGGAAATGAGCGCTGTGACAAAGAGCCCTGAGTTTGAAAAACAGTTCTCATATGGCTAATGGATGACGTGAGAGGAGAATAGGATCTGGCTTAAGGAAGTCAGATGATGATGATGATTATTATTATTATGTCACCTGTACTGCAGATCTAGTGCAGATAACATTTTATTCTTTTAAATCAAAGCAAGAAGCTACCATCAAAGCAATTGATTGTGAGCTTTAGTTTCTTCCTCCCCCTCCACCCTCAGTATGCACTATCAATGGTTTTGAAAAGTTAGAGTTGCTTTGTGATTTGTTTTGCTTTTCCTTAAATGGAGATGTTCCATCTTCTCTCTTCTCAAGCCTGATCAAGCCTTTTATTTGATCCCAAATAGTCCAGGTTTTTAGTTTATAGAATTATGAATAAAAGCTCCATACGCCATTTAGGATACAGGTTCTTTCTCATTCAGAAGTGCTTGGCACTTATACTTCTCATTTAAACATGTTAAAGCGCTTCCATTACTAAATACTGCTTGAGGGGACCAAAGAAGAAGAAATTTGGCACAAATCCCAGTGCAATTTGGAGGCGAAGGACTAAGGATGCTCACTATCCTATAGAATGACAGTAATTAAAATTAATGAAAAATCACTGCATAACACCCACCACTTGACAGATTTCCTCAGGTGTTTTTTGCAAAAATCTCGGAGAGACTTGTGGCTTAGAGCTTTGAAGTTCGCCTTCCCCTCCTCAGTCTCACCAATGCTTTCATAAATACAGACAGACAGTTGAAGAAATATTCTGAAAGAAGTTCATTACTTAAGACTCTTTTGTCTTAAGTACCTTAAGTTCCGTCTTAAGATGAGTTTGTACAACTGAGATTTTGAACGGGGGAAAAAAACCCATTAAAAATCAGACCAGTGATTTGTGCAAAGATAAAGTCATTCGGCGGTTAAATACAAACAGGCTCTTGGTAATTCAAATTCAAGAATTTGTAGACATGATGATTTGAGAACAACTTTCTTAAGGTGGCATTGTCGGTGGGTGAATCGTTTGATAATTATTTCTTTATTTATACAATTTCAATTATTGACCGAGTAGTTATGTGTTGAGGTCCAGAAGCGAAAGTTTATCCCATAATCAAAAAGCTGGTTTTGCTGTTTTGTGCATTAGATGCAGAGATTTGGCTTCTTTCTGTCGTGCGTAGGTTTCTCCCTCATTCATTTACCAAGGGTACCTTATTCTAAGGACCTTTCTCCCATCTGCAGCAAAGGAGGGTTTGGTGATACGCTTGTGACTTTTCTGTATCTTCTTGTGGACAAATACCATGGGGTAAGGTTGTAGCTGTGCTGGCTTAGGAGCCTGGTGTGGAAAGAGTCTTCTAGAACCAGGATTATCTAAATTACCTAAATTGAAGGTCAAATGGTGCTGTGCTTTGTACTTCCTTTTTCTTCTTGTTTGTGACCAAGGGCAGAACTCTAGTAAGCGATTGGATGAGAATCGCATAGAAATATTTTTTTTCTTTATGAATTTAAACTTTAGGTTGTTTCCTTTTTTTCCTCTTAGATGTTAGGTTCTTATAACAGGATGGTAAAAGACAAAGTCACTATTTGACAATCTGCAGGAGCAAGTCTTCTCTTGTGTGGTTTTGCCAGGTGAAACACAGTCCTGAAGGAACCCTAATGAGTTGTCTCTTATTGCAATTACATAGTGCCACCTACCTGGGGGTATGAAGTCTCTTTAAGAAGTAGGAAACTTCTTGCGGTTTGGTTTTGTGGGTTTTTTTTTCCCCCAAACAATATGCTTCTGCAAAAATTCTGATCTATTTCTTGCTGGAAAAAAATAAGCATCACTTTATCAGAAGAGTTTTCAGTGTCACCTGAAAGTAACATTAAAAGCTGCTTTTGAATCAGCAAAGCACCCACATAAAATCTTGATGCTTTACAGCCTCAGTGTTCAGTGAACAGTCAAGACATTTTATTACCCTAAGGAGAGAGACAGAAGTTGTTTCTGTCTTGGTACTTCTTACTCTGAGTTACTCTTTGTTTTTTTGTCATGTTGCAAATCAGCAATGAAGAAAACTCACTCAGCAAGCAGTAAAAACAGCAACAAATGTTTACCCCTTGGGATATGTACTCTGGAGAGAATTCCCCACCCAAAATGAGTAGACACTTCAAGGTCTCTGCATACAAGTTTAGCTTGCCTTGGAATACAGGCAGTCAGCCAATCCAGCAATCAGACAATCCAGTTTTTCATTTGAGGTTAAAAAATTTTCTGTCTAGCAGGTTAATAAGTTATCCATGAAGCTCAAGAAGCGTCAGAACTGCAGTTTGGAATATCTGATATTAAATCTCTAAAATAAACATTTAGAACCAGAGAAAAGAAATTGCTCTGCAAAAGAGTTGAGTAATACTATGCTTTCCCTCCTCCTCACCCTTTGAACATATTGCTTAATCTATCGTAAGACTGTAATTGCTGCCCTGAAGAAGCAGACGCATGTAGGTGCCTTTGGGTTCCACTACGTATTTTCTTTTGGGCAGCAATGGGTTATCTTTTTGCCTGTCTTAGTTATCAGTGCTCATCAATAACCTGAATTTTGAGCAAGATTCTTAAACTACTTTCATGAGCATGAATCCTGGTTCTAGTGAAGCTGGTAGGAACTTTGTCACTGATGCTTCTAGCTTGGCAATTTTCCTTATAAAATACAATGAAAAAATTGTTTAAGTGTACCCCACTCAGCATTTTTCCCCAAAAAAGTTCCGTTCCTTTGTACCTTTTCTATGATGGTTCAACAATCTGAATTAGAACAGGTCAAATAAGATCTTCTTCCAGCAGTCGCATATGGTTTTTGTAAATATGGGGTTTATCTTATAACTTACTGGGCTATGTTGCCCTCTTTCAGGAGTTCTCGGAGAACAGTTAATCACTTATGTAAATGGCAACTTAACAAAATATTGTTTGTTTAGAAGTCTACACAGAAAGTGTCTCACCTATGGCAGCAGTGTGAACATACCCATAGACTGTAAACTCTTCAGGGCAGGGACTCCTGGTTTCTACAGAAGTGAACGAACCATCGCCTAAGACAAATAAATGTGCCTTTTTTAGGGCCTACGTGTGACTGAGAAGTGCTTCCTGGAAAATATTGTAAATTACTTTCTTTCCCAGAACTATTCCCTAGTAAGTTTTGCATTTTCTTTAGTTAGTTCTGGAATTAAATTTTCAGCCTCTATTCTTGATCGTTAGATTTTGTTTCTTCCTGTCTTGTCTTTTACATTTTATGACTACTTATTTATAGGTTTGTTTCTTCCAGGCGGTTAAATTGATCTTTAATTTTATTTCATGACCACAGAGGAAAACAGCACAAGCTTGAGCAAGTTGGGAGGCGGGCAGGTATCGTACGCACTTTCCTGAGGCTAAACAGACCTTTACTGTAGTGTCTTGGCTGCTGAAGTGTGCTCTTCTAAGGAAGAGGATGTTGAAGGAAATTGAGGGCATTTGTTCTTTTATTAGATTAAATGGCATAAAGATATGTGGTCACTCAACCAGTGCAGAGTCCAGATATGTGCCTAGTTACCAGTCTCAAATGAGTCAGCCTCAGAGTACACATGTGGGCGTGGAAGGAGCAGAAAAAAACCAAAATCTCTTGATAGCAGAGTAAATTATCACTGTGAGTCAGGGCTCTGGCCTCTGGAGTTGGTTTGGGATTGGAAATCTAGTTATAAATACATTTCATGTCAGCACCTAAGGCCTCGTTATTACCTGAAATGTGCCTCTTATTCAAAAAACCCCGGCAGATTATAGCACTGGTGTTTGTGTTCTATGGTTTCAATCCGTGGAAGAGGAAAGCAGGGCTGACAAGCCCCTGAACAGTGCTTGGTGCTAATGAGGTAGGAGATGTCTTTACTTGCCAGCAGCTGGTGCAGAGGTGAACATTACTTTTTTTTTTTACTAGTGATCCCAACGCTCCAGGGAATAGGATTTGCCACTTTGTTCCTATGCCTTGAGCAATTATGTTTTTCAAAAGGAAATTGCTTTACTGCTGTTCTAATTTCCACTTTTAAAATAGTGCCCTCAATCTTCACTTTCTCTTTGTTTTTATGGGATGGGGCAAATCATGACTGAAAAGATGCAGCCATTTCTCCACAGACAAGCAGGGCAGGGTGTTCAGCAGAGTGACGAGTTCCTCCATCAGGTTGCTTGATGCACTAGCAAGTACCACACTGAGTGGCTCACACTGGAAAAATCCCAGTGCTTGACTCTAGTTTAGCCTCCGTGGAAGGTAAGTATATTCTACACATGAGAAGAGAGCCCTTTATACTGCAGTACAGAGTTCAGTCTTGGTCTAAAGCTGCTATGGCAGTGCTGGACTCCATTTTTCTTAATACTAGATTTATTATACGTTATTGTATAACATTGTATCGTTACTATATGTAAAGCTACATGTTGAGTACTTCCTTTGGAACTGAAATTTCCCTGTGTTCCATAAATCATCCTCAACAACAGTGTCATTTGGGAACTGACCTCTCGGTCAAAGATCAGTAGATTGCGATCACAGCTTCCACTGCGTAATACCAGACAAGGGAAAACTTCAGTATGTTTATTTCCTGTGCTAGAATGTCTTGTGGAATTAATATTGTGCATGACTTGGGCACGGATCCATGGAGCTCCTGTCACTTGCACGTTCTGTTGCACTTTCTGTGCGTTCTTTTGGGAGAGATTTCTCATCTCAGAAGGACATGCTGAATTGTGGTGGGTAAACCAAGTGTGAAACTCTTCACCAAATCTTTCTGTGTTTTTTTTCCTGCCACAGATTGAAACTCTGTGACCAGCAAACACTACAATATTACTTACCTGTTACAGGATCAGTCAGGCAGCACTTGTCTATATGCCCAAACTCCAGGTGTTAACAGGTGCCCAACAGGGTGTTCACACTGAATTGTATAAGCTATGACAGAAGCTTGCAGGTTGAAGGACAGGCATGTTCCTGCTGACTCAATAGAAGAACATAAATTTGACCAGCAGTAATCTGAGTTGCTCAGATACCCCCGAATGTAACTCTTCAGCTTTGGTAGAAAAAAAAAAAAAAAGGAGTTTTTCTAGCAAAACAAGTTGTTGTTGTTTCGTCCAGTTCTTGAGTCCTTGTTTATTTCAATTTTGAAAGCAGTATTTGAAAATTATCTTAATGGAATTAAAACTTATGCCAGGGTATCTAATAAACATCCTCTTTCCCTTGCCATAGCAGCAGGAAAACCATAAAGAGCAACTTCTACCTATAAACCATCTAATTTCATTAGAATAATTGGATGCATGATCTTGGGATTTAACATCAGTTTTATTCAGTGGGTTTTTTCAGGTCATGCGCAATAATGAGACATGGGATAAATGGTATAAAATACCCATTTTTATTACTATTTTATAATTTTCGTTAACATTAATTATGTTTTTATTAATATTTCCCAGGTTAGAGAACTAGAGCTTACGTAGTATTGACTTTTTCTTTGTTTCTTTCTTATCAAGTTTCAAGCATTTTTGAGGGTTTGGCAGGAGTCCCTAATCCCTGAAGCTTTAAATGATTTTTCACCTCCCTGTCCATGCGCTGCAGGGTTCGGGTGCCAGCTGCATTGCGTGCTCTCCTGTGGCATTCTCCCTCATCCATCCAAATTTGTGTGTGCACAGACAGAGGCACACCAGTCAGTGGCTCCCCAGTCAGAACATTTATCTCTGGGTAGTTCGTGGCTCTAAAAACTGTCTTTTCAGATGGACATGTGCAGGAAATATGTTTGTAAACACAGTTTTATCACTCTTTTGCTGCCTCCAGAGGAGACAGCTATAGGGTGTTTCCTCTCAGGTTCTCTGGACCTCCTGATCCTTCACTTAACCAGTAGCAGCTCTCAGTCTTTTCTCTATTATTTTTCCAGTTTAAAACTATGGCAAAATTAAGCCTTTCTTTTCCATTTAGCCATAAATTATGGTTTCCTGGATTTGACTTATTTTTTTAATTAATCTTCCTCCCATCCTTTCCTCCTTTTCCAGATAGTCTTTTATATGGCAACTCTCCAGTGGAGGTTCTGTCCCAAGTCAAAGTCCTGCCTCAGTATTTCCTGGTCATGCCTCAGCTTTTTACATGTCCACAAAGTCATTCTACAAACAAATTAATTTCTCCTTATCTAGAAATTGTAGAGCTCTTTCATTCTGTCCTTCTCCAAAGGATGTTAAAACAATTCTGTTTGCAGGGCTTTCAGAGCACCGTGTACAGGATTTCCAGAGGCATCCACAGGTAGTAGGAGCAAAAGAGGTCTGAAAAAATGAGAGTCAGAAAAAGCAAACTGTTGTGAAAAAAAAAGTTGTTTGCTCTCCCTGTACAAGAGGATTAAACTAAAAAGGTGCTGTCATCCATATAGACAAAACCCATGCCTCTTTCCCTACACCATTTTTTGGGGAGTGCTTCAAAACCACTTTGTAAAGGGCATCTATCTGCCCCCCTTTTATCTGGATATGTTGTTATATCTTGTTTTCTTCCACGCCTCTACTGCAGGGTTTAACAGCGTATCTCGGTGTGCTGTTGCTTGCCAGCTTTGGAGAATTTGCTTCTAGCCCTACAAATCTTCCATTGCAGATATTAAGAGAACTGTGGGTTTGTTTGGCTTGAAGTCCAGTTCTTCACAGGGAATTTGGATAGTTGTGAAGCAACGTGGCATCCTGGGGTTCTGAGCAGCCCCCTTCTCCTTTACCAGCAGTTTGTGACAATCTGTCACCAGCAAAAAATCTTCCTCGGGCACCTAGGAATGAAGCAGAAGCTTTGCTCAGCTGCCAAGCAAACTGCTTGCTGGGCTTCTGTGGGGTTTTGTAGCCCTCTGAGCAAATTTCTTATTGAAGAACACATTGAGATTTTGATGGGTTTTTAGAAATTTCTTGGATTTGAAATTTTTTTTTTCCAGTCTCACCTTGTATGTAGCTCATCTTTTCTGACCTCAGAAATATCCATCTATTACACAATAACTTCCTTTCTTGGTACTGAATTCTGATGACACACCTAGCTCTGCATAAGATAACCTGTTGAATTGATCTGGAAAAGAGGTAAATAGAACCAACAGAAGGTTTACTGGTACAAGGGCTTTTGATTTAAAAATTAGAAGTTCCTTCTAGCATTGGTAGTTAACTCCAGTCTTTTATCAGCTGGATTAATTTTCCAGTTTCCTGGAACTCTGAAAAGATCAAAGGTTTAATGTCTGGTGGAGCCTGGATTGTAATGCATTATCTCGCTTTCCTTAAAAATATTGCAAACTCAGAAAATGTTTTTAACATTAGATGAGTTACCGTTAGTCAAAATGCAGCCCTTAATAAACTTGCATTCTCCAGGATTGAGTGGTGGTGGTAAAGGAAACATTACACTGCTCATGGCCATGCACGCTCAGCCTGAAAGCTTGCAAGCAATCCTGGAGCTGATGGCATTAGGATATCTGCCAGACTTCTTGTAGTTTCTGCTCCTAGGTTTCTTATGTTAACTTACGTTGTTTCATCCTTTGGACATTGTAAACCTCCTTAGAATAGGATAATAAAAAAGCTCCAAGTTCTGTATTAAAAGTTCTGTGGCATGTTGTGGGTAGGTAGCTGTAGTTGCTAGGTGATAGTTTGCACTGAAGTTTGCAATTCAAATGAGATAATTTGAATGCATGCTTGTAAATCAATTGTGCCAGGTGTGTGTCTGTCGTACTGTGTACTCAGGGGACCGTGATCAAGACGCTCTTTCGAAAGCGAATGAAAGGCAGGTATCTGCACACAAACCAGTTCAGACCAAGACTGTGGCGTTCTGTGAGGGTGACATTGTCTATATCGCATCCTTTTGGAGATCTCAAGACCAATACTGGAGCATGGTAACCAAAACTGTTGGTTCTCTTCCTCCTTCTGCTCATCATATGCTCTGTATAGGTCTTCTACTTGTCTCTGTGTCAGTTAATTCCTCTCTAACTCGTCTTCCCATGATAGGGAAATGGAGCACACGGACTGAATGTTCGTAGACACCGGGTGTGAAAAATCCTGTAAATTAACTCTCCGGGGCAGAGACTGATCTTGGTTTGTCTTGTACGGTGCTGAGTTTTGTACTTCATAAATTTTTAATACACAAAAGTGCAGTTTGTGGGCAGGATGTGCTGCTAATGCTGCACTTTGTCTATTTTTAGGAAGACATCTGTCTGCTCAGTTACAGTTGTTGCAATCAGGGACAAATATTCTCAGTCAATGCACAAATTAAAAAAATGTTAATCTGTTGGTCTTGTTTCTGATGTCATCTGGGCAGGTGCTGCTCTGAAATAGCTCTATTGAAGTGAAGGGCTAAATCTGATCAAAGATGACATCAAAAGCAGTATAATCTATAAAGCAATTCTGCCTGCATGTAGAACATACCGGTTTGCAATAAAAGAGGAGAGCTTTATTGAATTACGTTAAATTGTTGTCAGTGCATTAGTAGCATAACCAAATCTCATTTCTGGATTTTCTAAATTGATGATGGGAGGGAAATGGATTGTAGTTCTAACAGGAAGAGCTGGCTTTGAATTTTTTGATGGAGCTTTTGCGAGGTCCCACAGTGTGACTGAGATTCTTGTACTGTGAAGAATCAGAACTTGGTTATGAGTTTTATTCTCGGCAATACTCATCCTGGCTGACTCATGCCGCAGCTGGCACACTGAGGCAAATTTACATCTTTGGAGTGCATAGGAGATAAAAATACTGATATAAGGGGTAAGATAGCACTGATTTGGCATTCTCGAGATACACACAAGGATTCTCCCTGAAGCGATGCACGATGAGTATGAATATGGCAACCTTTACCAGGTGGATTCTCCTGCTCTGTGCCTCCACCCGCTCTTGCATAATTACCTATTTGAATATATTAATCTTTCTCACCCTTTCGACCATTTGCATGAGAGTTGAGTGAATGTCCCGAGTTGAAGCAGAACTCTAAACCTGGAGCATGGTGAGATTAGGGTAGCACGATGCTTCAGGCAGTGTTTTCAGTTGTAAAAAGCACACAGTTAGCCAAGTCTTGTTCTGTTTCATCTAAAAGATGAAAAAGAATTCATTTGACATTTAGCAGAAAGGGGAAATAAAAAAACCCTCCAAAATGCAGAGTATTAGTGCTGAGGATGCTAACACTGCCTATTGCCATCTAGTGGAGCTGGTTACATTTCAGCGTCTGCTGTCCTTGGAGCAGAAAAGGCTGAGGGAAAACCCCACTGCATGCATCTTGTTTCCTTTTTTACTTACTTTGTCTTTTCAGTGCAATACTAATCAACTTCAGGTCTAATACAAAATTTCTAAGACAATGGAGAAATTTTGGTTGTGCATTTGTTAATTTTTATTTTAGTTTACAGCACACTTGTTATAAACTATGATGTTTGTTGGTCTCTGAAGTGATATGCAGGTTTGTGGTTTTTTTCTTTCTGTGAGGAGTGGGAATCAGGAACATGCAACAATATCTGGATGAGTACCTTTATTAACATTGAGTAAGAACATTTGAATGCTCTGGCTTTGTCTTTTATTCTTTCACAGAGGGAGAAAACTAATTTCCTGGGCTGGAAGATGAAGTGGACAGAGAGCTGTGTTTTGATGGGATGTTTAGATGGGGTTTTTTGAAGGGTTTTTTGGGGGGGTATTGGGATTTTTGAAGACTAATGAAGAACTCGCTTGACATTTCTACGCTGTGTTGTCAGAGAAAAGCTCAAATATCTTGTATTGTGACAAAATTCAAAATAGATTACTGTTAATCCGTATTTCTTTGGTTACTTGTTCACATTTCAGAAAGCCACTTCTAAACAAAGGTGTGGTAATTCTTGAGATAAGCCCCTGCTTCAAGGAAAGCAGGGGAGTTACTTACAGATATGTTAAATTAATTTAAAACTTTTCATCCAGAACATTTGGTATTTCAGATCCAAATCGGCTCTTTTCTGATGCTGTCCACAATAAGTGCAACAGAGGGGCAGGCAGTGACTGGTATTCTCTTTCTTTCCACTCTTGCAGAAGGAGAACTCGTATAAATAGAATAAATACGCAGCTTTGGGGTTTCATCCTATGACAGCGATGGAGAGATTTTAGGGAATCTCTCTTACTTCATATATGTCGTGTGTTTTCTGTGTTCCAATGTATATGGTGACATTGAGATGGCGTTGTGTTTGTGAGGACAACCTTTGGAGCAGTTTATCTGGCAAGGAACGCTTTAAGTAGTGATAAGATACACTGAAGTCTAAGTACTGGATATGGTTGAAGGTAGCACTTCTAAGTGAACACTATAAAGAATCAAAATGTAAAATCAACAAAGAGAAACAAAAGTGCACAGTTGTGTCATCTGCAGCCATAGCACCTTTGGGATCAGGCCCTTCTCCCTCTGATGCTTGTGACCAAACATTCATTAACAGTTCAAAGCTAGTTTTGAATTCTTCAAGGGCTTTTGTTCTTCTGAAGGTAGCTGCCTGCACACACACAACTCCCAGTGACTGATGGCAGTTAGACTTCAGAAATTCTTTTCAGGTAAGAAGATGCAGAAAAATAAATGCTCTTTAGAGTAGACCTTACTGTGACTTCCTTGTCCCTGGGCACCTTGCTGAAAGCCAGCTGAGAAGACTTGGAACTTTCTTCCATTCTACTCTGTGTCTACAGTGGCTTGGTTGTACAGTGAGAAGGCCCTGTGCCAGGTCTTTTTGGTCCAACTGAAGGATCTAAATCATTTAATATTTCAAAAACATGCCTAGTAATCAATAGAGGGATTTAGAAAATCAAATCTATGCAAGCTCAGTGCAGAGCCATAAGGATTGAAAAAAGTGTCAGAGCAGTCTCTGAGGCAAACCTGGTGATGAAAGCTCAGAACAAACCTTAGTAGAAGCACAAAGTACGAGGAGCCCATGCTGACATGAACCTGTTCTGTTCCAAGTTAGCTGAAAAATGCAGGCTAATACCAGCTAAAACATGAGCAGAAAGACTTGGCCTTCCAGCATGAGAGCCATGTTCCCTTTAATTAAGCTATAAAACCCAAATCTAATCGAACTTGTACTTCCATGCAGGAAAACAAACCCCAAAACCTCTCTAGAACTTGTAAATGTCGAGTAGCTCTAGCTTTGAACTTTCTCTTTACTCTCTATCTATTCTTCCAAGATAAATTGCTTGTACCAGAAGAGTAAGAGGGATGATACTGAGAAAAGCAGAAAGCAAGCTCTCCATGCAGAAACTGGGACACCACACTGAAGAGAACGGGACCTTGGCAAACACAAAGATAAGCCTGTTCATTTCCGAAACAGCAACATCAAAAACGAGCCTATTCCGTAAATGGACACCATTGTAAAGGGACTGCATGAAGCTGGGCAAACTTGTTAGCAGTGATAGAGTTGAACATGTGAGGAGGTTCCCTCAATAAGTTGGGACAGCTTGCTATCGGCGTCCTGAAAGACAAAATCAAACTTGGTTTCCAAACCTGAGCTTGCGTTTCTAAAACTGTGCTGGAGACTACTGAGGAGTGGGAACTGGAAGAGGAGAGCAAGGATGGTTTCCTTTACTTGTACGATCTCTCAACTTGGATATGAATTGATCAAAATCCGTATGCATTATATCGCAATTAAAGCTGGTCAGAAATATGACTTTTCCCTGTTCCCTAAAAGAGCCTCTGGACAGGAGTTTGAAACAACTTGGAGATTTAAAATGAAGATCGATGCTCAGTTGGCACTTCCATTGGAGAAGTTTTCAGGAGCAGTTCTGCAGAGCTTTTCCACTTTTATGCTTGAAGCTTAAACTTTTGTGTCCCACCTTCCAGTGAAACGTGTAATGAAAGGGCTGTCCTTGGAGAGGAAAAGATTCTGCCAAGAACCCCTCTGTTGTTTGAGGGGTAAACAAAGTGGTGAGGAAGATATGGTGGGTACCTCCTAATTGTTTTGTGACTTCCAGAATACGACATCTATTTTAGATCAAAGGAAAACACAAAAGCACACGAGAAATCCCTTTTCAGTTTTTTGCTGTGGTTCGGAGTTTGGTTTTTTCTTCCCCCCTTCAGTTACTGTGTGATCAACCTTGACAGGCTTTTAATGCTCTGCCAAGTTCTCTGGGAGCTTCAGAGACCATTCTTCTAATGGCTATATGATGTAATTATATTTCAGTATCCTCTAAATTGGTCTCTTCTACTACCACAGTGCTCACACGTACACACACTTGAGAGTTTTGCTTTGTGAATATGTATTTAATGAGGATGTGGCCCTAAACTCTGAGGCCCATGAGAGCTGGACGTACAAGAGCTCTTGGTACCCAGGGCTGACTGTGATAAACTACGAATGTTTTGCATTTGTCTCATTCAATTATTTCTCCAAAAATCAAAACTTCTTGTTTTCATTATTCTGCTAAATACTAAGTGACCAGAAATGTGAAGACAAATTGGAGAGGGAGAGTAACAGCCCTTCAGGACTTTAAAAGTTGGCCTTTTAACCCATGTTTTCAACACCTAACGTTAGCAAGGCTTTGGTGCAACAAAGGCTGCTGAGTGATCCCTGTGCTGTTGCACGGTGTGGTGCTGATCTCCGCCTACCCATCAGCAAGCTGCTGCTTACCAAGAGGCAAAAAAGCTCTACAGGCTTGAGCAGTTTGGAAGCTCCCAACACGCTCTTTTGATGCTCAGTTTACAAAACTGCAGCTCAGCGTTAGTCATGGAGTTGAAGGGGGTACATGGAACACTTGACACTACAGATTGCAAGTAGGAACTAGAAGCTGTATTTCTATTGGAAACGTTACTACTTTTTCCTCATTTGACATCCTGGAGGTTTTTTTTCAGAGACTGGCTGGAAAGCGTATACTAACCTGGGTTTGGATGCTTTCTAGTACTGTTTTGTGTTGGTCATGTGCTTGAATCACCGCATTTGGGTCCCCAAAGTTCAGGAAATCGGTGTTCTGGGCTTAGACTCATTCTGCTTTCCTCTTTCTAAGTCAGTTTACAGCCCAAAACTTGCCCTCGTTTATGGTTTTTAGAACATGCACGTGAGCGGTTGACCCAGATGCAAAAATACAAATGTTATCAGCAAACAAGATATTTTCTTTGAGGATGCACCATATCCACTGAGAAGTAGCATTAGTGAAGGGAAGAGAAAAACCAGCTGGATAAAAGCTCGTTCAATAGCCTCTCTACCTGTTACTGAACGTAAATGCTCACCTGTAACAGAGATGGTTCCATGTATTATAAAATCCTCTGTTATCTTAATGGTGTAATCTACACACCTAAATAAATCTCATTAGGGTCACTGCTGATTTTTCTTGGACAAAGATCACAGAACACAGGTCCTAAGTGGTAGCTTTAAGGAAATCGTTTAAATGTAGATAATGATGCTCTCTTTTACTCAATACGTCACTCTGCAGTTAGTATGCTCAGAATAGCTTGGATTGGTTTTGACCAGTTTGAGTGGGGTTTTTTTTACGGTCAATATTTCAAGTGAGAACTGAGAAACAAAGTAGGTGCGGGTTTTGGATAAAATAGAAAAGAGGAGATTTATTTAAGCTAAAGGAAGAACAACTTTAAAAAAGACCCAAAGAAACAAAACCAACAAACAACAAAACCAAACAAATCCATTTCCAGCAGTAGCAATTATGGAATGGACGACTAGAACCTGACCCCAGGCAGAGATAGTGACAGTGGATAAAAGAACTCAGAGATTTTTAACTTGATCAGTCCCTGAGCAGGTTGTGAGAAGCTTCTCTATGAGAGCAACAAGCCAGACTCTGTGATGCTGGAGTTCCTTCATCCTATGGCTTTGGATATAAAACCAAGTTGTGAACACTCGTGTGAAACTCAGAACAACACTGTCACCTGAAAAGTACTCAGTTACCTGCTGTTGTGGGCAGCCAGGCACCTACAGTGGGCTGCTCACAGTCGTGCTGGATGTTTTTGTTTTCTTTTCAAAGCAGATTCCTGTGTTTTGGCCGTATAGAATTACACACGATTTAAAGCCTGGGTTGAGCTGGTTGAGTATGCCGCAGTTCAAAGAAATACAGGGCTCGAAAATGTAAACCAAATACTTACCACTTCTAGATGCTATTTCTATGCTACCTTTCAAATGTTGTGATAACTTCGTAGAAAAACTCTTAATGATGTGAATTTGCATTGACTAAGAAAAAAACCCCCAATCCTGAGAATTATCTCTTGTGATTAAAGAGGCTATAAATCAAGCGTGTAGGTAACTTTTTAAATCTTGACTTTCTGCAGAAGTTCTTTGATCTCTAAATGCAGATGTTCATCCTGGTGCCACGCTAGAGCCCAGCATCAGCTGACAGCTGAGCCCTGGGTCACCTTTTTTACCTCAGTTCAGTGCCCTACACCCTCTGCCCTGAGCACCAGTCTCCTGTGGCCTCTTCACAACCTGCCTTGAGGAAAAAGGTGTATTTACAGCATTAAGGTTCTGAGTGACTTCTCTGGCTTCTTTGAGCAAGTTTGCCACTTGAGGTGTAATACTCTCTCTGATCTTAGGAAAACTGATCAGATGAGGGAAGCAGTTGTTAAATTTCGGTGACCTTCGTAGCTGCAGGACATATAAGGCATTTTAATCAAATACCTCCCACTGACCCAAGTGCTTATTGTTGCTTGTAACAAAATAATAGGAGTAGTGCTGAACACACATATTATATATTTTATTTTGTGCTGCACTGAAGTAAAATAAATGACACGTGCTGTGTAAGCAGGTAATAACATCTCCCAAACAGAAGAGTTCCTGTGTTAATCATATTTGACTTCTCTAACTGGCTTGCTTCCTTCTCCTGCCCAAGAAAGCAGGTTGCTGAAATTGTGACAAATGCTCACACACTTTATGAAATAAAAGTTGTGTTCAACCATTTTCCTCAGTCCGCTGTGCCAAGAATGCTTCAAATGAATTGTACGGCCACGTTTGTAGGCTTCCTCAATCTGAACTTTTAAATGGAATTCCATTTTAAACTCGTCTCTGATTCGTGTCTTGTTCATGCTCTTTCCTTTGCACAGTATAATGGATTCTTTAAGCTTTGAAAGTGAGTTGTTGTGGCCTAAAGTAACAAATCAGTTTTGGAATGCATGCTGTCTGTTGTAAATGATTTGGAGGTAATAAATTTTCTGGTACAAAGCAATAGGCAGAGTTTTCATAATGTTGAACAGTTTAGACTTGTCTTGAAGGGAACAATGTCGCTAAAGCAATGCGCTGGTTCCAACTATTTGTTATTACAAAAGATGACTTTTTTTCTTCCTTAAGGTAGAATCCTCATCAGATTTCAGCTTTGCTGTAACTTGTTTTATTTCGTATGTTAGACAAATAAAAATATTTGAGCAGAGTTGTGTATCTGTTACATCTTCTAATGTAAACTCTTTTTTTTAGGCTGCTTAGGAAAGCTTATTCGTATTACCCTTTCCACTGTAATGGGCCTTTAGCGTATTTGATTACTCTTAGAACTTTTTCTATACAGCATTTGAACCTTGAAAACTGAGAATTAAAGCGACAGTGCAGAACCTGTGTGTGTTACCTTAAATTTAACATGACGGTTGTTTCCAGAGCGCATTAGTTTCTCTCCTTGAACTGTACACAGAGGGCAACTTCTAGCACTCTGCCTTCCACAGACAAGTACAATCCAGTAGCTGCTGGGTGCTCCAGGCAGCTCTCAAGTTAGAACTGGGTTTTGGTAAGACTAGATGTGCAATAGCTATCAATAGACAGGACTCTTCCACTTTTCTATGCCAGTATCTGTCTGTTTGCTTCTGGGTGTTATACAAGCTACGTGAAGCCTGGAGTCTATATCTGAGTAGCCAGTTCTAGTGACTGCAGGGCAGGAAAAATGAACCTTCTTAATATGCAGCAGCCACGAGAGAGAGTAATGTACCTAACAGTTTCCCTTTCCTTTCTTGCAGCACTTCCACAGGGACACAGTCAAAGTGTGCCCTTTTTGCAAATAAGATGAAGTTTAAAGTTTTTTTGTATTAGGTGCTTGCAAGGTGAGTCCCAGTGTCATTCTCAATTATCGATGTTCTTGGGGCTTTTATTTTCCCTCCTGTATCAAAAACCTTCATGGAGTTGACTTCACAAAATGCTAAGCAGTAACTAAGCCAAATCCACTGGGACAACGCAAGTATGTGACCCAAAAAATAAAAGAACCAATTAATAGTAGGGAGCTGTTTAATGATACTTCAACAGATATTTGCAAACCACTCAGCTGTTGTTGAGGGAAAAGCCTGTGATGAGTCGTTTTTTTTCCCTTTAAAATGAAAAGAAATTCTAAACTGGAAGAGAAATGAAAGTAGCTGCAACGAGGCTGCTGTTGGTGAATACTCTGGCTGACTGCCAGGGGCAGCCAACGGAGGCAAGGAGCAATATGGGGCCAGCGAAAATAAAGTCAACTCCTTTTTTCCTGAGAGCAATTAGAAATTGAATTCCGATCATACTTGAGCCTGTTATTACACTACTATTACCAAATCATTGACAATTCAGACAAGCAGGTCATCATTCCCAGCAGGAAAAATAGATGATGTGTTCATGTAGCAGGACAGTGGAGTACTTGCTCTTCTGACAGGGAACAGCAATGATGCTAAAAAGCAAATGTAGCATAGTGTGTTTAGGTGCTAGACATCCAAAAGCTTTCAAAGAGTTCAGCAAAGAAGCCTATGAACTGTTATTCTGAGGGAAAGGGATGTAGTTTCCCCTCCCCAGCTCAGGGAAAACTGGGAAGTTCTGGAATCATACCAGGACTTTATATTAAAAATGCACAAACTGAATGACAGAAGAAACTGTAGACCTGCTAGATGGAGCCTGTCACACACAATATACATGGTTTACGTATTTGAATAGATGAATGCTTCTGTGTCAGCCAGCCAATGAGGCTTCAAGGAAAATAAGGCCTAGGTATAAGCTTCGTAGGCCATAACAAGCTTTGTTACTCAGGCATCCAGTAGGAAATAACAACTTGTTCCTGGGTTAAATTGGAACAATGGAAAGAATTTGTGCATTCAAGATGGGTTAAAATCTGCTCAAACGACACCTTTGCCTGTAAACGAGAATGTAATCATTGAATGAATGGATTTCTGAAGCAATCTTACTAGACTTGACCTGTGCTAACCTAGAAAGAACAGGGAGGACGCTGAGGAACGTTTGATGCATAGGACAGAGCCAGTTACTGAAACACATCTGAACCAGTCTGAGCCTGAGCTTCTAGCTGTGAAAACAGCTAACGGTTTGCTGGTAATGGCATTATATTCCCCATAATAGAGAATTTTAAAGGAAATATTGTTGCTTTGACATTCACAGAACACGAAACTGAAATTGGTGTGGGGAAACAGGCTGGTTAAATGGAGCAGTGAGATCTCTGTAAGTGACGGTGGCAGTTACGTAACTGATGCCTTCTGCCTGGTGACAGCTGCGTACGCGAGCCCTGCGCTCGGCCGGCAAGGCAGCAGCGATCGCTCACACACAATGACAGGAAAAGCGCTTCAGCTGTAAAAGCTTCTTGTACGGCCGCTGTGATCTGTAACACACGTGGGGCTGCCCTCCCCTGCGTCGAGAGGGTCACTGAGCAGATAGACAGGAGGTGTTGGGGAGTCATAGAAGAGGAGTTGTTTTCCCTCAGAGCAGCACCGAGACTGCAAGTGGGGTTGTACTGGCTGCTGGCTGCAGCTGGTCTTAGCCCAGTTCTGAAGTGAACAATTGGAGTCTGACATTTACGGCTTGCATAAGGAGGCTCTTAGCTGAGAATGGAGAAGAGGAGCTGTTTTTGTAGGGGTGGGAAAGCTCAGGAATATCTTCCTGGGAAAGCTCTGACAATCTTCCCCTTTTCTAGCACACTTCCCTGTGCACCTGTTTATGGCTCAGAATGAAGACAGCACAGTGACTTCTCGCTGGAGCGATCTCTCCCTTTCTCTGATTAGTTTTGTTTTGTTTTCTCCATGGCTTGTTACTCCTAGGAGGTGAAAATAAGTGCTCATGAGGGCAGCGGTAGTCAGTCTGAACAGGAGGTATGAGGCTGCTGTGCGGTGCAGGTGAGATGTTGCACAAGACCACGCTATGGGGAGGTGGGAGGCAGGCAAAGTCCTCACAGATGTCTCTTCCTCACGCTGCCCTTCTCTCTTCTTACCATCATAGGTCCCAAAAGATGCTGCCCTGGGAATGGGACACTTGCTTCTTATTTCTAGGAGATGTGCATATATGTGAGAGAGAAGGGAGTCTACTTATCATGAATATCACAGGGGACTGTATTTGCAGGAAATCATGTTTTCTGCTGGAGCTGTGTCTCTCTGGGCCCATATTTCTGTGTCCTTTAGTTCTCTTTCCTCTCTTACAAACCAGAAGCTCTACGGCGACTCAGGAAATTAACTTACTTATTGATCTTTGTGAGGGCCCAGGGATGTAATTCTGTCTTTATTACATCAGATTTTAGTAGGTATTTTTGAACAGTGGCACAAGCATAAAAGTCACAGGAATAGAAAGAAGCTCAGCAAAGAAAAAAAAAAGGAAAGGAGCAGCAATCTCTTATGTCTCAGACCCAGGTTTGTGGAGATAATCAAATCAATATTCATGCCTAAGGTAGAGAGGGAAGATTTTAGCAACTTGTACACTTTAGGAACTTTATATCAGTAAACAATATTGGAATCAGCTTACAAACTTCATTTTTCCCTTATTTTAGCTCACAGAAAGAAGTACACGGTCTGTTGTGCAGTTTTTTATTTCCACTGCACGTTATCAGAACTACTAATCTTTATCATTCCCCTTTGTAGCCTAAAACCTGGCTTGGCAGCTCATGAGGTTTTCCATGAATCTGCTTAAGGTGTTCCCATAACAGTCTACAGCAAATGCCTTTTCCTAAAAACACCAGTGGAATGTGTGACTTCCACGAAGAGCCTCAGCAAAGATGTGCCTTGAATCTACAACCATCAAATCTAAAACAATTAAGATAGGTCAGTTGTGATAGATGATGAGAAAAATGACGACTGCTGGTACATTCATTGCAATTTATGTTCCTGATTTTTTTCCCCAAGTTTCCCATCTCTTGTAGTGAGAATTTCTGATATTTAAAACAAATGTTTGTTTATACTACAGACATGTGATTTTGCTGGGTTGCCTTTGCTAGTATGCTATTAGAAGTAGCTGTCAATTAAACTGGATTTGAGTTAAAAATGAAGGAAGCATTTCACGAAAAAAGTGAATGAGCGTTCTACTTGGATTTCCTACTGACTTTTTGGTAAACTCAGGTAATCGTTTAATCAGATAAAAACATCATGACAGTTAAAGCTGAATTTTTGCGAGGATTTTGTTTTCAAAGCTTATTCCAGGTTTCTTACAGTACCTTCTTTCTATGTACAGGAACTGCAGTTAGATTTACATCTGGCTCAAAAAAGAAAAGCAGCATCATAAAAATTTTCATCCTGTATCAATTAACACTTCCTTTGACAAGACAGAAAACATTGATGAGGCCCATAAGAAATGAAAATGCAGGAAGCAGTGCTAGTGATGAGTTGATTTGGGTTTTTTTTTCCTTATTAAAGTACCAGCAAATACATGTGCTACATTCCCAACAGGTAAAGAGTTCCAACCTTATTATAATGCAGCTTCAATTTGAAGCTGTCAGTCTCAAGACCGAGACAAAGCAGAAGACAGTCTGTCACACTGACATTTCTGTTTCCACCTTTTCCTTACCACCACGTAATGTATTTTTTTTTTTTTCATTTATACTTACCTGTAACTTTATGTAGCACAACCAACCTTTCATGCCTTTAAGAGGCGTAGAGATGTCATGCTAATGATACGTTCCTTTTTCTGCCTTTTGAAGGGCAATTTAAATTGTCTTCCTGAAGCATGGTTTGCATTAGTGATGCTAAAATGTGTGCATATAAGTACAGTAAATGGATAGTGTAGGAGTGAAGGTATTTCTCTCCTCAAGACTGAAGAGTGAATATTTTTTTTTCTTTTTCTTATTGAAATACAAATTGCCACATCTGTTTAAATCTGAAGTGTGGGGTTTTCTTATTAGCACCTCTAGCCTGAAGTCTTTTCATATTCAAATGAATGTTAAGTGTTAGTAGGATTACACATTAGTCGCATTTTAAAAGAACAAAGAGCTTCCAGCTGTTTATTGTTCATTTGAGAGTATATTAAGTATACTCGTATTTAAACCGTATTTCATCATCTGATATTTTGGAAGAGAGAGAGGAAAAGGCAGATAAAATGTAAGCCTTGCATTAACTTTTCTCTATTACCCTGCATTTTGCTGTTGCCTTTCTCCTAAATCGGCTAAATATTTAAAGAATAATTAAGCAGGAATGGTTACCTCATTTAAGGATTTATTTTTTTTTTTATACTATCCGCTTGACTTTAAAAAGAGACTATCTGCAAATAGATACCTGATGCTTGAGTGGCATCTTTATACATTTTTCTAAGTGTATGATCACATATTGAATAAGTATTTCTCTCCTTAAAATACACACAGTGCAGCTTTAGAAGACAGTGCTCCTAAGATGCACTTAGCCTGTGATTTTGGAGGCCGTCAGTCACGTATGGACTAAGTATTTGATTAAATGCTTTCAAGAAAGCTTTCAAATGTGCAATTGCTTCATGCGTGACACTGATATGTAGTCTACATACAGTTCAGGGAACGTTGTGGCTACAGAAGCCCCTAAACATGTCAGCTTATTTAAAATTTCTGGGTGATGCATTTCAATGTCACCTCATGATTTAAGGATCTTTGAATACTAGAACCTCTTCAGAGGTTTTAGGATCTAGAGCACTGAGAGAGCAACGTGCGAGCTGCAGATCGCTTCCAAAGCTGACACAAAGACCAGCTTGCCTGTGATATAGGACCAGCTTTTGTACTCCTGTATTACTGAACTGTTCTGTGCATCTGCAAAGTATCTAAACTGCTTATGGAGACTTCAAGTGGTGAAACAAAGTCCTGTCAACACCACCTTCCCCTCCCATTTGGTTCTTTAATCTTTCTGAGATCAGCAGATGGTACATTTTCCAGAGACGTGCTTTACCATGCAGAGGGCTTCCAACTGTATTTTTTCCTACCTAAATTTCTTTAGCATTCATCCATCTTTAATCTTCACATTTCAAAATCAGTATATGTGTTAGAAATGTTTTTAAGGAATCACTGTTCTTGCATCAGTACTGAACTTCTTGTACTCCCAAAACTTTTGAAAAAGCAGCTCTGTCTTGCTGATAGCATTCATTACAAAGTAGCTAAAGAAAACTGGGTGAATTAGAAATTTCTTGTACTCCCAAAACTTTTGAAAAAGCAGCTCTGTCTTGCTGATAGCATTCATTACAAAGTAGCTAAAGAAAACTGGGTGAATTAGAAATTTCTTGTACTCCCAAAACTTTTGAAAAAGCAGCTCTGTCTTGCTGATAGCATTCATTACAAAGTAGCTAAAGAAAACTGGGTGAATTAGAAATTTCATCAAATGCAGTGGTTTTCTTTTCACACGCAATGTGTTTCGTTTTTTCCAAACAACCAATGTTAGGGTGAGATGGCTGCTATTTTCCTTTAGATGTTAGACAAAATTCTATTGGAAATGAATAGCCTGTTAGTGGATTGTTTCTTTGTCAATGCCTGAAATATTTCACCAAATGCCTTTCAAGAAACCATAAAACATAATTTTATCATAATAACGCTGAGCCAAGATGGAGAATAGAGATACCAACCTTTGAAAATCACCATATGCTATTTACCATTTTCCCATTTAATGGGCTCTTCTTATTTTTTTTTCTCCTGGTAAAATGCTTATCATTCACGGTGACATCCCCACTGATGACTCTTCACCACTCCCATCAGCTTTATCAGTTGCTTCTCTTGCCCCACAACCCTGCTGTAGTCACAGGATAGTTCTGCCTGTGTCTTGTCTGGCCAGGGGGATGAGAAGCAGGAGAATGCTGGGGAGCCTGTACTGTGGACTCGCTTGCAACATAGAAAATCTGAGGTGATAGAGATACAGTAGGATTCTTCTAATGGCCAGATGATGTGTTTGGGAAGAGTGGGAGCAGAGTTGAAAGAGCTAGTACAGAAACACTTGAATGGTGAGTCCACTTTGGGCAGTTGAAACAAGGACAGATAAATGACATTTTTTGACATAGGGCATCACAAAAATGTGAGTTCAGAGATGAGGATCTATTAGATAACGATCTTAAACTAATTGTTTGTTCCTCTTACATCCCTTCCTGAAACAGCTTAACACCTGCTTCTGGCTACTGTCAGAGACTGAATATCCTGCTACAAGGACTTATGGTGTGATGAAGCACAGTCAGAAAATAATAGGGCAAGGAGGAGAGAGAGATCCACTTTGTCTGTTGATGGCACTGTGTTAAGTCGGAGAACAGATTTACTGCAGAAATATGATGCTTTTCTAAATCATTAAGGGAAAAATATCCTAACTTATGTTCTCGATATTCTGAAACAATCCTGCAGTTTAAGTACTGAAAAATGTCATTGTCACCTTGCCAAGAGCATGGGCTTTAACATTACAAAACTGGTGGTAGGTGGCCTTTTCACATGTAAGGACTTCTTAGCTGATAGTGCCTGGACCTCCTTATGATTTGGAAGCCTTTCTGGTTTTCCCTCTTTTTATGTTAGGTAGTAATTTTATCGAAAGATTTCCTAGTGATAAAGTTTGAAGTATCACTAGTTGGCTACAGAAGAAGCAGGTGATGAGATAAAGGTGACATTATGATTTGGGACCAGCGATTTCAAGGAACACAGCTGAGCTCTGTTCTCAGCCACATCTCCCAAATCTGGAAAACTGTGAAACTAGGAAGGAGCTACAGGATTTACAGGACTGTGAAATTGAAGACAAGATTCTTTGGGATTCAAGATCCTAGCACATCTTCTGGTTTCAGCAGGCGTGGGAAGGGGTAGGTTTGGAGAAGGCGGAGCAAGAGGAAAAAAAAAAAAGGATAGGAGAGAAACTATCTCCTAATATTGACTTTTTTAAAAGCAAGCCTTGGGTTCAAACCTTGAGCAGAGGTTCAAGTCAGTTCTTTATCTAAACCAGTTCTCTTAATTCTAGTTATCTACTTTCTCCTCTCTTGTAGGCATGAGTTGCTCTATAGCCAAAGGGAAGAATCTTCCCAGTTAAGAAATACGAAGGAACTTGCCTCAGCTAGCTACAGCAGTGGAAAGAATTTTTTTTCTTGTATTTCAGATTTCACTGAGACTTTTCACTGGAGCTTGTTTTAGCTTTTTTTTTTTTTTTTTTTTTAAATGCCTCTCTCAGGTTTTATGGGACTCTTTAGTCTTTTATTTTGGGACCTCCAAGGCTTTGAACTTTTCTGGTTGCTTCTTTGCAAGCAGGTCTCCCGCAGCTCGTTTTTGGTGCTCTGTATATTCTGTGGAAAGCCATGAATGTTTTAGTGACCTTGCAAGCTATTCGCAGACTGTGTTAAACTCTTATTTGTATAATTCATGGGAAGTCCTAAATGGAAAGGGTGCTATAGATTATTTTTCTACCAGTACAACACCCTGCCCTGAAAAAAACAATCGAAGTAAAATGAAGCATTTATAGAAAAACTGGCCATCTGTCCAAACACTGCTCAGCTTTTTGTCCAAAGGCTATTTTATGGAATTTGGTGTTGGGTGTTTGTCTGTGCACCTGTGGTTGCACACAAGGACACTTTTTCTTCCTTAGATAAATATTTATACAGGAGATACTTGCACTTAATACCGCTTATTTTCATATTGGTTTAATGAAAATATGACTATTAAAATAGAGCAGGATATAAATACAATGCAGCTCATCTACCCATAGTGGCTCCATCCGCTTCTTGAGATTTTAACATATTTCACTGATTATTCAGTGTAGAACAATCTAGAGGAGGCTGTAGCTTTAGGCTACTGGCACAATGTTACTGTGGGAGAGGGTTGGCCTTGGGAGACCTGTGAAAGGCCGAGGATTTTCCCCCTTCCCTTTCAAGGAGGTCACACAGCAGCCCTTGGCCCCAGCAGCAACCTCTGACATGGTCAGTGCTCCTCACTGGTTTGTCCTTCAGCACTGCCTCAGTGTAGAAAATTAGAAATATAAAAAAGAAAAAAAAAAATCTTTATTCCTTTGATTGTTTTAATTACAGAAATCTTATTAGATCCCTTCTAGGGATAAAGGACACATTCTTAAAGCAAATGAGTTATATATGGAGTTTGGCTGGCTTTGTTCTGAGAGATCATTTAACAGCAATGGGAAATTTGGATAAATTTATGTTAAAACTGAATTCCTGAACTAAAAGGAAAGCTGTGCTAGAAGACACTTTAAATTCTGTGTTCTGTGTTTTTGCAGTTTAGAAAGCTCTGTCTTGTTTGCAACTTCTCTATAATATGATTTACCAGAACACAGGAGAATTTTCTCACATTGCTTTGCTTTATCAATCTGCAGAATTAAGTGCACTGCAAATAATTTAAGTCCTTTTTATTGTAGTGCGGTGTTAATTCTTGGAAATGCAAAACAAATTGCGTATCTAACAGTATAATAATTATACTGGGAATAGAGCAACCTCTGTAACATCGTAAAGTATCAAAGTTAATGATTATTATTTCTTTTATGTACAGTGAATTTTAATTTTTTTGTTGCTACTCAAGCCCATATCCAGTTTACTCCAAATAGGTAACCTGCTGTTCCCGTATAGTACCCTGCATATAAGCAATTCTTAATCTTTCCTTTCCTCTTGCTGTCATCTCTGAGTGCTCTTCCTGCAATGATTAGAAACCTTCTTCACCCTTTAAGAACTGCATACGGTCACAAACAATATATTCAGATGAAAGGGAATTACTTGACCGGCTTGTCTTAACAGCTCTTTGATCAGCTTGCGGAAGGCTGGTGCATCTTCCAGCCATTCCTTTCGGAAGGTGAACAAGTGAAACATTGTCTTGTTGGGGCAGAGAGGTCTGCATATTTCACATAGATAGGCAAACACTGAACACCTTCTGTATGGTGGGCTGGACAGAAAAAAAAAAAAAAGATGTGCTATAGGGACGAAAAAAAAAAAGGCATGTTAGACAAGTAGCTGTTGATTAATTGTCCAGCCAGTCCTAGGATATGCGCAGGAGTGTGAAGGATATTCGCATATGTGTGTGCAAAAGTTATATAGATCTCTTTGACAGGAAAAACATTGTTTTTCTTGAACTAGACTATCAGAAAACAGAGCACTCGGAGTGTAACTTGAGACGGCAACAAACAGCGAACTGATGGAAAAGCTTCAGCTCAAGGTGGTATTTGGCTGCATTTTGGAAGCATCTTGTATATATGAGTTTAGATTTAGATAACTGAGACAGGTCATTTGCAGACACAGCAGAAACTCCTAGAGGTGAGCCTGCCCAAAAGCCTGTTGGTTCAGATGATGCAGGATTCATGCTGTGATAGCTTCTGTATTGAGTGAATCTGAAGTATTTTATGAACATTTGAGTGGTTTGTATATTTAACATGTGTGATGTGTCTTGAAGGACATAGACTGTGTTCAGTTGACAGTTGAGTGTCAGCACAGAGATCTGGGGTCTTGTCAAAGCCTCCCATAAATGAAATTCTTCAAATTATTCGACTCAAATTTAAGCCTGAGTGGTATGATCAAGATCATAGAGAAAGCTCGTGGTAAGTGGGCAGCAGACCGCTTCCAGGACCCTCATAAAATACCAGTTTATGTCACTTTGAGAGAGACTTGCAATTGTTGTGCTTTAAAATTGCAGCTGGCCAAATGCAGGAACCAAACAGACCTGTCAAAAGCATTCACAGGCAATTTGCCAACTTCCCTTTCAGTTGTCTCCTATCATGTGGGAAAAAAACATGGTTGCATCCCCTGAGTACGCCCCAGAATGTAAGTTTGATGGTCTTGCCTTATCTTCAAGGGAGGCAGAATTCTTGTTTTTCCCCCTAAACCTACTGTGCCTTTTTGATAGTCTGTCTAATTTCTCTACATCATGAAGTGCGGGTTACACTGATAGCAAATAATAATTTTAGTGTAATGAATACATGCTGATAGACAGATAAATCTTTTTCTTGGATTTTTGCATACTTAAGAATCTGGCCCCGCTCCCATTCCATTGAGAGCAGATGAGATGCCTGCAAGATTAGTCCCACATTAATGACTCCAGAACATTATGTCATATAGAAGTATAACAAAAGGTTGTGTCATGTAGGTACTAAAACAGCCACAGTTACCTTCCTAAGGCAGTGTTTCAAAACCTGTTGGTTCAGCAGTTCTTATACTAGCATAAACAACTTGTTCTGCCCTTTAAAAGGGTTGCATTGCCGAAACGCTGATTGATTTCTGCCGTGCTATTGTCCAACGTACAACCTTCCGAAAACGTCGTGGGATATTGCTTTCCCTCCACTTCTTTGGAAGTAGCTACAAACTGGGGAGATGAAACAAGATATCATCAAATGCAATTTAGATAGATTCTACCTGATCCGTGAGTAATGAAAGGGATGCAGTTTATGGTTTCAGGGGAGAGGGAGACATTTGGGCGGTGTCTGACACGGTTTGTAAGCAACATCCAAAGCATCAAATACGCAGAGGTTGTCAAGAATGACTCAACTGATCAGCTATTATCCTGGTTCAACATACAACAGATATTCTAAAGTGAAGTGTTACTGTATAAACGTCTGTGTTAACATTTTACAAGCACTTAGCCACACAAAAGGGAAGATTGATTTCTAGAAAGGCTTCAATGTATAGTTATATATAAGATTAGTATTCATGATGGATGTCTTCAGAATATTGATATCATGTTACTCTTGCCATCAATCATACCTTTTTAGCAACAGCTTTTAAAAATTAAGGTCTACCAGTTGAAATGACAAATAGGGGATAAACAAGTCTTAGGGGAAGTTGCTGTAGACCAGGTAAGAGCAACCACCGTGAAGTCTGGATCCTTTGTGCTGCTCTAGAACCAGGGTTTCTGCTGTATTGGCACCATCCTCGCTGCAAACACATCCACCAGGGAGCTACAGCCAGCATGAGAACCGAAAGTATGGGGGCTCCTCTGTCGAGTTTAAGATAGAGCATCCATGAAGTAATCATTAACCAGAAGGGATGGACTTCATAGGTTGCAAACATTTAGGCCACTACTTAACACTCTTCGGAACATGTTTCAAAATACTGAGCTGCTGATTTTTTTTTTCAATTAATTGTCTCAAATTAGATCCCGTTTACCTCCTTTGTTGTGGAAATGATCAGAAACTGCCTTATTGGAATCATCCAAACAGCTTCTAGCAAGTGTCTATAATCTCTTGCAAAGTTGATATTAGCAGGAAATAATTGAATTTCATATCATTTACTACATAATTGCAACAAAAAAAAAAATAACACCCTACTTTAAAAGGTGGGGGAGGGCAGAGAAGGGTGCATAATTGAAGAGACAATCCCTGTCTCACACGTGTAGTGACAAGCTTTCTGTGATTTTTTTATTACAATAATTACTGCATCCTGCTGATCAAGAATAATTATCATCACCATAGCAACTTCATATGGAAAGAGTGGCTGGGGGTGGGACAGAATAGAATGTTTCCTTGAGAGCAGTGTTCAACGTGCTCATTTGGTCTGTTTTTGTGCCTCTGTGAGCATCTTGAAGTATTAATGTTCATCCTCCTTCTTTGTTTTGGCTTCTGTATCAAGTGAGGAAACAAGGGACGTTGCGTCAGCGTAAAAGTCCAACTGTTATGAATGCCCCCGTGCTGTAATACGGGTCGTTCTTTGATTTAGGGTTTGGAAGAGCAGATGCATCTGCATTCATAGAAGAGCATCTCTGCGCATCCTGCCCTTCATCTCGTTGAAGCAGATAGAATGACATTCTCTGCATCTTGCTAATTAAGGGGGTGGGGGAGACTGAGCTGACTCTTTGCTTGCTGTGCATCTCTACTAGATGCCTTGCTAATGACATACATGTACCTTTTTTTATGTACTTGGCCAGTTTGCTGTTTCAAAACCTCCTGTCCTTGTGATTTCTTGCAACATTCAGTACATGTTGATTTTTTGCATTTCTCGTTTCGATACCATTTCTCCGATGTAGAGATGATACTGTTCCAAAAGCACTTTTCTGACTATTTTAAAATAAAAAAATAACGTTATGAGGTATACCAGGTAGCCTGGATGTGTGTGACCCATTTTTAAAAAAAACCTAGTCTTTAGTTTTATTCTTGTCATCTAACACCCAACACAGCCCTTTTAATGGTTTAAATAGATGATGAAAATAATTAATAAAGGTAAGACTAAGTTATATGAGTTCATAAAGAGGACTTATGAGATTCCTAAACATGAATATATCTTCACTGAGGTTTCCAAATTCCTTAAATCAAGAGTTAAGATAACATGGCCCCAGTGTTTTGGAAAAACTAGAAATACATGGCAAGTTTGCAACAGGATGCTAAGTCTTTCTGGTCCCGAGGACATACTCAGTTGGACTAGTTCACTTTGGGCATTGACAAACCAATTATTTGTGAGGAAGGGCAGAGATGAAGACGTTGTTTGGCGTTCTGAAAATCTCAATCCCAATATTTTGTCCACAAATTCCAGGTTTCTGATGCTTCCTCAGTGACACTGTATTGCTTGGTGGAGCCATTTGTTGGTGGTAGTGAAAGAGTATTTCCCTCTTTTCATACTGAGATACGTCATCTGTCAGTCCCAAGTTAAACTGAGGCGGTTGTGATGCAATGGATGGTAAGCCTTATGGATAGGTAACGAACGGTATCATCTTGCCAGGCTGCAGATGTGGACTATTTGTAGCTAGCTCTTTTTAGCAGGTTTGCCATCTGCTGCAGATAGAGAAGTGACAACCCTTCAGGGCTTCTGATTTCTGTTCCAAAACATCTGTTTGCAATGGTAGAGTAGGAGCCATTAATTTACCTGCTAGGCTGAGATGTGTGTGAAGGGAGAAATTACAGCAGCACTGCAGGAATTGCATTACTTAAAGAACTTTAGATTTCCTGCCTTAAAGACCTTTTTTTCTATCTCATTTCTTCACTCTCTCAGTCTTGTAAAGAAAGATGTGGTTTGAGGTACGTACCTACCCCAAGAGATCAAGTGTATCTTGTTTCAGGACTGACTTCCATAACCTGTCTCAGGAAAGGCAAAATAGCCCAATAGGTGATAAGTGAGGGGAATGTTTTAGAAGGATTTTTGGAAGCAGTAACTTTGGGAGGCCTGCAGTACGAACAGGCCAGGTGTCAGTGGTCCTTCTTTATTATGGTGCCCTGAGCCTGAGGCCAAGCTCCTGCATCTTAAGTGCTTGGAAGACAGAGTATTTTTAGCCAGCCCATCAGAACGTTGTGTTCGGTAGCGGCTTTTTGCCTTGTCTTAAGCATCTGTGTACACATGGCCCAGTATTTTTCTTCTGCCTCCTGTGGGTCCTTTGGCAATGCCCCTCTCTAGAGAAGGAGAGGCTCAGTTTACAGCATTCTCTGCTCGCATCCTGTCTCCAGCCTCTCCCTGCTTGTTTAAGGGCACTCCCCTTTCCCTACTCACAAAAGGGGAGACGTTAGTGAGGACCTCTACAAGCTGAGAGTTGGCCAGAGGACATAGACATTGAGAGGGATGTCTCCAGGAGCAGGAGTGTGGTAAAGATGAGATAAAAGTGAAGGGGCAGAGATTCTGTACCTATCATTTCTCAGCTTTTCATTCCTTCACTCCCATACGTTCTCTCTTTTTCTTATCCTCAATTCTGATGAAGCAAAAGCTGAGGACTGAAGATTACAAAAGAAATGGCAACACCCAAATCCAGCAGCCCTTTAGTACCTTACGTCCACATGCGCTTTCACCACTACTGTTACTAGTCTGCCTCCCTGTGCTCTGCTTCTGGAGATTTATTTGCAAATTGAAGGATTCAGGCTCCTAGTTCTTTTCCTGGCACTCAGTTCCATGGCCAAGCAATGATGGGTGTGACTGATTCAAAATTATACTGCTCTCAATTCTTATTAAAATCTTTCCCACTCGTTTAATTTGCATTGTACTGCTTCCAAATTTGCATGTGGCCTTTAGGGCACTTCTAAAGTATTATTCTTAATCTATAAATCTGAATTTTGGGGCTTGGTGCTGCCGTGTGTGTCCCTCATGGTGCTGGAGCAGACAGCAAGTTGCAGTGTGTCATCCACAAGCTCTCCAGAGGAGGAGTGGGGCTGTGCTGCTCAGAAATGCTGTTTGCAGCCTGGAGGTGACGTTGGGAGGACAGAAATTTGAAGCAGTAAGAGAACTGCTGAGTTCCATTGTGTTACAGGTCGCTATGAAATTTACCTTTTGCCAGCTTGAAAAACTTGAGACAAGTGCAGGTTTCATGGGAAAATTTGAAAGCAGTAGCTTCTGAGAGCTATTTTCCTGTCAAAATATAATCATGTCATTACTGGGGAAGGCAAGATGAGCCTAGGGCTATTTTTTTCATGTGAAGGGTCTTACTTGTATATGAAACACTGTCCTATGGAAGTTTAGATGCTCTGAACATAAAGTTCCACAAAGCCAAGAAAATGCTCCCTTCAATTTTGATAAAACAGTATTTCTGATACATGTTTTCTCTCTAGTCCAGGAAAATATCCATGATGATAAAGTTAGGATCACTTATTTTCTCTGTTACTAATCATAGGCACATCTACTCTTTAAATACATCAAGTTTGATGTGAAAGTGCTTGTGTTCACCAACGCTGGTATTGCATCACTGGAGCCGTCTGTCATCCTGGGCTGGGGTTGTTCCTATGGCAAGTGAAGTGACTTAATCCGATTTGGATGGCGTTGAAATGAGTTGTGAAAATGCAGCCAGAAATTGTGGGCTTCAGGCAGACACGAAGGGGTGGAGTTCAGGGCCTGGGGCGAGCGAGAGGTCAGGATATGAAATCAGGATGGGCCCTCCCACTCCTAGCCCAGTAATCACAGGAAGCAGTTTCTAGTTTTAGCTACTGTGTCTCTGACAAATCATTAATGATTTTGCTGTTGTTTTTTGTAAGCGATGTGGTTATGAACAGATACGGTTTTGAATTGAAATAATTCTGGTTTCTGCGATTTGTCTTGATTTTTCTATTTGTTATTCTAACTACTGGGCACTAGAATGACAGCAAGAACATTCACAGAGTGTGACCAAATATCACATAATTAAGCAATTTGACATTGGAATGCAGAAAACAAAATGTAACAGTAAAAGACTGGTCTAGATTTCATCTACTCAGAGTAATAATAGAGACATCAGCGGGGAAATCAGTCATGCACATATATTATTTGTGTGCACTTAAGTTGGACAGATAGGATAATGGATGTGGTATACACCAGATGTTACATTTCCTGAAAATAGATATGTTAAAGGAGCTCACAAGTGGTTGTCAATGCCCCTTTCATTACCCCATCAGTCTAAATTTATCCAGTTGAAATAAACATCTTAGTTTGTCTGAACTTGGGCTTCACCTTTAAATTTTCTGCCCTACTTTTATGTGCACAAGATAATAGTCGTTAAACTCTGCTGTGCTATGTTATAGAGCTTCTTCAATTCTCTAACAGATTAAAAAGATAGCAACTTTCTTGATGTCTCATTTTAAAACAAGAGCAACAGCCAGGTAGGTACAGAGGTGTTAAAACACAGTTGAGGCCCACATTTTCGTAATAATTTTATTTTGTGCATCACAACATGATGAAATAACATCCTCAACTGCATGTATACCCAGCTTGTAGATGTAGTGAAGTCTCTGCATAGAAATGGCTGTTACAAGTTAAGTCACTTATAAAAATTCCTGCTGGGACTATCCATGTATCTGTACCAGTTAGATTTTCGTAGGGGATTTTGTTTTCCTGTGGAGTTTGCACTGGAAAATTTCACAACACATTTGATGCTGTGTATTAGAATAAATCTCCTGCTAAGTTGTTTTCTTAGCTGCCATTTATGTTTTGTAACTTAAGTACAGACTTCTCGGTGGAGTAGGGCCAGAAGAGCAGTTGAAAGGGCTTTAGCATTGGCTGGCATGGTGTGTCATGTTGTGCTCAGGAGACTAGATGATCTGTTCCTGGTCCAGATAATCGAGGCTACATCTGCCTTGTGCAGTTCAGTATAGCCATGCCAGAGCATGATATGATGTTAATGTCTTACCTTCTCTGGGTCTTTATTTAACAGTGGTTCCTACATAGGGAAGTTCTTAGGGAGAAATGGACAAGAAGAGATAATCCTCCTTCCTACAAGGATGTCCCAGAAGGGACCAAGTTGGAGAGTAACAGGGCACTCAGGTCTGTACAGTTTTGGGAAAACTTGGGGTTTTTTTAGAGTCCATTAATAAAAAAATTGGGTATAACATTATGTGATGTAGCACTGTTTGAGCAGTTGGGAGAGGCTTCTTTGTCAAACTGTAAAGTCTTTTGTTGAAACTTAATGCGCACACCAAAAATCAAAATTGTTTTCAGAGATAATGTCCTAAAAAGAAGCTAATAAGTTCTACTGAAAGGACAGGCGGTCTTAAAGGCAAAAGGCACTCTGTAATGTATGTGATAACTACCAAAGTAGTAGCTGGCCATGCTTTTGTAGACAAAAAAAATATATCCGTGTAATTGAAGGAGAAATAACAACTGAATGTACATATTTCCTGGGGTGACTGTTAGCCTGCTGAACATAGTGGGACCATATTCATTTCTACGAACACAAGGTCTGGCCTCTACTGTGGAGATCCTTCCAGTCTTATCTGGGGGAGGGAAGGAATTTGCGTTTCTGTTGACCATTGTTTTCAACACCAGGAATACTTTATTAAAAATGCCAGCCAAAAGGGGCAATAAGCTTAGGTTGTTTGACCTTCTGAGCAATCGTCTTCTCAGTTGAGAATTTAATCTGATACGGAATAGCCTGCTGTTGACATCTGATAGATAGAGGATGCAGTACTTGGACATTATCTCCACGTGTTTGGTGTCTGGATGGCATTCAACCCTAGTCCAAGGAAAAAGATTCCTTTAGCAGCTGAATACTATTGATGTTGGTGTTATCAGGGTCTTTCAGGATGCTGAGAAGCACTTCTCTGAAATAAGGAATAGGATCTGAATAAAGGAGGACTCTGAAAAGGAAGTTCAGTGGAGCTGGACAGGGCCTTTGGAGTGTGTGGAATGCACTTGTCAGCAGTTATTTCTGTGCCAATAGGTTAGATAAGTGTTACTGTTTACATACCAATTTGCTCTGTTATTGAATAATTTCTGTAGTAACCAGGGCAACAGTTCCATCATGTGATAAATTCATTACTCCAAAGATACACATCTTCATAAAAGAACTTCAAATCATCAGATTACGTAGATGCTTGGAAAATTTACAGCATTTCTTAGGCAGGAGATAGGACCAGTAAATAAACAAAAGCATCCCAGACTTAAGGCTTGGCCACAACCTGTACGTGATATAAAGTCTTCCCCTCGATTAGACTGGGGTTTGGATCTAGTTTTAAGGTTTGCTTAATGAAACCAAGCTCTTGAATGTCTTCTGTTCTGCTTCCACTCATACATGTCTGAACAGAAGCACTCAGGCAAGATGAAACTTTACACGGAATGGGCCGATGAGGATTTGTCTTTCCACTCATTTTAAAGCCCGTGGTAAAGAATGAGGGGGAAAACAGAGGAACTGATGAACTTTAGTTTCTTATGGTGATTTTTCATAGAATGAATGAACTCTGATGCCAGTAAAAGCAAACTTTGGTTACTTGCCCTTGAAGCACCTGATTGTATAGAAGACCAGTGGCTTCCAGAGATTCATGTTCAGGAGACTGTAATCAAATAAGTGTTGGAGATTTTAGCTCTGATTCATTTCTACAGCAAAACGCAGAAGTTTGGTATAAAATTTTTCCATGTATTTCAATTGTTTTAGAAGGGAAAGGAAAGCCAAAAACATGGCAGGAGAGCAGAAGATTTGATCTGAAGAGTTATTAACAAAGATCAGTGTCTCTACTTGGAATAAAATGGTCCGTGCAAGTCAGGGTGAAAAATGCTGTAGCTGGAGAAATTTATGTCAGGAGATTTAATTTGTTTTAATTCAAGGTGACAATAAATGGTGGGCATAGAACTGTCAAATTAGGTAGGAAAGACCTATCACAAGGGGTTGGAGGTCTTCAGCGCTGCTGGATCGCTCAGTTGTGGCCCAATGACTTCTATAGGTTCTACTTGAAGGGCAAATGCAAACTGTTCGGCTCAGTGCAAGAATCAGTGAAAATTTGTGAGTCCTGCCTATTAAAGGTCCTTAACTATATTATTCTGTGCTCCTACTGAGAGTTTTGAGCTTTTGTGTTGATGTGTGACTTCTAAAAATGCATGCTATGGCAGCTATAGCTGTATTTGCAGATCCTTCTTAAATGACTTGCTGACACATCATAGATAGATATCTCCCAGACAGTAAAAACTTGATTTCAGAATATCAAAGCCAATTAGCTAACTACATATATTAAAGCGATAAGCCACTTAATATGTCTAAACTTTTTTTTTTTTTTTTTGCTACATGTAATAATTCTGGAAGCCAAAAGCTGTGATCAAATTAGTGGAAGAACTTCATACAGATTGAAAGCAAAGACATTTTGTAGAATGTACAATGCATAGCATGACGGGAGGCTGAAACTGGTGCAGCAATTTTCTCCACTTCCAGAAACAGAGATATCTCTGTCCAAGTGAAGAAAAGGTAGGAAAGAGGAACACAAAAGCCAAAATCAGGAGATTCAAGAGGCTAAATTCTGTGCAATCTGTGAAGAAATATGTCTTCAAAATCTTCAGAGCAAAAGAGAATGAGGAAGCAGCTCTGTAATTACCCCAATCAGATAGTATGCAACAAAAAAGGAACAATTAGTGGTGTTTCCCAGTCAGTAGATATTTCTCCTTAACTGAGTGATCTATTGCAGAGATATGTAATTAGGACCACGTAATGATAGGTTTGATAACTCTGTCCCTGTCAGAAAGGGAAGAAAATCCATCCTATTGGTAATTGCAGGTTTTGTTGTGTCTCACTTCTTTCCATCCTCCTTTTCCCCTCATCAGACTCTTTAAACATGCCTGGCTTTTGCCTCTCCATATTTTGGTCTGAGTCAGGGGACAGGTTTATAGATGACATTCAATGAGTTAACACAAAAAATAAGAGTGCTAGCCTGGTCATTCAGAGAAAGAAGTTCCTACCTTGTAAGGTGCAAATGAGTAAAAGCCCAAAAAATTCCAAACCTGTGATAATTTTTTGTTTGGTGTCCTTTCATTTTCAATGTATTTATTTGTATTTTCTTTAGATAGACATTACTGTTTGGGAAACCAAGTGATACTGTAGGAAACCATGTGATCTGATGGCAGAAATGCTCCATCCTGGCTGTGTGCCTCTGTGCTGTGTAGGGAATACCATTAGGAAACTGTACAAGGTTTCAAATTGCAAGTTTTCTTGTGGATATAAAGAAAACATATCCTCTAATCTCTTGCCATCTTACCAAATGCTTTGGTTAAAGGTGCAATTCTACCAGCGAAATATTCCCTCTGCAAAAATAGAGCAAGATTTCAAGTAGAAGGATGTTGGATCCAGTTGATGCACAGCCAAAATTCTGTAATTTGTATGTAAACTGATGACATGACGGCAGATATTTCATTGCTTAAAAAAAAAAGGAATGACAGGTGACACTGAGCATACAAGAAGTGTCTTGAAGCCTGCTGTGAGCAAATGCACACAGCAGGAGCCGTCTACATGATTTTTGTAGGTTAGATGTCATGAGAAGTGGCAGTTTTAGCAATTGAATTTGTCAGTTTGTAACAACCTATGGGCTGTCACTCTGGGGTAGAAGTGATGCAGGCCTTTCAAGCTGTTGACTTCAGTCAGTTTTGAGTGTTGTATCCACGATTCTGTCTGTAATGGGATTTCAGAATTAAATCTCTGGGTTAAAAACACAAAAAGATGATACCAATTCCTGGGTGAAGACCTTAACTGCTGTTGCCAGGAAGAATAACCATTTTCCTGTGCTAGACCTGATGACAGGGATGAACTGCATGGCACCTTGAGCTGCTCTTGAGGTCTGAAAAACTTCACTTGAGAAAAAAACTTCTGCCTTCTCACCGCAAAAATACCTCCCCTCTACCCCCAAAAAATTACACAGCCTGGCAGTAACTCTTACATTTTTGCAGGAAATTACTCCTGCTGCAAGTTGCTGAGTACTTCATGGGTATCAGTTATAAGTAGGCAGGCCCACTGCTTGCTTATGTTCGTGTTCCTGGCATCAACTTGGTTCTTGCTTCTTGTTGGAAGAATTTTCATGTTTCCCATGAGAGGTGGGCCTGAAATGCACCAGTTTCACACCTGCATTCATCCTGTATTGAGAGCGTGCAACGGATGAAGTGTTGCCGAGTTGGACATACCTTTTAGAGACACCTCTGTATGCACATTGCCTGCAACCTCCACCTCACCCCAGACTGCTCTTTTGGAGGCACTTTGGTTTAGTTAGTTGTCATTTTATTTGTTTCAGTAGTCCTGATCTTGTTAGTTCTCACATACAACCTAGGGAGCTGACACCACGGCCTGGGTGGTAGAAGGTTCTCCCAGATATGAACCTGCTGCCATGGAAAATGTTAATGGTGAGGGTGGGTTACTGACCAAACTTTGTCCACTCTAATACTGGTGGACTTCTGACATTCATGGAAAAAGGTGGCAGAGGAAGCCTTTTATGGTGCACAGGTTCTACCAGTGCTACAAATCACCTGAGCTGGGCTGTGTATTCTTGAGCACCATCTACTGGTGCTGTTACCGGAATACTAATAGATATTTGTGAGAGTGTGTGGTGTTTGCCTGCATCTAAAACCTTAACTGCATGACATCTGCAGGTCTCCTAACTAAAGCCAGGTTAGTGAAACTAAAATCTGCAGCATCATAAACTAGAAATCTGACTTTTTTACTTGAAGGGCAGAAAGACCTTCCGTTTGTGTTACTTTTACAAGGGACTTCCTTCCTCAGAAATAGCATCTCACTTTGGCTTTATGAGGACAACACAAAGCTGTCTTTAAAGAAACAAATAAAAACCTCAAGCAATATCACAATTAGAGTAAAAGTCAATTTGCTCCTTTGCATATTGACAGATAACTCATAATGCAAAGAATCTCAGGAGGCCGAGTACGGCAGCCTCTTCTTCCAGAGTAAGTTTGATCTTCATTTTCACTCTGACTGCGAGATCATGAACAAAGCAAACCAGGGGTTTTATGCATGGCCTGCTGTGACTTGGAGTTGACGCCGGCTCTTAGAGCACCTACAAGTCCTGCCAGGCTGGCAGCAGAGGGGTTGTCTGTTGGGTGCTGCAACCACATCATGTGCTTCTGTTACTTCCATAAATGTCCTTCCGTAGCACCCATTGCAACACGTCAGGGATTCTGCCTTCCCCATTGTATTTACTCACATCATCTAGTCTATTTTACACCTGTTGTGCAATCTTTTTACCACAGAGGAACCACTGACATTACTTCTCTGCATATAGAAAACAGGTATGAGAGATATGAGCTAAATATATCTAAACTATATCTAAAGGATATTACTGGCCAGTTAGGACTTGCTGCTTTTTTTTTTTTTTAATGTGGTGTTAATATCTATTCCCTTTCATTATATATTGTTATTCTCAGTCTTGTAATTTGCCATTGACTTGGGTTTATCCCAACAGGTTCTTCTCACTAGAACGGTCACATCTGTTAACATGCCAATTATTTTTTCACTCTACAGAAACAAGCAAAGGAACAAGGCTGTTTTCTAATGGTAATATAGGAGAGCCTGTTAAACAAGACGCAGAGTTATATAGAGTTTTGTTATTAAAGTAAAAATCAATTAAGAACAAGATAGACTTCCAACTATGTGAAGTTCTATTACCAAGAAAAGATTTTTACAGTGGCTTCTGAAATAAATTATGCAAAGTTAACCAAAATCATATCCAAGTTATGTAAAGCGGTAGATAAAAACAGAGAGAAGGGATTTTTATTTGCAATTTGATTCTGTTAGCTTACCTTTACATTAGCAAACAGACTGTTAGGAGTCCAAAGCCTGTAGCTGCCAACTGCTTGCTGGAGGGGTATGGCCAGTAGCAAGGATTTTCCTTTGAGGGGGGCTCCATTCCCAAACAACTACATGGCTGTGTTGGGCATCTTAAAAATATGCTTTCAGATAAGCGTAGCAATAGAGGCTCAGCTCAGTATCCAATAGCATGGTGATCTATCTTAGCTGCCTGAAAGCAGTTTAGGACTTCCTAAATTTGTTTGAGTAAGTAAGCATCATCTTTCAGAAAATTACCTACAGAATTCAATATAGATTATTAGAAGACAGATCACATAAACAGTATAATAGTGTACCTTTCATCCCCGTAATCTTTGTCCCTCCGGTGTCCTTATCTAACTGACTCAAAACGACCATAACCTGACTCAAATCTTTTTGGAGAGAACCAGGATCTTTGTTCCTAAGGCTATTTCTTCATTCTTTTCTTTCGTCACTAAAAAAAAAGAGGAAGCCAAGAATATTATTCTTCTGAATTCCCAAATTTCTTGTTATGAATGTAATTCCTTCCATTTCTACAAAGATAACAATCTATACTTGCTCTCCTACTGTCAGCAGTAACGTTTACCTCTTAAGTACTGCAGCCTGCAGAGGTAAAATTTTGCCATCTTACTCCACAATTCATACTTTGTTTCTCCAAACAAGAAAGTGACTCATTTGAAGATACTGCACTTCCAAGCGTGTTCACTTTGGTATGGAAACTGTTCCTCCTGAATTATTTGTGACATAACAAAACCAACCAGATTAATGATTGTAAAGTGCCCCCCAATGACGTATTGATCTTTACTTTTCTGTGTATATCCTCACATTTAATGTCTATAAAATTGGGACCATTCTGCCTCCTAACTTTGGAATTACAGTTTGTAGGGTAATTCCAGGGGTGGTTCTTGACTGGAAGGTCTTGCACTGACTGCGTCTCCTAGCAGCTTGTCAATGAAATTCTGAAAGTAACCTTTGGCAATGCATACAGCATGAAAGGGAGTGGAAAGATCTAGCAGAGTTCAAAGGAAGAATGAAGTGGCTACAGATCATTCAAGTTCAGATTGAACTGTCTGTCAGCTTCTACTTGCTGTTTGTTGTGTACTATCTTTTTCTTTCTTCCCCCTGTTTTGATATGAAAGTTTCATTACATGCAGAATATAATGCAGAGGTATTTAGAGAGAAGATGGTTTGATAAGAATCTGATCAACAGTTTATGTCATCATTTCCTTCAGCTCTTACTTAAGCCTTACAAGCAGAGTACTCCAAATAAAGCATACTGTGGTAAAGTTTTCTGACATACCATTGTGATGTTTGGTTAATTGTAACACAGTATGAGAATCTTTAAGAGTTCTATAGGACAACACACAGTCTTAGAGCACTGGGGAAACACATTTTAACACCCTGTAGGAGAAAGGTTTTAATCTGTTTTCACATCAGAGGTACAAGCAGAAACTGAGTTAATATCAATGTTTTTCTTTAAAATGGACCACACATATCAAATCTCACCGTCGCAGGAGGAAAAGCAACTTCCAACTGAAATGGACTCCTCGTGCTTGTAGCCCAGTTGAGTTTGGTTGGGCTTTGAGGCGTTCATGTTCATTGAAAGTTTCTAGGGAGAAGCAGAGGAGAAAAATACTACATTTACGGATAGAGAACAAATGCAAAACAATGATGAAAGCCTCAAGCAGACAGTAGCTGTCAAAAGCCTGTGACCTTAGTGGCTTTTGGGGGTTTTCTGCTATTCCCTTTACATAGAGTCTTCCACTTACACATTTTTACTGTCAATGTCCTAAGACAAACTCTGGAAGGACCCTGACCCTTTCGTGGCTGGAACTAATTCCTCGTGTGTGTCAGTAACATGCATATGGAATGACCTGCAATGCAGTAAGTAACCCATCGCTGCGGGGCAGAGCTGTAGAGAAAGCTACTGAGACAAAACCAGGGCTTCTAGGCTGCAAGTGCTACAGTTCAGGCACTTCAGTACTGTTGCCTCTGGGTACCATGGACTGAAGTTCACAGCAGAAACATCCCCATAAACTTGTGTCTTGTCCAAACTGCAGAGTGAATGTATTTGCATTCATTATGGTAGAGTTCATGTTGCACGTGCATTGAGGCTCAATCACTAGGTGTACCTCCTGCTGCTGGTTTACAAAAGAGGACCTATAGCTAGTAATAGACTTCCTTAGCATCAGAAGACGCTGTTTTCTTTCCTGATCAGCATCAGAATGATGGAATGTTTTGGGTTGGAAGGGACCTTAAAGATCAACTAGTTCTGATCCCCCTGCCCTTGAGGGACCGCAGTTAGTATCTTCTATACTATCCTGTGCAGCTCGTAAGGGAATAAGATGCTGCTTAGGATACATACACCGAGAAGCTGAGCTCTTGTTAAAACCTGGATACCCTTTATATTGTTATTTATATTATGTGTGTCAGCTCATCTTTGGGGTAGCTTTATTAGTATATGGCCTTTAGGCATAAAAATCCAATTACTTACAGAGATACACAAAGAAGCTCTGAGAAGTCACTTAAATCACGTTGCAATCTCCTTATAAGCTCAAGTTCGACTTCTTGTCCTCTCTCTGTCTTCTGCTCCCCTCCTGAAAACCAAAAACCTTTCTCACTGTCCCAAGTTCAGCCTAGTCTTGGTCGCTGCAGTTTAGTGAGATGGGGATTATTTTGCTTTCCACGCATTTATTCTTCTCTAGTCCTTTGATTAACATTTCCGTTGTGTTTCTCAATTAACACGTTCTTGAGTCCAGCCTGTGTTTCTCTGCCAGTCTTTTGATATTCTTCTTGCAAAGTTCTATGCAGCAAATGATGTGACTGCATGTGTGACATGTTCCTCGTGCATTTTTGTTGGGTGTTTTTCCTGTCAGTGTTCTGTAAAGTTCAGTGCTGCTATTGCACGTGGCAAATTCAAGAAAATTCAAGCAAAAATAGCTTTATTCTTGGCCTGATTCATGTCACAGTTAGAGCCAGTAGGCTGGGAAGGGTCATACCCTAGTGCAGAGCTGCACCGCAGGAGTGCGATTATCAGCAGAAGGTATCTGAGTCCTCTGTGGGGATTAGGCTCGCTGGCAACCCTGGAGCTTTAACCAGCACCACCTGCCAAAGTGGGATACCTGGCCTGGGTTCAGAGCACCACTTCACTAGAGCTAGAAAAGCCTGTCTGCAGACAGAGTCAGACCAAGGCAATGCCTGCGTGTGCTTCATGGGACTAAAGCTACTGTCAGAGAGGTAGTCTGGCTGCATGTGAGGAAGGACCACTCACAAGACCGCTGCCTACAAGGTACTGCAGGCCACTGATATTTGTAGATCACAACCCTTGTCACTCTGTGGGCATTGACTGTTTGTAAGCCAGAGTGGGGTCAGGTAGTAAACACAACCATTTGGTAGGAATCAACTTCCTCACTTGAGTTGGAAGATGGTAGTTGGAGTGAGTCACAGCTGCTCTCGGTAACAGAAATCTCAGCCCTTCTGCAGGGGAGGGAAATAAAAAGGCTGCTCTTGCCCTTGTTACCCCAACATTTCTTAAAGGTTTGCATTTGCTGCAAAGTGAACGTAATTTCATGTCCTCTCCCACCACCTATGTGCAACAAAAAACAAAATAGCTACAAGTGAAATCATTACCTGCTGGTGTATTGCAGGCTGTGAGGTGCCAGAAGTTTTGTCAATGTCAAGCTCTTTGTTTACATGAAAAAAAAAGAAAATAAATAAAGAAATATTTGTGTGAATTTTAAACTGAACTTCTGAAACAATTAAGTGGAGCTGAACAGGTTCATAAAACAAAGACTAATGACATGTCCCCCACACCGCTTGGCTGGGTGCCCCCATTGACTGACTTGCAGAATGTTACAGGCGTTAAGTTGGTATTTTTCATTAGTTGAGATGAAATATGAGAATCTCTTACCATTCCCTCTGTTCGGTTCTGCCTTATTCTTGTAACTAGAGCTACCCATTCATTACAAGAAAACATTATTTATTTGCGTGCAGGAAAGAATCAAGGTTACTTCACAAGTTCTAGTCCTCCCATAATAGCTCGATCCCTTCTACCCTTCACCCTTTTTGTATATGTTACTGAAGTTTGCAGTAACCATAGGGGAAAGGCTAACCATGTAATAATACCTTTGTAGGCAAGAGGAAAATACCAGCTTTACTCAACGGCAAAAGTGCTTCACAACTTGCTTCTCACACCGTTTTTCTTCCCTGTGTGAATCAAGTGTAGATTTTGTACGTGTACCAGAGTCAGGTATTAGCCAAGCCTGTTCTAGTGTCCACCTTAAATTTTATTTAGAATAACACAAAGCGATGCTGTGGATATAACCCTGAAGGCAACTGCATGTGAAGTCGTTTATCACCAAAAAAAATGTGAGGAATGTTGAAAATAAAGTTAACGTTCATAGTCATACTTTTTTTTTAACTTGTAGTGCTAAAGGCATTTTTCTTTGTTCTCTAAGCATTTTCCTTTCTTTCTGTTCTTTGTTTATTCAATACCAAAACGGCTACTGCATCAAAACACAACTCAAAATTATTCCTCAAAATGTGAGAAATGTGTAAAGTTAAGAATATAAAGAACCAACTGTCTGCCTGTTTTCCTCTCGTCTTTCCCCAGCCAAAGGTTCTGTTGCTGCCTCGCGATACATCAAAATAAGCTTCTGTGCAAAGGTCTGACTTGCCAGATCCACTCTTGTTACTCATCATGGCATAAACACGGACGACGGTGTGTGTCGGCAGTTAGGATTGTCCAAAGCAGAGACACGATGGGACGGCGATGCGACTTCAGTCCAAACACCACAAAAGCAGCCCGGTATCCACAGCTCAACAGGCTGTAGGGTTTCTTGTGGTGGCACCATTATTAGCACAAATTATGGGAGAACCCCTCCAGGGTAAGGAGGGTTTGGTGGTTGGCTGTTTTTTTTTTCATGTGGTTCTTGCAAGAATTGCTGCTGTAAGTGGCTGATCGTTGACATGAACTATATTCTCTGACTGTGCACGCGTTTCTAGTTGTGCATCCCAGCTTGCTGATAAAATGCTTCCTTTCCTTCAACCTCCCAAATCTTGCCTAAGTGGAGAAGAGCTACATTTGAATCTGTTTTATGTCTATAGCTGCCAAGCGTACTCTCAGCTGTGTGTGTAGCCGTAGCAGGGATGCAAGTGAAATCAGTGATCAGAGATGGTGTAATATCAAGCTGAGGGCAGCATGAAAGTGGAGGGGAAAAAAAGCTTGAAACCTGGTGAAGCTGCAGTGATTTGATTTGGAATAAGTGTGAAGAGTAACTGTAGGCACTGAGCTGCTTTTCTGAAGCTCTTCCAGCCGGGTTTTAAAGTGAAGCTTCTGTCATGTGTAGCCTGCTTGCTGTGTGGCTGGCGTGGAAAGATACCGCAGCCTAGGGCTGTGTTGCGGCGGCTGAAGAATAGAAAATTGGTTGTGCAGCCGTGAAGGTGGAATTACAAATCAGAAAGCCTCGGGATTAAGATTCCGAAGGAGTAGAGTTTAATTACAACAAGCGCTCTGGAGCATTGCTACACAACTCGCAGCAGTGTACACAATGCTAATATATGCTAACAGGCCGCTAGACAAGTTGTTCTACCGTTTGGCAATGTGATTTCAGCAACAGGTTTTAGTGTCTCTCAAAGAGCCAGCTGAGAACAAACTTTGTGTGGCTCAGAGGACCTGCTGAGCAGCCCGGGATGGTGTCTTGTCTGTGACTGAGCTCACTGACAGGAGACACTGACAAACTGTTCAGTTATTTCTGTTTGGGATTGTTCGGTGTATCTGAAGGGTGCAAAAGCAGTAGCTGAAAAACTGGTGGCTTATAGAAAGCTTTGACTGACTGTGTTCCAAGTCAAACACAATAAGTGGTAAACCCAATGGAATGTGAAAGAAATTCATACCTTAGTGAACCGTAAACAGAATCACGGGCGATAAAATTTAATCAAAATGTGACATTGCCTTCGGGATTCGGATCCAGTGTCTTTTGATGATTAGCAGGATTATCAAATGTAGATGCTCTGTTGAATACCATAGTGTTGTAATGTTGCACTCTGTGGAACATCAATGCCAGAAATAATTTAACACCTGCACATAAATCATTTTGCAATTATCTTTTGGGAATTATTTTATCTTCGTCTTTTTATTTTGTTCCAAATAAAATTAGAGAGGAACACTGAAAGATGACACTAGGTGAAACAGAGGAAGGATAGGAGCACTGTCAGGTTATATAAACTAAGCTAAATGTCTGTTTTCCATTATTTAATTTTCAGATTGACATGCAGCTTTGGCTATGGGTTGGAAAGCAGAATTAGTTTGCGTCTATGTGCATATAGTTAATTAAATGAAACTTTTAACAACACCAATATTGAAAATATATGTTCTGCGCTCTTTAGCATTAAGAAGAGGGATATTAAGGGTGGAAAACCTTGAGCCTGTTGATCCTCCTTTCCCTAAAGCAAAACAGCCATTTAAGTTTGGGACTTAGAAAATTATCAGTCAGAAATTACAAAAAACCTGTTCTCTGATCAGGGAACAGAAAAGAGACAAACTTAATTCTTCCTAGCATTAAGAGGAGCTGAGGGTATAAAACCCCAGTGCAATAGGAGAAGGAGAACCGCCCGGGGTAACCTTTCAAAGTGGTGCTGAGTGAGTCATTGATGTTAATGGAAACGTTGCGGCTAAATCCCCTACGTAGTCCTTTGAAAGCCTAACCCCCGTTTTTGGTAGGGTATAATGATGGACTGTATTTACAGAACTCTATAAGATAGAAATAAATTATTGTGTTTCAGTGCACTTTGATTATGGTTTAGTATTTGATCGGCTTTGTTTCAGCAGTGTTTTGAAAGGGAATTCTTGAAAGCCTATTGCAAACAACTTTATCTATTTTCTGCTCTGAATAATCACTTTGCAGTAAGATCTACAAGTGTTTAATAGTCACACTAACGATAAGAAAGCAAACTGTAAAAGCAACAATGTAGATGTCACTTTATGTTAGGCGTAAAGAATGACAAAGTACCTCACTCAGAACGTGTCAGTAAAGAGCAGACCAATCTCTGTATTTTCACGCGTGTTCGTACAAACACATTAAATACCAGAAAACACCTTTTCTATTCATACAAGTTCCCTGTAACTTTCTGTATCTGTTTTTCATAGCATGGCTTTCCCCATTTTCCCCTATTTGCAGAGGGAAAGGAAAAACTGAGCCTTGGTGAAAATCACCTTTTTAAAAAAAAAAACAGGAAAAAATTTCTCTGGCCTATTTATTAATTTTCAGACAGTGGAATGGTGAAATTAAATTAGCTGCTTAAGAAATATTGTGATTTCTTTGAATGAGGCACTCTTTCTGGAGGCGAAGAGGAATTTCCCTCAGTGGCCAGCACAGCCTTATCTTCACGCTGGTTTCAGTTGTCGAAGTTTGGCCAAGCTTAGAAATCCTCTAAGGTGAAAATAACGATGCAATTCTTGTGTCGTTCGGCAATTTATTTTATTATTATTTCTCCCTAGAATATTTCCATACAAATGCCTCAGTCTTGTCTGGGAAGAATTAAATACTTTTGCCCATGCGAAAAGCTTAAATTGAGACATTTCAGCCTGTCTGAGCTTTGAAGAAGAGATTTTTGAAAGTGAAGGGGAAGAAAGGTTTTGGTGTAAACATTTGCCAGGCTTGACAATGTTGTGTTTAGGAAACATACGCTTAACACATCTCTGTCGGGTCTGAACAGAGTTCTAGTAAAGCCACACACTGAGCAATCAAATTTTGAAACGTGCAGAATAGTTTGTTGAATAAATACAAGCTATGCTAGGGACAAAATAAAAAAAAGATCCTGGCGTTTTGATTGGGGTTGTTGTGTCCAAGTATGTTTTCTCTATTGTTAAAACTGCAATAATACACGTGCACAGGAAAGCTGCTACAAATTCTGGCATATTTTATCTTAATTCCTGATTAATTTTCGAGTCAAGCAGTCTTAAGTAATATTTATGGCTTTTATGTGGACTGTTCTCAAAAACCTGGAGAAGTACCGAAGTCATCTTGTCTTTTCTGGATAGCTCTCTTTCCTGGGAGCCTCAGGGTGCTCATGGCAATGACAGGACTACAGGACATCACTTCTTTTCAAGGGCCTCCCAAAGCCCTGCGATGGACGGGTTCTTCTCATTTGCCACTTTCTTAAGTCAGTCCTTTTTGATGTGCGTTTTCTCCAAGTGTTTGCATGACTTCAGTTTTAGGTACATGATTTAGGACTCTGACAGAGGGGTTATGACAATTCTTGAGTTGTGGTGTAAGGCAATAGCAATCCCAGCTGTACCCCTGCCCTGTCCGGGAGCAACTCCTCTACCATCACTGTTCACAGTCCAGTGACTTGGTTTGAAGAGATGATGAAGTAGACTTGATTTTGAAATGCCAGGTGAAACTGGAATGTCAGAGTCGGTAGTACACGGTGTCTTCATTACAGAGATTTTTCTCTTAATCTCCACCCACTGGAAAACAAAGAGGGGAGTGGGATATAAAAATAGAAAATAAACTCTTCTTTTTAATAAAGTGAAAATTTAACATCTAAAGCCAAATCTATAAATATTGAGCTGATTTCTTGTTTAAAAAGGGGTCATAATACACAACTGATTCATGAGATACTCTATAAGTGATCTCATATTCTTCCAGGCCGCCACTGTGTGAGATGTTTGGGGAGTTCTGTTATTTTGGAATTTCTTTTTTTTTTTCTATTATTAGAACGAAGTAAATTATGCAGAAAAATCATATCAAGTCATAACTATCTTGTTTCTGCTTTCATGCAGTTCTTGAAAGAAGTTCTAGTCTAAATTGGTTATAAGTCTGAATTGGTTATATGTCTAAGTTAGTTGCCAGGACTCCAGACAAATAAGCAATTTTCTCTGTTTTGGGCTAGTACGTGCCTGTTTTACTGCTTAATTGTTCATTCCAAATAAATAGCAAATTCATACTGAAATAATACTGTGAAACAATGCAGAAAGGTTTCCCCTAGTTAAGCTTTCAAGGCTTCAGCACCAGTTAGACTCTGTTATCAGTCAGTTAGAGTGGCAGGTCAGTAGTGACAGCAACTTCTTAGGGTACCCCATGAAGTTTCAGAGACCTTGAGGTTTGTTGGAAATTATACTATGTTGTTTTCAAGTTTTTCATAGAGACAATGTTCCCATAGCTGGGGATCTTTTGTTGAAATCGGCAGATGGAGAGAATCTGGGGCTGCCATTTGAGAGGCGGTTATTCACAGTTGGATATTTCAGTGTACTTGTAACTGCAGCGATGCTTCTGACACCAATATCAAAGCTCAGAGTTGGGGAGAGCTTCTCTGCACTTGTTTAGATTTCATTGACTTTAATATACAAATCTCTTTTATTTTATAGATGGAACTAAAGGCATAGGAATATCACATAGTACTGTTCTTGGAAGCTATTCTTCCTGAGCAGAGAGAATACTAAGGATGAGAAGTCAGCTCCCAAATCAAAAGCAGAACTCCCTGTGTCTGCATTTAGGTGTGTGCCTGAATGTATGTTCACGTGATGCACTTGGATTCAGTCGGCTATTTGTGGTTGGAACTCACAGGTTTATGAAACACAGCAGTTTGCTCTTGCTCCGCTTTCTGCAGTGTGACAAAAGGCAGCAGGGCTCCTCTTGAAATACCAGCCCTTCAAAGTGATGCACTTGGGCAGCGCTGGAGTGTGTTTATACTGATTTAGCAAGTATGTGAGGCAGCAGCACAGCAAAGAGCCCTACAGAGCGTTAAAGTGTTGTACAGGGAGGAGATGGCATGACCTTACCTCATGGTTCACCTGCCTGCCTTGCTGAACACAGAGCTGTCTTTTCAGACTTCCTAGAAAACGTGTTGGGAGCCTACCAGATAGGAGGAACTTGTTTTGTGGCTGGTGCTTTGCCCCCTGAGACTACTGTCCAAATTCTTCCCTACATTATTACAGGACAGTGTCCTTTGTCAACTCATCCTGTGTCCTCCAGCCTAAGATTTTTGCGTACAAGGGGGATGGAAAAAGATTGCGTAAAACATTCACTGCATGAATTGAAAGCTTTAGAGCTAATAATGGTCCTCTCTCTGTGATATCTGGTATCTAAACAAAGTTCTATCAGTGCACGAACAGGCCATGAAAAGTACCTATAAAATATCTCCATCTGGGCTTTGGTTTTTCGTATGTATTCTGTCTGAGGCAAGTGAGCACATCAAGGGAACCACAGAAAGTTGTACGTAGTAGACAGGATATGTTAGGTTCTCAAATCATTAACACTAAAGACTTCTTAAAGTGTTAGCTTCCAACTTAAGGAAAAGTTTAAGTAAATTGCATGTAAAATATCTCAGTGTTTATTCTGGAGTGAAGTGTTGCCTCACTTGACTCTGTAAAAATGCACTTCTTGAAACAGAAAACTTAAACTGAGGTAGTTTCACTTATCCTATCTGTGAAAGTGTATCACCTGTCTTTCTCTCTCTCTCTCTTTCTCTCTCTCTCTCTCTTTCTCTCTCTCTCTCTTTCTCTTTCTCTCTCT